>JAMPIV010017181.1:0-359207 GCA_024509875.1 Oreohelix idahoensis
ATCTTCCTGCTGTATGATAAAGGAATCGTGTGGGAAATCTCCAAGGGATCATCTTGGATCTGCGCATCATCATCTTCAGAATGTGAAGATTGTGGCATATTGAGAGCTTGAGCCCTAGTGATTACTGCATTAGCAGATTGCATATTAACATTTTCCCAATTAGAAATTTGCTGTGGAGTGCATTCTTTCACTCCATGAATGCGACCGATGATAAGATCAGCGATCGGATTCGGCAAGAGACATGCTTGCACCTCTCCTGTAAAGAAAGGCGTAGCAATATTGATAATGGCAGTGGAGTACTTCTCCAATGTGCCACCAAATGTTACACATTTGACTATATTGCCTGTAGCTCGAGAAGGATTTACGAGTGATTGCCTCACTCCAATGGTAGTGCACCCCGAGTCGAAAAGAATTGATACCGGAGTACCATCTATTAGGCCCCTATTAAAGACAAGAGCACCCCTTCCATTATGCGCGATTGACGCATGGAGAGCGGGAAGTGGGTGACCGCAGCTTAAAGTAGACACTGTGGTTGGATCGAATAATGTTTTGCATTGCGAACACTCAGATGCTCTAGCAAAATCAAAAGCGGAATTCGCTACACTATTGGAGTCTTTTTTATCATTATTCTGATTATCGGTGTCGTGGAACTCCTGTTGTGCAGAGTTTGCCTGGTAATACGATTTACCATGTCTTTTGTGTTGTGATCTACCTCGGTTATAATTGTCTCTATAATTATTATTGCCTCTGTTATAACCCCTATTTGGGTTTGAATCATAATATTCATGATCATAATCATCATGCTCATTATATTGAGTATCCCTGTAATATTGTTTCTTTTGTCTCCATGAAGCACTTGGGTAGTTCCTATAGCTACTCCCTTTCCGAGAATTTCTAACATTATGGGCACCCCTCGCGTGTCGAGGACTATCAGCCCGATTCCAGTTCTTCGAAGAAGAACTCTGATTTGAGCGGTTATCTTGGTTTTGATACTTATCCCAATTAACCTTTTTATCAAATTTATTTTTAGCTCCTTGGAATTTGTGTGAGTAATTCTGATTATATTCTGTTGCCGAAGCAACTGGCATACTCTCTTTAATGTTAGAGTTACTAAGAATCATGTCAGGGTGTGCCGTGGCATACTGGTCACAATATTCTTCCATTTGCTTTATTGTACTAGGTTTACGCTCATGTAAGAACTCTAGGAATGATTTATTTACAGAAGACATGACCTTGTCTCTTAGCAATAAATCTGTAAGACCATCAAATGTTTTCTCTGTTTTGGATAATTCAATCCATCGTGAAAGTGTAATTCGTGCTTTTGAGATGAAATCTGAGAATTCTACACCTACCTCAGGTCTCATTGTTTTAAACAAAAGACGGTAACCTTCCTCAGACAGCTGATATCTCTTTATCAAAGCTGCCCTAACAGCATCATAATTGTCTTTGTCGGCCTCTTCAACGAAATATAACTTACTCAGAGACTCCCCTTTTAGATTTTCAGACAACTGATTCACATACTGTGATTTGTCAACATTATGAGATCGACAAGCCCGTTCAAATCTAGAAAGCCAAAATGTTATGTCATCACTGGTAGGGTTAAACGCTGGTACTTTGACCTTGTACACAAAGGGTTTACCATTACCACCAGATGCCTGATTAACATTACTCATACATGTCAATTTTAATTTCTCTAATTCAAACTCATGTTCTCTTATTGCTTTTCTCTCTTCAGCTTCTCTATCTAATCTTTTCTGTTCTGCAGCCGCTTCTAATTTTTTCTGTTCTGCAGCAGCAGCAACTTCTAGTTTTTTCTGTTCTGCAGCAGCAGCAACTTCTAGTTTTTTCTGTTCTGCAGCAGCTTCTAATTTTTTCTGTTCTGCAGCAACTTCTAATTTTCTCTGCTCTGCAGCAGCAGCAACTTCTAATTTTTTCTGCTCTGCATCAGCTTCTAATTTCTTCTGTTCTGCCTCAAATCTCCTTTCCTCCACTTGCATCTGCAATTTCTTAAGTTCAGCAGCAGTATCAGCTTCTTTTTCTAATCTTTTTTCTTCAGCTAAGGCTTTCCTTTCTTCTGCAGCAGCTTTTTTTTCTTCTATTTGAAGTTTTCTCTCCTCAGCCGCAGCTTTTTTTTCCTCAGCAGCAGCTTTTCTTTCTTCAACAGCAGCAGCAATTTTTTTCTCTTCTGCAGCTAATGCTTTGTCATATTGAGCAACAGCCCATTGTTCTAAGTCTTTTCCAGTCTTATCAAGAGATTTTCCTTGTATAATGAAATAATCTAATGTAGACATATTGTCTTCTTAAATCAGAAACCTGAAAAAGTAAATAAATTACCCTCTTTCAAGTTAATGGGAGACAAGTCTATACCTTAGACCTAGTCTTAGTCCAAACTTGTATGGTTTATAATAACCAATGATAACTTGAGTACCTGTGGACAACAATAATTGTATCTCAAATACTGTGGGGACAAGCCTTACAAAGGTCTTGTATACCTCACTGTAATCAAAGATCACTTGAGTACCTGTGGAAAAAAATATTTCCTTTTACCAATCACTTTGGGAGACAAGCCTTACAAAGGTCTTGTATATTTTGTTTTATAACAATAACAATCAGAGAGTACTGATCTGTACTATACTATCAGTGTATACCACTATACGTCATATGTCAACTAAAGACATTACAAATGACAAACAAGAAAAGACAATCTGAAAACATTTGCAGAGATCAAATTAAATTAAATAGAAGAAATGAAAAAAATGATCACAGAAACCGTGATGATAACTGCAATAATAAAATGACAAGACAAATAACGCCACAGTGTATAAACATAAGGGTGTAAAAAACTGAAATGAAAGAAAAGATGAGACCTACAATTATACAAACAAATCAAACAAAACTAAGGAACACAAAATTATTAACAAAAACAACGAAGAAAAGAACACCTCATCACAACTAACAGAAATAGCAGCAAATTGTTGCTAACAAATTTCCAATTAAGAAAATGTGTACCTATCGAATACTAGTACCAGACCAATGTAACTCGGCATACCTTGTACTAGTCACACAGAACATAAACTAATTTAATACATAACAAATAACATGTAAGCATAAATAGCATATAGCATACAATATCATTTATGTCATGAATGGAATGTGTGTTTGCAGGTATAGTGTGTGTAAAGCAGGCACAGTTTATTTAAATAATAATAACTTGCCACTTTATTCAGTAATAGATTTAATTCTAAACTATTACACTGTCAATTTTTTCTCTTTTGAGCATATGAAGATCCCACGATGAACTATGCACTTTATGTTCCACAACACTGTGATTCTTCTGTACGTTGAGAAATGTCAACAATATTGCTCCAGATATTTTCTACACTTGATACCACTGTCCTGTGTAATACTGTCTGTACAGCGAAAAAACTGTCAACAAGCGCTGACCTAGATACAGCATCCTATCGGTAATACAGGTCAAGCTGACATCGACTGTATAGCTGTCCTACTGGTGTTGATGTGTTCAAACAAATGTTCTTTCAGCTGTAAACTGTGATTCTCAACACAAAACTGCGTAAGCTGGACCCAGGAATCTGGCTCGCCACTGTAAAGACGTTTTTTCTTACTACACCTGTAGTACACCACTGTAAAGTATCAGTCTGTCTGCTCTGTAAGGAAGAGTGGTGTGTTGTTGAGATCAGGCATGCTCCAGTCTACCCAGCTGTAAATGGGTAACTCACCCTAGTCCTGAGTTAGGGAAGGCAAAGGCTCCAGGGGAAGCAGGCCCTGAACTTGGTCACTTCAGCCGACGCAGGATGGTGTATGTATGAAGTAGAAGTGTAGAGTGTGATTACCGCGAATGGTGTGCTGTTCGTGTGCTGACCAATATAACCACTCACACTTGTCTACAAGGCACCAATGCAGACTGCTGGAATCTTAGTTTACTCAATTTATTCAGACGTACACACTGGGACATACGAGTACATCATGGTTCGTTGACATATCAATTTGTAGGTATACATAGCAGATCTGAAGTCATGACACATTCAGAAATAATGGCAGTACATCAAAGTTCAATGTCATGATACATTATGGCCGCATTCCCCTATCTGACTAAACGCGTCAGTGAAGGAATCGATAAATAACTAAAGTTACTTGACGTCCATAGTTTGTAGTATATATTATGAAACCACGAAGGGGGTTTCTAGCAAGATTGAGATCTCCCTGTCACTGTCCGATAATAAGATAAATAATCTGTTCTCTTGGCAGTGATCAAAACATATGATGACCGAAATCCAACATGGCTACCTCCCTGAGTTGTCGTTCACTCATGCATAGGGAGGAGAATATAAGCCAGAGTTAATTTGTAATGGGTATATAAAGGATTTCATAAATGTTTCCATACAGCTCTACGGTGATCAGGTTAATTTCACGTAGCCATAACCGCTGCAGGAAAATCTGTCATCTTCGTCGATACCAAAACACGACACTAGCATAACGAAGCACCAAAAGTCAAGCTAGGCCTAACCGACGAGAGATCATCAAAATAGGAGCTGGGTTTACCTGGAGTCCGAATCATCTATATACTGACATAAGGAGAGTCTCGAACACAAACTATCGTAGAGACACCATCTCCTTCAGAAGAAATACCACTTCGTAAGACATTTTTTTTCCTGACGAAAGGACCAGCTCTAGAAAAACGTACCCCGCCATTTGTAAGCAGTACATCGGAACTCATCACGACTTGTCAAGACAACTCATACTTCCGCTAGACCGGAATACAAGAATCTAGTTCCTCCTACCCATCCAAAATATACAATATAGGACTGATTCTACTTGTACTAATAATATGTAATACATATGAATTCAGGCCATAAACACAATAAGCAAATTAATATATTTTCTGGCCCTAAAAAATAAGTACAAACGCAAGCGCACTATCCTTGCACCGGATCAATATCCAGAACGATTACTCCTATAATCAAAAGTGTGAATCAAACATGGATTATCTCGCTTTTACCATAAACAGCATTTTCATACACAAATGAATGCATGTCTATATTTTCCCATATCCAATAGCCATATCAATTTTTGTAAAATGTGCGTCAAAATATGCACGCAACAATACTTTTAATTCTCTTTACGAAACTAGCAGTAAAGCAATCACCAGCCTGTGCAGTGGTGGTTCATGAATCATCATTCTATACACTGAGGTTGCCAGCCTCAAATGACTTTGACATCCAATAGCGAGTTTCACATATTAAAATTCACATGGTAATATATATATATATATATATATATATATATATATATATATATATATATATATATATATATATATATATATATATATATATATATATATGTTAGTTCACATGTTAGTAATAAATATGAAATGTAAATCACAACTTACGCCAATCCTGACTCACAAACTTTTTGCTCAGATGAATACAAGAGACTTGAATCAGCCTTTTACACGTGTCTGGGGTGTCGTTAATTTAATAAGTCCCCTTTCTGACTTCGTGTGTGGTCCTTCAGTTTCCTCAGTCCCGGTGTTCTTTATTAAAATGTAGAGATTTCCTGTGCTTTCTAAGTCTTATTTGGTTCTCCAATAAAAGGTCCGGTATATTAAGAAGGAATTCTGAATTATAATTCTTCACTGTAGCAGTCTGGTGTCTTGGCGAGCGATTTTTCAAGTGAAGTAGCTTGAGAAAATGGCCAGATTATATTCCCTGCCTTCCCACGCCTTAGTTTGTTATGAGCTATCAAAAACTCCAATCATGTTCAAACAGGCGGGTTATAGGGTAATTTCAAAATATTCCGACATCGGATAATTTTGAACGTAAGGTAGAGGTCTACTCTCCCATATATGGTAATAAGATATCCGATGCCCTTGTGTACAAACTTCCAAACACACCGGTAACCGCATATGACCATGTGTTCGAGATGTAGCAATCTTACTTTTATCTAAAGTAATCTTGTCATCGATGTCTTATCGGTGATTAAGCCGATAGCGCTGGCCAATGTACGTGTTAATCTGCCGCGCCTATAGCCAACAAATCTGGGCAGCGCCAGCAAATGTGACTATTATCACCTACAGGGTGTGTCAAGCAATTCGACAATACTCAAATATCGGCTACTTAGCAGAAAAATAACGAAGAAAAAAAAAAAAGAAAAGTGCGATACTTGAGCACATAATATAAATCAGTACCACAAATGTACCGGTACTGCCGGAGAGAAACAAAGATCGATCGATAGGGGCCGCCCCGTTTTGTCACACTTTGCTCTCCCGTACCATCAACACTAGGCAAATCTTTTACTTTGAAGAATTCGGGAACAAATAGTTGTCCTTGGAAATCTGCACCGTACCAAGTTCATTGTAGAAAATGTCTTTTCTTCTGTATTAATTATCCAGTGTAGGTGCATATATTTATATCTAGTGGTCTACCACTGTAGGGCTCTGTGTGATATTGCCCTCAATTCCTTTTCAATTATTGCTCTTTCTGCATCTAAGATTAAGCTTACTCAACTTTCGTGCTTATTTCTTCTAGAATAAATGAATACAAATTCAGAGTATATTTCACTTGCTCCGGATATCGCATTCCACACAATTCTTATACGTTTACATTCAATCTTTCCAGTCTGCCTAATTGTCGTGACCAGGTTCCTGAAGTCAAGATGGCGTCCATGCTAATTTTGCTTTAATGGGTTTAGATATATTTTATTTCTTGCGAGATATTTCATAATGGGGCGTTCGATTGGCAGTGTGTTTAGAGCGCATGCTTCTCGAGCTGAAGTTACCCGGGTTACGAAACCTGGTATCGTCACGCTCGTCTACTTAGGTGTAAATGGGTACCTGATTCTACTCTTTATAATAATAATAATAATAGCCCCTTCAGTCATAACTGACTATGGGAATGCGCCACTGAGGTGACAGCCCTCAACTGCTTATTTTCCTGGTGCTCCTTTCGACGTTTTCTCCTCACCTCTGCTTCTTGTGTGAGCCTCTCTTCGCCCAATCTGAGGTGGCGCCGTAAATAGCATCGCCACTTAGTGCGATCGGCAGCTTCATCCTCCCATGGTGCTGGATCCATGTCCAGTGCCCTCATATCTCTCTTGCACACATCTTTGAACCTCAGCTGTGGTCGCCCAACTGTTCTCTTGCCATCTGCTAATTGTCCGTAGAAGATATCTTTTGGGATGCGACCATCTTCCATGCGGCGAACATGGCCAAGCCAGCGAAGTCTGCGTTGTCTAAGAAGCGTATACATACTTTGAAGGCCAGCACGTGACAACACCTCGACATTTGTCACTTTATCTTTCCACGAGATGCCGAGGATGCGGCGTAGACACCGCAAATGGAAGGTATTGAGCCTTCTTTCTTGCTTAGCATAGGTCGTCCAGGTCTCGCTGCCATATAGGAGTGTGCTGGTGACGCAGGCATTATATACCGCATCTTTGGTCTTCATTGTGAGTTTAGAGTTTTCCCCAAACACGCGATGTGAGGCGGGCAAAGGTAGCTGCAGCTTTGCCAATGCGGCTGTCGATTTCTGTATCCAGTGAGAGTTTGTCATTGATGGTAGACCCTAGGTATGTGAAGTGGTGCACCACTGCCAATTCATAGTTATCGATAGTGATAACTGGTGCAGCACCCACATCCTGACTCAGCACATTCGTTTTCTTTAGACTTATTGTGAGGCCAGAGTCCTTGCATGCTTTAGTGAAGCGATTCATCAAGCTCTGAAGCTCCTGTTGGCTTTGAGTGACGACTGCAGCATCGTCAGCGAACAACAAGTCTCTTATAGTGACCCTTCTGATTTTTGTTTTTGCCTTCAGCCTTGAAAGATTAAACAGACGGCCATTTCTACTCTTTAAAGATGTCAAAAGCAGTGTGGAAATGAAACCTGTCACGGCACCTCGTTGATGACCTAGTTAGTGAGATCTCTCACATTTCACTGCCCTACGGCAGTATCTGCTATTTGGACTACCTTTACCTGTTAAAATTCAGGTGTACTTTTAGAACGGGGAATGTATTGTCAGTTACCGGTTATTCATCACAGCTTGTAACGTTGATGGATTTCCCCTGACATGCTCCACTTCACATTTTTTGGGCCCTCCAACTGGGAAGCCATCTCGTCAGTTAGGCTTTGCGCCCTGGGCACTTGTTGAACCCACATGTTTAGAAGTCACCTTTATCCAAAATGTTACAGTACAGCCTTCTTAGTTTGTTTAAAGTTCCCCCAGACCCTACCCACAAGCGCGCATCGATCGTGGCCAAGTTACCATATGGCGTCTCTTCTTGCGTGTGTAGATTTGTGTTGAATCTTCCCGCTGGTGTAGCGCTTGTTTCATTTTTGCTAGAGATTTTTGACATTTACATATTAACTTTATATATATATATATTGTCACTTCCCTAACATTTGTGACGTTCGTGTCTCAGTTATTTATATTTTTTGTGTCTCGTGTAACATTTATATTTTCTTTTCTTTACTTATCTCTATGTTACACTATAGCATATGTAGACTGTTTCCGTCCAGTTTTTTTTTTTTTTTTTTACATATATCTTTGTTATTCTTATCAGTTGTCTTGTTGTATTAAGGTTCTTTATTTCAGGATGCTTTTGTTCGTCATTTCTGTTCATTATTTCTCCGATCTGTTACTGATCGTGAACTTTTCCCATACTTACTAACTGTTGACTAAGGATCCGACGATGTTTGTGTATGTGTGCGTTCTTTTTTTTTCATTAATGCCCATTTTCTATAGTGTTTATATTTATTGTATAATGTAGGTAAACTGCTTTTGCGTTTTATTTTATTTATTATTATTTTTTCGCTTAAAAGCCACCAATTTGTCTCTATGATCGAAGCAGCTGTAATGTTATTCGCATCTTCTCAGTGCCAACACATTGTAATGACGGGGAGGGGGAGAGGTGAGAAATGAGATTGTGCATTATAGTTCTCGTTCGTATTGGTGTCTTTATCGATCCGTGCCTACAAAATGTGGCCACGTCTGCTTGTGCTGTTCAATCCGTTCATTGTCTTTCCATGTCATGAATCCATTTCATGCCTGTCTCCAGTTCTCTTCCCCGTGTTATCGGGTTATTGTAGTTATGTAATCCCGTTTAATTATTTTAAATAATGTTCATTGTCTCTTTGTTTTTGTCTTTTCCACTGCTGTGAATGAAAATAAATATGTCTAGTCTCTCTTTAAGTTCACAGTGCTGTGTGTATCTAGCAGCCGTTCTTATTAGGTAGTTCAAAGAATTATTATTGTAATGCCCCCTTTTTGGTTCTATTCTATCATAAGCATTATATTTACTTACTTACTTACTTAGTCGTTCCCCTTCTACCGTGAGGTGTAGAGGTTTGGAAGAGAGAGCGCCAGACTATCCTATCGGCTGTAGTTCGTCGCCTTTAGAATCAGTCCGGATTTCTCTCTTGTAGTTCGCGTAATCATGATTTAAAGCTAACAGGTGATTGGCCTGTTGTGCCTTTGCATGGTGGAGGGGCTGCCTCCTCCTTTTTCAGCTGGGCTTGGTTCGGCCTAGGCGGAGTTATTATATTTAGCAATGTCCTATTAAACTTAGCATACACTGCCTACCTTCATTGTTTCTAATTTTGTTACACCTATCAAAGCCATATTGGGAAGGGGTGAGTTATGGTGATTGTTAATGTAATTGGAAGGTTCACCCTGTTACATTATACCTTGGGTGGCAGTGTGAGCGAACTGATTTTTAAAAATTTATCTCTTCTTTCCCCCCCCCCCCCCCCATTTTTTTTTTTTAAGGCGTGCCTACATAGTCTTACCGCTGTCCTCATTCTCTTATTACCTGTTGCATTACTAACATTTCAGCTTGCAGCCCTCGGCTTAGGCTTTATAATTCCTGTTGACTATTGCTAGGTAATACACGCTGTTCTATTATTCAACAAGGGTTCACAAGAAACGTAAAGTAACGGCTGTTAAGAAAAACCCCCACACAAAACAAAAATGGCTGCCGTTATATCTCATTTGTTTTTGACGTATAATTCAGCTTGCAATCCCGACTATTGCTAGGTAATACACGCTGTTCTATTATTCAACAAGGGTTCACAAGAAACGTAAAGTAACGGCTGTTAAGAAAAACCCCCACACAAAACAAAAATGGCTGCCGTTATATCTCATTTGTTTTTGACGTATAATTCAGCTTGCAATCCCGCAAAGTTACAGAGAGGGCAACTCAGGTGGTATGTGGCCGATTGTAGCCCGCATTAAATCTTTCGTAATTAACGACTAGCGGAATAGATATTCGGTGGAGGGGAGAAAAAAAGAGGGGTGGGGGGAGAAGGAGGTGTGTGAGAAACTAGGCCAGATGATGAAACTAGAATTTTGTGTGTGTGTGTGTGCCGAGTTAACATTTTTAAGTATCTTTTATTTAGCCGCTATCAATCTTGAATGGGTGCGACATTCTAGCAGGCATAAATATATTGGATGTTCACAAATTATCATTCATCAGTTGTCTTGTCGATTAGTGGCGGCGAACATGTCTCTCAAGAAGGTTTAGACTCTAGTGCTATTAAAAGTAGTATGCGCCCCTTCTTTATTATTTGAATCCGCCTGAAGAGGAAGACATCAGGAACAGTGGGTATCTCCACACAGGACGACCTGTGATTAATGACAGTGGAACAGCAGTAAAAACAGTTTTAGCTAATTGGGCACAGTGGTTACATCAGGTAGAAATACAGTACGTTACTGAGATTGAGGACAAAATAAGCCAAGCAAAAACAGCATTACGTAAAACGAGGAACATCTTGTGCAATTAAGTCCTTTGGTCTGAAGCGTTGCATTGAACCAATAGCAGCCCAGGACACTGAGCAGTAAAATGCAGAAATCCTGGCAAACAACATTGGTTATTTACAAGGATGTTAAATGCTCATTGGCTGTTAATGAATAATGTTTGAGAACTGATGAACAAGAAATGTAAATAAAAAGATAAGGCGACATGTCCATTTTTATTGGACAAATCGTTAAAGTAGGAGCACTCGAAAACATCGTGACCACGGGAAGAAAGAGTGGAAGAGAAGTAAAAGACATTAAACAAAAAGAAGAAGATGGATAATCTGCCACTGAGAGCTGATGGAGAGCATTAAAATAAATGGAGATCTGTGGTTGAACATGGTTGCCATCTCGAGGCATGGCTTCTGGTTGGAATTGATCACTAAGGCATCATCCCACCCATTCCTTTAACAGATAATACGTAGTAGATGTAGTTTGGCTCAGGTGTTTCAAACCTAGGTGCACAGCATGTGGCTAGACAGATTTTGTGGTTGAAAAGATTTAGCCACACTGGCAGCAGATTCCTTTTTGGGGGAGACATAATACTAAACTAAGGATAGTGACAGCAGCATACATAAGCAATAATGAAGAATCGTCATTTTCCTCTGCTGAACTTGCCGGATAATATATACAGAGCCACAGGCTCTTAGAGATTTAGCTAGGTGGTGCGAGGTCTTGCAGTATTTATGTACTGTTAGAGAGTCAGTTTCATGCTACTGAGTTTGTTCATACATAAATATCCGCAGTTGTTTAGTGTAGCATTTTACAATAAAATATTAAACATTTGTTTTGAAAATCTTATTGTATGTAAATTTTATTTCTTTTATAATGTTGAATTACATACAAATAGGCGCTCAGTGTACTGTTTTAAATATGCAATAATATAAACATACAGAAATCCCCTGCTTAGTGCGAATTTGTTCTTGAAATATCGAGCGCTAAATGAAAATTGATTTATGGTAAGAATTAATAGAAATCAAATTAATTTGTTCCCAAGATCCAGAAAACTATTAACATTAAGCAAAAAACAACACAAGCTAAATAGTTAACATGCCACATATAATTATCAGACATTGAATACTAACGAAATTTGATGTATGTACTGTGTATGTATGTAGGTTTAATCGCTGCTACTTCCGTTGCTTGTGGTTATAGTTGTCACAGCAGAGCTGTCTTCATCATCAGAGCTAGTTAGCAGATTGTTTTGTAGGTGTTGAAAAGGTTATCTGACTCCAGTTATTCAAGGCAAGGCTGTTTGGTCGATGGGGTAGAAAATATTTGAGGAGACTTTTTAAAAAAGCAATCGAGTTTGCTTTGCTTTATCATCTTCTTCTCTTCAAGAAGCGCCTTGTAGCAATAATGACTTTGTTCTGTAGTTTCAGAATTACCATAGAATCACATTTCATTTAGGGTTAATGCTTATGTTAGCAGTGAAAATGATTCTTGACCATCTCATAACTTTATGAGAATGTGGAAGTTATATTCCTACCTCCCATGGAGTTTAGCACTCAGCGTTTTAAATAACACAATGATTAGAATTTTAGCTTTTTTAATACTCATTTTTTAGTGATAAAATATCTCCTTAAAAAATTGATGGTGTGTGTCTTTCACTTTTAGCACCATTTTCAGTGTGCTGAGAGCTGAAAAAGGTGGAAAATCACTGCCCTCGCATAAATGGAACATGATTTTCTCATTCAAATACACATAAAGTGTGGGAAATGCGTTCCACCTAGACCACACACAATAATAAAAATAAATACATGTTATAATATAAACACTTTAAATTAACACATACCATTCATATTAAATACATGTACAGCAAACAGTGGCTTAATGGATATGAACGCAGTTTCATAATCCAGATATACCAGGTTCGAAACCTGCTGCAGGCGGTTTGGTAGCAGATCGCTTTGTGTGGATTTTTAACAATGGTATAAGCGCCGTACCGTTCAGAAAGCAATGGCAAACTACTGAATGAAAAAAATTGCCTAGAAAAATCACAAAACAGCCAATAAAAGCTGGGGTTGATTGCCACGTCCTGTAAAGGATAAGCAACTAACTTTTAACAGCAAACAACATTGACAAATTATTCAACATTGACCAAGGCTGGACCATTTTTTTCTTCATCTTCATCAACTTCTAATTCAACGAGAAGAGGGATGAGTCATCTGAATGTGAAGCAGGCGATGCAGCAATGAATTGTTTCTCTGCTTATGGACACCTGTGTGTTACCGGGGCCTGAATGGGGAGCAAAGAATAGTAACGCTCTACCCTACCATGCATGTCATAAAAAGCGACTAAGGAGGGTTGGGCATGGGCTGGTTACCCCATCCCGTAAAAAACTTTTACCAAAAAACTTCAACAAACATGGACAAGTCAAATACAGAAAATAAATCAACTCAGCCGCCCAAGACAGAAGGTCCTCTGGAAAGGAGGTGCATGAAGCAACCCAGAGAAAGGAGTAAGGGTTGCCGACTAACCTGTTTTCGTCTAGGAAAATCTCCAGGATTGGCACCTGGAATGTTAGCACTCTGTGAACAAGGGAAAACTGCACAGGTAGCAGCAGAAATGAAAATTACAGGATTTATATCTTAGGTCTCTGTGAGACACGGTGGAAGGGAATAGAGAGGACGAGTTTGATCACAGGAGAAATGGTGTTGTCCTCTGGACATGAGGAGGAAAGAGCCCACCACAGTGAAGGGTTGGCTCTAATGCTGTCTAGGGAAGCACAGAAGGCACTTATAGAATGGGAAGCAATGAAGCCCCAAATTATAACAGCTAGGTTTAAATCAGCCAAAAAAAAAGTAAATATAAACATCATCCAATGTTATGCACAAATAAATGATAAAGAAGAATCTGAGAAAGAAGATTTTTACACCAGACTACAAAATGTCTTGGACAAAAAGAAAAGAAAGAACATCTCAATTTTTATGGAGGACCTAAATGCGAAAATAGGAACAGACAACACCGGCTTTAAAGAAATCATGGGAAAGCGTGGATTAGGTATGATAAATGAGAATGGGAAACTATTAGCTAACTTCTATGCTTCAAATCAACTAGTTATAGGAGGAAGCAAATTTCCACATAAAAGAATACATAAAGCAACATGGATTATCACCAGATCACAGAACTGAGAATCAGATTGATCACATATGCATAAGTAAGAAGTTAGGTCATCATTGCATGATGTAATAGTATGTAGAGGAGCAAATGTGGTATCAGACCACATCTTCTGTTGGCTAAAACAAAATGAAAACTCGAGAAATTTAAAACAGTATAGCTATAGAGCAACTCTGGGAAGGTTAAGGCGGCCGGCGTGATGCTGACCACACCACCCCTAGTGTGTCGACGGTCAAGAAAATATGGGCCTAACACCATATTCCCAATATGCCTCAATGGGCGTGTAACAGGATCCTTTTATATATCTATAGACAACAGTACAATGTGGGATATCTAAGGAATCAGGAAATAAGAGAAAAATTTTCAATCACAGTATCCAACAAATACCAAGTACTCCAACCGCTGGAAGATCAAGCAGATACGGAAGACCACTGGCAACAAGTAAAACATATATGGAACAAGACATGTGAAGAAGTACTGAGAAAAAGAGAACATCAGCACAAAGCATGGATAACAGCAGAAACCATTAGCAAGATAGAAGACTGGAAAAACAAGAAAGCAGATTTAAACAGAAGCAAAACCAAAAGCTCCAAAGCCAAGGCTCATGAAGTGTACATAGAAGCAAACAAAGAAGTAAGAAGAAACATCAAAAGAGACAAGAGGAAGTTTGTTGAAGAGTTGGCAAGGGAAGCAGAGGAATCTGCAGCCAAAGGAAATATGAGGGACCTGTACAACAACACAAAGAAGCTAACGGGGAAATTTAAGCAAGCAAATGGCCTCATAAAAGATAAGAATGGAAAATTGCTTAGTAATTGTAACTGTCTTTTTTTCTTGTTGAGGTGATCACTGGCCCAAGACAGTATACATGTTGTTAGATGTGTAGTGCGAGCGTATGATGAATTGAGTGTGGGTGCGAATGAAGACGCGAATGTGTTTAGGCTCGTATAGATGTAGATCCTGCAACCCATACTCTCACATGCAGTAATCAAGGATGCTTTGACACTGCAGGCATGTTTCAAGACATTTATTGACGGGAACACACATAGTATCAACAGGAACAGTCAGTGTAACAAGGTCATGCTGACCTGACATCGATAGGTATACATTTGGCATTCAAAAAGGTAAACATCAGAATAGACGTGCATGGTCAATAGCAAAGTTCTTCAATAATGACAGTTCGTAGCGTCGCCCTTGGCGTCTCTGACTAAACGCGTCAGATGCCTTAGTTACCTTGACACACAGGTGCAACTTGGCACTCCCTGCCAATTGCACATAACAGGCTGTAGTATAATAGCCGGAAGCACAGGCCTCGTCCTAACGTCGGCCGTGTACTTCTGTTAAATAGGTTATCATCAACCCTGCAGTAATACTTATTGTAGATAGAAGTTCCGCCAATCTGCGGCTCCCACAATATATCTTCGTCACTGGATTTCTGGACAATATAAGACTAACAGTCTTGGATGGCTACCTCGAGCACAAACATATATAAGTTCTGAAATGGCGGATCAGTGAGCTGCTGTTCACCCTAGGTAATCCTTTACATGTTCTGCCACCGAAAAGCGTAATACTGCATAAAGGTCGGTATTACCTGGTAAATGAATCCTCAGAACTACACAAGGAATTCTGTCGTCATCCCGACGCACAGAGATTCACTGGGGAAAACTGCCATAGCAGTTACTTCGAAGATTCTCCCCGAAAAACAATGGACTCTTGGTCCCTTCAGAAAAACAGGACCTCCCGGCTTCCCGGAAGTATATCTCACTCCCGCTTAAAAAACCTTCCCATAGGCCTACGCCGAACTGTCAACCTCTGACCCTACAGGTCAAACACAATGAATGAATAAACAAGGGAAGACAACCCCTAATCAACCTGACATCGCAGGTAAAGACACAATTATACTTATGATACAAACATAAGCAAATAACTTGACAGATGACTCCGTCGAAAATGACAGCAACATTACTACCACCCCCCTGTAAAAAAAAAAAATGCAATTTTTTTTTTTTTTTAATATGTTCATGAGCAAGATAGCACCAGTATCACTTCTGTGCTCATGCAAACAATGAACCTAATATCAGGTACAATAGAAGAGGGTACAAATCATCTCTCAACATAGGAGAAAATATTTCCTTTAAGCCAAACAAACTAAGGGATACCATTCAAGAAACCTAAGTTGCTGGCAATACCAATCATATATCAAACATTACTAAATAATATAATCATAGCAATATACAAATGTCAATGCTATTTTAGCAACATATCACTGATGGATGGACAAAATGAAATTTGTTAAATTATCTAAACATCATCCAAATACATTTGTATTACAACATATTATGATATTAAGGACAGACCTAAGTCTGAAAATATATCAGGAAAAACTAGGACACAAGATTTAACTGGAATCATGTGGGCATCTAGACAATATGTCCGCCATCACATTATCCGAACCACGGATAGCTCGCACCGTGAAATGGAAAGGCTGAAGAGCAATAGCATAACGAGTAGATCTCGAGCTCTTCAAATCCTTACTTTGCATAGCCGTAAGAGCTTTTTGGTCGGTTTCCATAAAGAAATGCGCGCCCAGAAGGAACCTTTGTAGCTTAAGAATGGACCAAACCATAGCCAACAATTCACGGTCCAAAACCGAGTAATTCCTTTCTGCCGCATTCAGCTTCCTAGAAATATACATTACAGGATGCAGAGTTCCTGAATATTCCTGCATTAGTGCCGCTCCAATGCCAGTGGAAGAGGCATCACTACGAAGGACAAAAGTCTTATCAATCGTCGGTAGTCTTAAGATAGGATGAGATGAGAACAAATTCTTAACCTGATCCAATGAAGATTGGCATTCTTGGGACCAACGCACCATATTAGGAGAACCTTTTTTCAATAACGTTGAAAGTGGTGCCATAATGGAGGACAGATTCTCAATGAATCTTCCATAGAATTGTATCAATCCCAAGAGACTACGCACTTGCTTTTTTGTCTTCGGAACCGAGATATTTAATATCTTTGAAATGTTTTGGTCCTCTGTCTTCAACAGACCATGACCAACTCGATGACCTAGGAAGGAAATTTCACTAAACCCAACAAAAGCTTTAGAGGGTTTAGCAGTCAAACTATGCTCACGTAGAGTAGATAGCAATTCCTTTAGACCCACATAGTGTTCTTCCCAAGTATCGCTGAAAAGACAGATGTCGTCTAAATATGCAATGACATCTGCACGATCTGATAGAATTCGTCGCATCATGCGCACGAAAGTCGCTGGGGCGTTCATAAGCCCGAAAGGCATAAAATTCCATTGAAACAGACCCCTAGGTGTCGAAAAAGCAGTGAGAGGTTTGGCGTGTTCCGTCAGTGGGACTTGCCAATAACCTTTCG
This sequence comes from Oreohelix idahoensis, assembly GCA_024509875.1. Taxonomy (NCBI): domain Eukaryota; kingdom Metazoa; phylum Mollusca; class Gastropoda; order Stylommatophora; family Oreohelicidae; genus Oreohelix; species Oreohelix idahoensis. The sequence goes on from JAMPIV010017181.1 coordinate 17,314, forward strand.
ACAAGTCTAGTTTAGTAAAGAATTTAGCTTTAGAAAGTCTAATAAGTAGATCATCTAATAACGGCATAGGTTCAGCATCGAACTTCGTAACTTGATTTAATTTGCGATAATCAACGCAAAGACGTATGTTATTGTCTTTCTTTCGAACAATAACTATTGACGAAGAATAAGCTGAAGTGGATGGTTCAATTATTTGTAGTTGAATCATTTCATCCAATTCTTTCTCGACTTGTGCTTGAAAATGAATAGGTATTGGGTATGGTCTTACTCTGATCGGATTACGATCAGTAAGTATGATGTCATGTTCTATGACATCTGTGTGTCCAGGAATGTCGGTAAGGACATCCTGATATGATTGTAACGTAGAGGATACTTGACGCTGTTCCTCAAAAGACAAGTTGGAAGAGACTGTAACGTCTCTCCACGATTCCGTTGAAGTAAGTGGAATCGTAGGAAGAGGTAAGTTCACGTCAGAAAAAATAGTTTCCTCATCCTGTATAACGGACAGGGATGAGATGTGACCATGTTGAACTGGAGAGTCGTCCGTCGCCTGGAAAATAGGCTGTAAATAGTCTGGACGTTCAATAAACTCTGTTAGCATATTTATATGGAAGGTTTTACGCCTACCATCCACATCGACAATATAGTCGACATCAGAAATTTTCGAGACTATAGTGTATGGACCCTTCCAAGAAATGAGAAGTCTATTCTCTCTTGAGGGCAGTAAGACATATGCTTTGTCTCCAGGACAAAGTTGACGTAGGCGTCTTTTCTTATTAGCAAATCGCCTAGCTTTTTCTTTCGCAAATTCGGAAGATGAAGTTGCTAACCTGCACGATTCGATAATCTTTTCTCTAAGAGCTATAACATATTCATATGACGATTGTGTATCATCGTCAATATTATCGGAAGTTATCAAATCGTGTAACAAGGACATTGGCCCGCGCGGTTGCGCGCCAAAGACAAGTTCGAAAGGAGAAAACCCTGTATGCTCGTTGGGAACCTCTCTATAGGCAAAGAGGACTGCAGGTAAAACCCTGTCCCAATCTTCAGGATGATCCTCCGTTATCTTGCCAAGTAAGTTCTTTAGTGTCCTGTTAAGACGTTCTACCAATCCATTGGACATTGGATGATAAATACTACTGAGAGACCTTTTAATGTCTAGCGTAGCCATTACCTGAGACATAACGTCCGAAATTAACTGAGTGCCGTGATCCGACAGTATTTCTCCGGGGAATCCCAGACGAGAAAATACGAGCCAAAGAGCATCAGCGATATCGACAGTTGATATGCTCTTCAGAGGAATAGCCTCTGGCCAACGCGTGCACATGTCCACGCAAGTGAGGATAAATTGGTGTCCTCTGGCTGACTTAATTTTGAACGGACCAATGATGTCTATAGCCATTTTCTGAAACGGCCGAATCGGAATATCTGCAGCCTGAATAGGAGCAGCATGTCTCGGACCTCTAGACTTGACCTCTTGACAAATTTTGCAAGATCGGCAATAAATTCGGATGTCTTTATTCACGAATGGCCAAAAGAATGACGCAAGGACTCTAGTTTTAGTTCTGGAAAAACCCATGTGTCCCGCACACTGAGAATCGTGTGCATGCCGAAGAATTAAGGCTCTCATACACTTAGGCACAAGAATTTGCGAGTGCATAGACTTGTCCGAGTGTTGTACCATTCGTACCAATATACCATTCTTCATAGTGATATACGATTTGTGATTCGTATTTTGATTGGGATCCCCTTTCTTTGCAAGAAGGAAGTATTTCTTCAAAGAAGGATCCTCTTCTTGACGTTTAACAAACGAGTCATGGGAAATCACCAAGTGCTCGTCTTGGCTATCAACTTCATTACTATTATCAGATGAAGTTGGGGGATTAAGAGCTTGAGCTCTTGTCACCACTGCATTGACCGTTTGAATGTTTCTTTCTTCCCAACTAGAAATTTGTTGCGGGGTGCATTCCTTAACCCCATGAATACGACCGATTATAAGATCCGCAATAGGATTAGGAAGAAGACATGCATGGACATCTCCTGTGAAGAAAGGAGTGTCAATCCTAATAATAGCAGTAGGATAGCTTTCCATAGTACCACCAAATGTAACACATTTGATTGTTTTTCCAGTGGCACAGCAAGGATCTATTAGAGACTCCTTAACCCCGACGGTAGTACATCCCGAATCGAAAAGTACTGAGACTAGCCTATCATTTATTAGACCTTTATGTAAGATGAGAGATCCTCTCCCATCATGCGCAACTGTAGCAGGTAGAGCAGGTAGAGGGTGACCACAACTTAGCGTAGATACAGTTGATGAGTCAAACAATGTTAAGCATTGGGGGCATTCAGTTGCTCTCCCAAAATCGAAAGCACAACCAGTGATAGCCCTAGAGTTACCACTATCATTTACTGTATTACAGGCTCCATCAAACTCTTGTTGCGCAGAGTTTGCCTGTTGGTAAGGTCTTTTTTTGTTAAACCTAGGTCTACCTCGATTATCATTTCCCCTGTAATTATTTTGACTATCATTTCCCCTGTAATTATTTCGACTATCATTTCCCCTGTAATTGTTATCATATTGCCTATTGTAATCATCATTCCGGTTTGAATCCCGGTTTCTAAATTCACCATCGTCATAATCTTGACGTCGAGAATGATTACCTCGAAAATTTGAATAGTTATTATTTGGATAGCCTTTACGAAAGTGTCTCAAATTATTACCACTAAAATTACGAGAACTACCATCTTGTCTCCACTGCATAGACGAAGAACCATCATGTGTTGGATTACTCCGCTTCTGAGTGTAATTTTGATTACTTCCCCTATTCCAATTTTGTTGAGCACCCTGAAATTTTTTTCTGAAATTAGGGCCATATGGTGTTGCCGAAGCAGCTGGCAACCCTTCTTTCACTTTAGAATTGCTAACTGTAGCATGGGGATGTGCTGTGGCATACTGACAACAGTATTCCTCCATTTCTTTTAAGTTTTTAGGCTTACGCTCATGAAGGAATGCAAGAAAAGAATCATTAACAGATGACAAAACCTTATCTCGCAATAATAAGTCCATTAGACCTTCATATGTTTTCTCAATCTGAGACAACTCAACCCATCGTGTAAATGTACGACGTATCTTTGTAACAAAATCAGAGAAATCTACTCCATTTTCTGGCAACATTGTCCTAAAACGAAGACGATAGTCTTCTTGTTTTAATTGGTATTTTTTTAGCAATGCTGCCCTGACAACATCATAATTAGTCCTCTCATGTTCGTCTATTGTCATAAGAGTAGTCACTGTGTCACCTGTAAAAAATGGCATCAGTTGTTCAACATATTTTTCCTTTTTTATGTTATGCGTATCGCACAAAAATTGGAATCTATCTAGATAATCTGCTACGTCATCCTTTAAAGGATTGAAATGAGGCAATTTAATCCTACTAACAAACTCCTTTGTCGTACTCGAAGTTGTTTGCTGAGCACCCGTACTCGCCAATTTCAATTTCTCTAACTCCAAAATTGCGAGTTTTTCATCAAGTTCCATCTTCTGTTTTCTTTCCTCATGTTCCATTTTTCTAATTTCAGCCTCAGCAGCAGCTTGAAGTTTTTTTTTTTCCTCTGCAGCAGCTTGAAGTTTTTTTTCCTCTGCAGCAGCTTGAGCTTGAATTTTTTTGTCTTCCATTTCCATCTGGAATTTTCTTTCATCAGCTGCAGCTTGAGCTTTCCTCTCCTCAGCAGCAGCTTGAGCTTTTCTCTCCTCAGCCTCTCTTTGATACCTTCTTTCTTCAAGTTCTAATCTTCTATTCTCAGCTTCTAGCTTCTTTAGTTCAGCTTCTGCTTTCAATTTAATTTCCTCTTTTTGTTTCTTTTCTTCTGACTTTAATGCAATGGCGAATTGAGCAGATGAATATTCTTCCAATTCTTTACCAGACTTACCAAGGGTCAACCCTTGCTGGATGAAGAAATCCAATGTAGACATTCTGTCTAATGAGATCAGAAACCTGAAAAAAATTAAATAAATTACCTTATCCCACTTCAATGGGAGACAAGTCTGAAATGATAGACTTGTATACTCACTTCACTTTATTTTACTGTCTTAGTCTTAGACAAAGACTTTGTATGTTCCTCTTGTTTATAATGTACCCAAAAAATCACTTGAGTACCTGTGGAAAAAAAAATTCCCTTATATCCCACTCACTATGGGCACAAGTCTTTTTTATAAAGAACTTGTATAAATATCTTATATAATATTATTTAACAAACTCTATATGAAGAGTCTACCTTATCAATAATATCAAAACATGACCAAGTATGTGTATGTAGACTGTGCATGACAGTAATGTAGTACAACCAAAAAAAAAAATACAAAGACAAAAATACAAAACAATACAAATGGCAACACTGTTTTAACCAAAAATGTGTAGAGAAATACACAAGAAAGGAGAGACCTACAGAATACAAACAAAACAAATCGACAATCAAAACTGAAAAACAGACAAAATATTACAAAAACAACGTTAAGTACAATTACATCACAGCTAACATCAATAGCGACCAATTGTCACTAGCAAATTTCCAAATTAAGAAAATTTGCACCTACAGACCGCTTACAGTAAGCCTCGATCAAGTGGCATATTTACCGTAAGACCCACCAACCGAAAAACCCGCAGAAAAATACACCAAAAACAGTAGAAGTGACATAAACATATAGCAATCAATTTCAATGTGTTGCAGAACAAGTTCAGTCACAGCTGAAACTAAAATAAATTTCTTGCTCCTTGCGAACACAGAAACGAAATGTCAAACGCGCACTGAACGTCAAATCCACTGTAACATAAAGTGGTATTCACGAACCAAAGTTACTATGACCTTCTCAAATTAGGGCTTGCACATTGAATGTTTACAATTTCACGTACTGTTTACAGACACTTGACCTCCAACAATGTAGCTTGAATGCTCTGACCTAGAAAAGTCTGTTGTTGAATGAAACGTGTCACAACCCGCAGTACTGTTTACAATAGGAACCCGCCTTCTATGCAGTTATGGTCCACGTAGCAAATGCCTAGTAGTTCACTTCAGTACTTGTCTTGTTATGCTTTATGTAGCATTATGATATAAATGCTCGTACTGTTTATTTGGGTCAACCGTTGATGACCTATATCTGTCCTGTTGTAGCCAAAACTTGCAAGTGTAGAATTAGCGTTGTGTGTTACGGCTGTCCCGTGTGTAGCTTAGACCCACAGATCAGAAGTGTAATGTGTACTTGTCCTTCTTGTAACTTTCTCGACAAAACTGGAGACATCATACATGTAACAGCCAACCAGGAATGTAAATTTCTGGATCCATAAATGTCAACAATAATGTCAAATGCTCGCTCTGTTCTTTTTAAACCCACAGATCTGGTCCATCAGAAATGTAAGTTTCTAGGCCACATTGGCGACAAGAAATGTATCATAAGAGCCCACGTAACTGGTCCACCAGAAATGTAACTGTCTTTTTTTCTTGTTGAGGTGATCACTGGCCCAAGACAGTATACATGTTGTTAGATGTGTAGTGCGAGCGTATGATGAATTGAGTGTGGGTGCGAATGAAGACGCGAATGTGTTTAGGCTCGTATAGATGTAGATCCTGCAACCCATACTCTCACATGCAGTAATCAAGGATGCTTTGACACTGCAGGCATGTTTCAAGACATTTATTGACGGGAACACACATAGTATCAACAGGAACAGTCAGTGTAACAAGGTCATGCTGACCTGACATCGATAGGTATACATTTGGCATTCAAAAAGGTAAACATCAGAATAGACGTGCATGGTCAATAGCAAAGTTCTTCAATAATGACAGTTCGTAGCGTCGCCCTTGGCGTCTCTGACTAAACGCGTCAGATGCCTTAGTTACCTTGACACACAGGTGCAACTTGGCACTCCCTGCCAATTGCACATAACAGGCTGTAGTATAATAGCCGGAAGCACAGGCCTCGTCCTAACGTCGGCCGTGTACTTCTGTTAAATAGGTTATCATCAACCCTGCAGTAATACTTATTGTAGATAGAAGTTCCGCCAATCTGCGGCTCCCACAATATATCTTCGTCACTGGATTTCTGGACAATATAAGACTAACAGTCTTGGATGGCTACCTCGAGCACAAACATATATAAGTTCTGAAATGGCGGATCAGTGAGCTGCTGTTCACCCTAGGTAATCCTTTACATGTTCTGCCACCGAAAAGCGTAATAATGCATAAAGGTCGGTATTACCTGGTAAATGAATCCTCAGAACTACACAAGGAATTCTGTCGTCATCCCGACGCACAGAGATTCACTGGGGAAAACTGCCATAGCAGTTACTTCGAAGATTCTCCCCGAAAAAACAATGGACTCTTGGTCCCTTCAGAAAAACAGGACCTCCCGGCTTCCCGGAAGTATATCTCACTCCCGCTTAAAAAACCTTCCCATAGGCCTACGCCGAACTGTCAACCTCTGACCCTACAGGTCAAACACAATGAATGAATAAACAAGGGAAGACAACCCCTAATCAACCTGACATCGCAGGTAAAGACACAATTATACTTATGATACAAACATAAGCAAATAACTTGACAGATGACTCCGTCGAAAATGACAGCAACAGTAATAAACAAGAACAAATGAAGCGATGGACAGAACATTTTGAGGAACTTCTCAATAGACCAGCTCCAACTAATCCCCCAGACATCCAGCCAGCAGAAGAGGAGCTACAAATCAGCTGTGAGCGACCAAATAGAGAAGAAATAAAGAAAGCCGTAAAGCTTCTGAAAGATGGAAAAGCAGCTGGTCCAGATGGCATTCCAGCAGAGGCCATCAAAACAGATATTGATACCTCTACAGAGATATTACACAAACTACTTGGCAAAGTCTGGGAGAGAGAAGAAATACTAGCAGAATGGAAGGACGGTTATCTGGTCAAGTTGCCTAAGAAGAGAAATTTACAAGAGTGCAAAAATTATAGAGGAATAATGTTACTATCAGTGCCAGGAAAAGTATTAAACAGAATCATCCTTGAGAGATTAAGAGTCTATAGACAAGCAACTGAGAGATGAACAAGCAGGTTTTTGACAAAACAGATCCTGTACAGACCAGGTAGCCACATTGAGAATAATAGTTGAACAAAGACAGGAATGGAATTCGTCACTATACATCATATTCATGGACTATGAAAAGGCATTTGACAGTTTAGGCAGAGAATCAATTTGGAATTTGATGAAGCATTATGGAGTTCCCATGAAGATCATTAACTTAATAAGGAAGACCTATGAAGATATGACATGAAGGACAACTTACAGAACCGTTCAGGATTAGAACGGGAGTGAGACAGGGATGCCTCTTGTCTCCATTTCTGTTCTTACTAGCAATAGATTGTGTTATGAAAAATATCGACAACACACACCAGAAATGGAATCCAGTGGAATCTGACTAAACAGCTTGATGATCTGGATTTTGCAGATGACTTGGCACTTATGTCCCACACCCATAATCAGATGCAAGAGAAAATGAAAATCCTCGATGAGATGTCACAACAAGTGGGCCTGAATATACACAGGGATAAGACAAAGATTATGAGAATAAATGCACGAAATGACAACACGGTTGAACTTGAAGAAACAGCACTAAAAGATGTAGAATCATACACATATCTTGGCAATAATATAGACAAAGTTGGAGGGACAGACAGTGATATAGGACAAAGTCACACATGTGGAACTGATGACAAGAACCAGACAAGTGCCAGTGGAACAAGAGTTGAGAAGAAGCAGCTGGCGATGGATAGGACACACATTGAGGAGTCCTGTTGATAGCATTACAAGGGAGTCCTTGTTCTGGAATCCACAGGGAAAGTGGCAGAGGTAGACCAAAAACCACGGAGAAGAGAGCTGGATACAGAGGTTAAAATGATGATGAAAACATGGAAAGAACTTGAGCGGATAGCATGGGACAGGAAGACTTGGCATGTGTTTGTTGAAGGCCTATGCTCCTTGTGGAGCTAAAGGGTATTGATTGACATGCCATCTTCTTTCTCTTGATCACAGAGCTCCTGTGTATGTTGGGATCATCGTCTTCAGAGATCATAATGCATGATTCAAGAAGTGAGAAAGCCTCCTTTAATCGTTTCACTATAAGTTGACGGCCTGGTGGTTGTTACTGGCTGGTGCAAGTTGCTGCGTGTTCTTCTGTTGTGATTTTCTCCAGCGCCAACAGCTCTTCAAAGCTTAGTTCCACTTTCTGAGATTCAAGTAAATTTACAATTTCATTTTCGTCTACTCCATCTAAGCCAGATCCTGGGGCAATTCTGACAGAATCCTTAATAGCTGATTTACTATTGTCATCAAGGCTAAAATCTTATAAGTTATGACAGAATTGAGGGCACAGCTTATTCTACACATCGTTCATACATCGCCGCTGAACTTTCATTCTATGCCGTTGTGGTGAAGTGGGATGTTATAAATACTTATAGGGAACTTAGTGTACTGACTGAGATCAGCTGTGAAGGTATCTATATCTATTAAGAGTAGTGTATTATAGATAACCTTACTTGCTACCACATATCTATATATCTCAGTCAGAATTATTCTGGAATAGTGTGATGCTACGTTATGTGTCTAGGGTATGAGTATGGTGAAGTGTAAGTCACAACAACAGACAGATAAACAATTTAATTTAATCCACTACTCTTGACAACACTGTGACACTCACATACATATAACACTCTACAAAGATATCTTAAAAGAGTCACTGATAAACTTTCAAATAACAATATGTATTCATTACTGGCATGAATGAATATGTGTCCCGATTCAACTACAAGGGAACCAGGAATCACAATCAATTTAAATTACAAGTTATGTACAGAATGTATTTAATATGAATATTGTAGTGACATATATTATTACAAATGTTCTATGTGTGTCAGTTGTGTAGTAGTAAAATGAGGTAATACTGGTTTTATTTTGTTCAAGCTCTGTTGGTATTTGTCATCATGACTTCAATAGTTTGTCTTTAGGGACCAGTATTGGAGATGTTCACAGTTCCTGATTTTAAGACAAGTAAATTCCCCTCTTAATGTTAATTTTAAAAAGTCAGTTCAAGATGAGGGGACATAATGTTGAGCTCAGCTGGCCAATTCGCTTATCTGGCGTGATGGCGGCAGGAAAGGACTCCTCTGCTCGAATTCTCCTCTGGGTTCAGGAGACACCTCACTGATAGCTAAAAAGACCAAGGAGTATGCTGTCCGACTCAGGATTCAGCAAAGCTCTGACTAGGTGCTGCTCAGTACCATCAAGACCACTGTCCCTGAAATCAAGAAGGATGTACCTTCTACTTCATAACTAATTTATATTTTCTTTTTACACTGATCACAATACATCACAAACATTGCGTTCAGAGCGTTAGGCCAACAGTCAGCTTCATCTGAAATACTTTATACCAGTATTACCCTTCCTAATGGTCACTACGCCTCTGCACTTCCAGCATTATTTCTGTCTAATCAATCATCCAGGTGTCAGTGTACTATTTGGCCATTCCATGCCGTTTTACTTCTCTCCGACACCCTCTGTTCAGGCTGGAGCATTACAGGCTTTACCTCACGTTGGCCACTGAACTACACATATATATACAGGCATAAATCAACAATTCACATTCAATTTTCATTAAAAGATATTGAATGGTTCAAGCTTACCACAATTCATACGAATAACACAGATACGTTGATTAGCAATGAATTCTGGCACAAACTGGCACAAATTTCCATCTGCCTATGTTCCAGGCTTTTATTGAGCAAAATATATGCTGGCTTCAACGCACTGATGCTTTATCAAGCTATTTTAAACAAGTGGTTTCGAACTAACGCTCCCAAGTGTGTATATCAGCGAGACTGGCCAATGAGCCACGTTTCGACAAGTGTTTGAAAAAATGTTATCTTTTCCCGTCTCCCCTAACAACCAAGATAGTATTTATAGCCCGACCAATCGTGGTTAGGCTTTCATTTGTTGCGCTCCAATCAATTTGGAGTTTACATGGTAGGCTATTTCTGTAACGTAAATTTTTTTCAAACACGTTAAAAAAAAATCTTATGAGCAGAAATGATTTTATGCTGTCAGGCACCCCTAATATTTTATTTTGGGTATAATTTATTAATTCCTGGACTATTTGCGTAACGTTTTACATATTATTTGTCAGCAAGCCCTAAGGAACCCAAAAATACTAATTTAAAGGAGCTACGTGGCTGCGTTCAAAATATGCAATTTCTTTTACCTCCTGTTTCGAAGATGTTCTGTCTGGGTACTGTTATGTTCTCAACCGTAAACCCATCTAATGTTATCTTTTCTAATAAGAGTTTTTTATGATTTATAAACCTAACTCTGGGAAAGGGTAGTGTATTTTATCACTGTCCGTCTGAAAAAAAATTAGTGCATGTAGACTTACACGCGTGATGGCAGCATTTGCGTATCGCGCGAAGCGTGTTTAGTGTTCGGCTTTCTGCCTCTCCCTTCTCGCTATCCTTTTGTCCATCTGTTCGTTCGTTTTGGTAACGTAATATAATTAATGTTAGGATTAATTTAGGTCATTACGCAGTACGTCTCAATGTTTTTCTTAGAAATGCAGCACACGTTTCATTGAAGAAAGCGGGTAATAATACAGTAAGCTTTTATATCAACGTGAAAGCGTTACAATTTGCAGACGAAGCAGAAAACAAGGGGGATTTCGAGTACATTCCTTGTGACAGCACTGTCATTTTACCATTGCTCTTCTCTTTATTAATTTTATTTGTTAGGCTTCATATTTACCTAATAATTTATATATGTGGATTAGAATATTTCATGACACCTCCCCTCTTAAAACAGACATTATATGTCAGTCCTTTATTCTATATACACATAGAGAAATTTATTATTATTTCTGGGGTTTACGGTGATTCTCATCACACGGATGGCGGCTTAAAAAATCCGCTCCCAGATTGGTTTTTCCAGATATATATTCAATGCTAAAATTGTATGGAGCCAGAAGCAAAGACCATCGGAGTAACCTAGAGTTCTCATGCTTAGCCTGTGCTAAAAACGATAAAGGTTTGTGGTCAGTTTGCAACTTAAATGCCTTCCCATATAGATAAATATTGAATTTCTTTATTGCCCATATTACTGCAAGACATTCTTTTTCGCTAGTTGAGTAGTTGATTTCAGCTTTATTCAACTTTCTGCTAGCATATGCCACTGGGCTTAATTCCCCATCCAATGCATCTGATTTCTGTAGTAGAGTTGCACCTAACCCAATATTACTTGCATCCGTCCTTACTATGAATTCTTGACTTAAGTCAGGTAATTTCAAAATGGGTTTACTTGTGAGCTTTTCCTTCAATTCTTGGTAAGTCATTTCACATTGTGGTGTCCATGTAATGCGATCTGGAAGTCCTTTACGTGTCAATTCCGTTAAAGGTGCACATATGGAATTAAAGTTTTTGATATACTTCTGGTAGAAACCACATAATGAGACAAAGGATCTCACGTCCTTCTTGGTTTGTGGTCTCGGGGCTTTCTGTAGTTTCTCTAAGTTCTTTGGGTCAGGGGTCATGTTTCCCTGATAAACTGTGTGTCCCAAAAATTCCAATTCTTTACATCCAACGCAACATTTGGTTGGTCGGGCTGTTAAATTTGCCTCCCTAAGTCGATCAAACAGCATGTTCAGAGAGTCAATGTGTTCCTCAAATGTTTCTGTTGCTATAAGGATATCATCCATAAAATTTGTTATACAGGGATTATTCAGAGGATCCAATAATTTTCTCATCATTCTAGAGAAGACACTAGGCGCATTCTTCAATCCAAATGGCAATCTATTAAACTCATAGTGTCCTTCTGAGGTACTAAAAGCTAGGTATGGTCTAACCTCAGGCTTTACTGGAATCTGATAGTATCCTTTACTCAGATCCACTTTTGAGAAATATTTAGCTTTATTTAGCCTGGCAAACAGCTGATTTGTATCCGGCAATGGATCCACCTGTCCTTCTGTAATAGCATTCAGTCTCCTGTAATCTATACAGAGTCTATGTTCTCCAGAGGGCTTCCTTAAGAGTACAACACCGGAACTATACGAAGACTCACTGTGCGAAATAATTCCTTCCTTCAACAGATAGTCTATCTCTTCCTTCAAAGCTTTTTCCTTAGCAAACGGAATCGAATATGGTTTCATACAGACAGGTGTGGAGTCTATGAGTTTCATATCATATTCCAATAGGTTTGTATGCCCTGGTCGGTCTGTTAACACCTCTGCATGATTATTTAGAACCTGTTGCACTCTCTCTTTCTGAGTTTTCGTTAAATGTGTACTGATTTTCACCTGTGCTGCTGTCTCACAGGGGTGTAATGGATATTCAAATGATGAAAGTGGTTCCTTTTTCATCTCCATGGCGATGGACAAGGTCAACAAGTGTGTCTCTTCCTGATGTTCTCTTTCCAAATATTTCTTCAGGAGATTCACATGATAGATTTTTTCTTTCCCCTTCTTATCTATCTTATAATTTGTTCTAGACACCTTCTCTAGAACTGTATATGGACCCTGCCATCCAATTTGTAACTTATTCTGACTCCCGGGCAAAAGAAGCAGTACTTTCTCTCCCACAGCCAAATTTCTGTCTTTCGCCTTCCTGTTATAATAGGCAGCATGTTTCTTCCTGGCTTGTTTCAAATTTTCATTGGCAAGTTTCCAGCCAGTTTTTAACCGAGTGGTCAGCTCATTCACATATTGGTATGAAGATGTAATGTTTTCCTCTGCCTTTTCATCAGTCCACGTTCTTAACAAAGCTTCAAGTGGACCTTTTATTGGCCTTCCAAACAATAATGTTGCCGGGGCCATACCGGTTGAACTATGGGGTACCTCCCGATAAGCAAAGAGGGCGGCGTGCAGGTACCGGTCCCATGTATCTGGTTTTTCGTGTGCCAACTTTCTCAGGATCGACATCAATGTGCCGTTAAATCTTTCCACTTGGCCGTTCCCTTGGGGATGATACACACTACAATGGAAGTGTTTGGCCTGGAAGATCCTGAAAACTTCTTCAGTTAGTTTCCCCTTGAACTGAGAGCCATTATCAGTCAAGATTTGATTGGGAAAGCCTAACCTTGTGAAAATTGTGAGCAATGCCTCTGCCACATGTTTTGAATCAATCGATGACAGGGCTACTGCCTCTCCCCACATAGAACAAGTGTCCACCAGAGTCAGAATGTAGCTGTTCCTTCTCTTGGTTCGGGTGAGAGGTCCCACAAGATCCACGGCAACTCTCTCAAAGGGTGTTCCCACTATGGGCATTTCCCCCAGAGTTGCTGGTGCAGTCCAATGTTTAGGTGCTACTCGTTGGCACTCTGGACAGGATTTTACATATCGTTTGATATCTTCAGTTATTCCTGGCCAGAAATAGTGACAAGCTATTCGCTGTCCTGTTGCGCTGATTCCCATATGACCACTGAAGGGAATCGCATGCCCTAGTTCCAACACTTTAGTCCTATATGAAGTGGGAAGGACCAGCTGTCCGTGACCATTGGATTCAGATCCAGCCTTCCTATATATCAATTTGTTCTTCATATAAAACTCTCCCTTGCCTGGAGGTGTATGAGATTTGGGCAACTTCTTGAAACATGGCTTGAGTGTTTTGTCCTCAGCCTGTGCCTTCCTCATCTCATCTGGGTGAGTATTTATTGGATTATCCTCCTCCTTCTTTGTCTGTGATCTGGTCTGCACTGTTGCCAATATCACAGGTCTCTTGGGATTCCCCAAGAAGACATATCTACACCCCAATATTAGAGGGTAGATTGGCTCATTTATCACTGCTGCTTTTATGATTCCTTCCACATATCGCGTTTTCACTTTTATTCGGGCGACGGGAAGTGTCATGGTAGCTACATCCTTGGTTGCAGTTTGAATCTCCACTGTTTCTGTGGTGTATTGATCGGCCTGCACCAGGTGAGAACTCACAACGGAATCGTAATCTAAACCGGTATCATATAAACATCTTATAGTGACACCATTACAAATGACATCTTCACACACTGGGGGGTGGTATGGTTCCTGTAATTCTTCAGGTTTGCCCTTCTTTTCCTTTTTCCCCGATGTCATAGCAGCAAAATGAGGAGGTTTCCTTCTACAATGGTCAGTGTCATGATTGTTCATCTTACAATTTTTACACCACCTTTTTCCTTGGTTGAAAGATTTTCTTTCATCATATTTCCTTTCATCGAATTGTGGGAATTTATTTTTATTGTCATACCGTGGCCTATCAAATTGGTGCTTACCTTTATTTTGATCCCTAGGATCAAATTTATTAAAGTTCTGTGGTGCCCTAAAGTTATCCACCTGTTTCTTTTTATTACCTGTTACCTCTGCTTGAGCTGCTTGATACCTTTCAGCAACATTTAGCAACTCATCCAGCCTCTCTGCACCTTGTTCCATGAGAAACTTTCTCAGGTCTGGAGCCATGGACTCTCTTAATTGCTCTATAAGGACCATTTCCTTAAGATCTTGGGTTTTCCCCAGAGAAGTCCATTTCTCCAAGTATGTCTCTATCCGTGCAGAGAACTGGTGATAGGTTTCACCTGACAGTAGTTTAGCATTCCTAAATTTTTTCCTGTAAAACTCTGCATTCTTTTCATACCTTAACAAAAGAGCCTGCTTTAGCATGTCATAATTTTCCTGATCACCTCTGCTCATTTTTGCAAAAACTTCATAAGCTGCCCCACGAAGTCCCTGAGATAACTTTAAGCTCCACCTTTCTCTCTCTAACCCATACGTGGTGGCTAATAGTTCATACCTATTTATATAGCTCTCAATATCATCGTCTTTCTCAACAAAATGATCTAAATGAAAGTTCATAGCTGAGGTTGAGGCTCCCTGAGTAACCGTAGCATCAGAGGCAAAGGGACTGGCACCATTTTCAGGAGCATGGCCTTGAAACTCAAACTCCCTTAGTCGTAACTCATGTTCCCTTTGTAATCTCTTCTCCTCCTTTTCTGCTTCCCTTTCTGCAGCTAATCTCTTCTCTTCCCTTTCTGCAGCTAATTTCTTCTCTTCCCTTTCTGCAGCTAATTTCTTCTCTTCCCTTTCTGCAGCTAATTTCTTCTCTTCCCTTTCTGCAGCTTGTCTTCTTTCCTCGGCTTCCAATGCTTTAGCCTCTTTGTCAGCCTCAATCTGCAACCTCTTAATTTCCTTGTCAGCCTCTAACTTTCTTTCGGCTTCAAACCTTCTTTCTTCGCGTTCAATAAATTTGTCACATTCCGTCGTGACATAGGCAACCATAACTTGCCCATCTAATCCTAACTCTTTTGCAATCTGAACAGCGGCAGATCGAAATTTGGCCAGGTCCGCCATTGTCTATCAGGTAAATTTTTATAATGTCTACCCAACAATTCAATTTCTAACTATATATCTAATGGACAACACAGGCACCGTGAGCTCAACCTTATTTAATTCCACCCAAGGATACCTTTTAATTCTTATATTCCCTGAAGTGAATTACCCCCAATATTTTTAATAGTTAAAGATTCAAAATCCCAAGAGCGAGACCCCAATATATGTGGTGAAGTGGGATGTTATAAATACTTATAGGGAACTTAGTGTACTGACTGAGATCAGCTGTGAAGGTATCTATATCTATTAAGAGTAGTGTATTATAGATAACCTTACTTGCTACCACATATCTATATATCTCAGTCAGAATTATTCTGGAATAGTGTGATGCTACGTTATGTGTCTAGGGTATGAGTATGGTGAAGTGTAAGTCACAACAACAGACAGATAAACAATTTAATTTAATCCACTACTCTTGACAACACTGTGACACTCACATACATATAACACTCTACAAAGATATCTTAAAAGAGTCACTGATAAACTTTCAAATAACAATATGTATTCATTACTGGCATGAATGAATATGTGTCCTGATTCAACTACAAGGGAACCAGGAATCACAATCAATTTAAATTACAAGTTATGTACAGAATGTATTTAATATGAATATTGTAGTGACATATATTATTACAAATGTTCTATGTGTGTCAGTTGTGTAGTAGTAAAATGAGGTAATACTGGTTTTATTTTGTTCAAGCTCTGTTGGTATTTGTCATCATGACTTCAATAGTTTGTCTTTAGGGACCAGTATTGGAGATGTTCACAGTTCCTGATTTTAAGACAAGTAAATTCCCCTCTTAATGTTAATTTTAAAAAGTCAGTTCAAGATGAGGGGACATAATGTTGAGCTCAGCTGGCCAATTCGCTTATCTGGCGTGATGGCGGCAGGAAAGGACTCCTCTGCTCGAATTCTCCTCTGGGTTCAGGAGACACCTCACTGATAGCTAAAAAGACCAAGGAGTATGCTGTCCGACTCAGGATTCAGCAAAGCTCTGACTAGGTGCTGCTCAGTACCATCAAGACCACTGTCCCTGAAATCAAGAAGGATGTACCTTCTACTTCATAACTAATTTATATTTTCTTTTTACACTGATCACAATACATCACAAACATTGCGTTCAGAGCGTTAGGCCAACAGTCAGCTTCATCTGAAATACTTTATACCAGTATTACCCTTCCTAATGGTCACTACGCCTCTGCACTTCCAGCATTATTTCTGTCTAATCAATCATCCAGGTGTCAGTGTACTATTTGGCCATTCCATGCCGTTTTACTTCTCTCCGACACCCTCTGTTCAGGCTGGAGCATTACAGGCTTTACCTCACGTTGGCCACTGAACTACACATATATATACAGGCATAAATCAACAATTCACATTCAATTTTCATTAAAAGATATTGAATGGTTCAAGCTTACCACAATTCATACGAATAACACAGATACGTTGATTAGCAATGAATTCTGGCACAAACTGGCACAAATTTCCATCTGCCTATGTTCCAGGCTTTTATTGAGCAAAATATATGCTGGCTTCAACGCACTGATGCTTTATCAAGCTATTTTAAACAAGTGGTTTCGAACTAACGCTCCCAAGTGTGTATATCAGCGAGACTGGCCAATGAGCCACGTTTCGACAAGTGTTTGAAAAAATGTTATCTTTTCCCGTCTCCCCTAACAACCAAGATAGTATTTATAGCCCGACCAATCGTGGTTAGGCTTTCATTTGTTGCGCTCCAATCAATTTGGAGTTTACATGGTAGGCTATTTCTGTAACGTAAATTTTTTTCAAACACGTTAAAAAAAAATCTTATGAGCAGAAATGATTTTATGCTGTCAGGCACCCCCAATATTTTATTTTGGGTATAATTTATTAATTCCTGGACTATTTGCGTAACGTTTTACATATTATTTGTCAGCAAGCCCTAAGGAACCCAAAAATACTAATTTAAAGGAGCTACGTGGCTGCGTTCAAAATATGCAATTTCTTTTACCTCCTGTTTCGAAGATGTTCTGTCTGGGTACTGTTATGTTCTCAACCGTAAACCCATCTAATGTTATCTTTTCTAATAAGAGTTTTTTTATGATTTATAAACCTAACTCTGGGAAAGGGTAGTGTATTTTATCACTGTCCGTCTGAAAAAAAATTAGTGCATGTAGACTTACACGCGTGATGGCAGCATTTGCGTATCGCGCGAAGCGTGTTTAGTGTTCGGCTTTCTGCCTCTCCCTTCTCGCTATCCTTTTGTCCATCTGTTCGTTCGTTTTGGTAACGTAATATAATTAATGTTAGGATTAATTTAGGTCATTACGCAGTACGTCTCAATGTTTTTCTTAGAAATGCAGCACACGTTTCATTGAAGAAAGCGGGTAATAATACAGTAAGCTTTTATATCAACGTGAAAGCGTTACAATTTGCAGACGAAGCAGAAAACAAGGGGGATTTCGAGTACATTCCTTGTGACAGCACTGTCATTTTACCATTGCTCTTCTCTTTATTAATTTTATTTGTTAGGCTTCATATTTACCTAATAATTTATATATGTGGATTAGAATATTTCATGACAGCCGTCTTGATTAGCGAAAGTACATCTTTAGTGAATGCCTTCCAAAAGTGCCCCAAAGAAACTTTCACATTGTCATTTTGCTCTCGCGCACCCGTTGGAGCGCACATAAAATACTGTAAAAATTTCTAAATATCGGGTCATGTAACGTCTAGTTTGACGCGTAAAATAAAACAAAAATGCCATTAAAAAAATTGGTGTGTGTATGTTCGAATTCGCGTAAATGAAACACTCGTAAACGGGGATCTACCTGTATATATAACATTTGTCTTTATATGTCTGCCACAGTAGTAGACATTATTCAGTGTATTCTCGTTTAGTGGGCTGGAAACCTGGCCCGTGCTTACTGACTTGATATGATTTACTTCCTCCCAGCCTCCTATTTTTCTCCACTGTTAACAACAGCATATTGTCGTTTTGTTTAGCATTTATGACCTAATTCTATTCACCTGTCTCAGAAAATCTGAGCATCACTCACATGGTATTCTTTGCGATCACTATTTCACAATGTTCCTTGTTATGTGATAGCGAGGTTTTTCTAGTACTGATTTCTGAAAGTCCGAAGTGTGGCGTGTCTACGCTTATTAAATGTGACAGTTTCAGAGTGTCTGCAGGATTATTAATTCCATTCAGTGTTTTTGTTCTGGAATTATCGTCACATTAGGGAGGAATACCCTGATACCCTCTGATCCAGTTTATTGTGACAAATATTGTGAGTTACTCTGAAACAGTACAGTAACTATCAGAACACACAGAGTTTTCATTAACGCGTGGTGACTTTATGCAGCAATGACTATGCATACATATGTAAAACCTATAGGGTCTGTCATTTTAGTTTCTACTTTGTATCCTGATTATTGTGCCTATTTCTTGCTGCTCAGTTGTCAGTGATTGAATGATAACCAAAATTGTAATAGAAGAAAGACGTGTTAGTGGTAAGTTAATTGTTCATCCAGCAGTCTCGATAACCATTCTTTTTTTTTTTCGCATTTGATGTGGCAAGTTCGGGGCCACAAAAACGGTCCGAGACCTTCCTGCAGCTCGATAATCGGGGAGCCTCGTATCACGCAACAGGTTGTAATGAATAACAGGTGGCCGCCTGTTCGATACGGCCTTAAAAGGGAATCCAGAGACGCAGTAATTAGGAATTCTAAACCTTACCCTAAAGACTTTGGCGACTTATTTTTAATGACATTGAAGAACATGCCCCACTGCTGTTCATTTCATTCCATGTAATCTACTAATTAAGCCGAGATGTGTCGCAGATATGCCCGATTACTGCTTTCCCACGTATTTCTGTATGAGAATTGTCGCCTTATCGTGTTTTCATTATCAGTTCTTTGTTTCTGGTCTCTTCCATTCTTCTTCTTCGTTCGCCCTGAAAAGGACGGTGGTTGCGTTGTGTCTGTTTACAACGTAGCTGTGATATCTGCACCTTTCGGTCGACACATCCGACTGAAGCTGCTATTCATCCTCATGTGGTTTATACAGCGTCTGATCATTAGCATACTCATACATGCGCGCCTGTCCGTTAGATCAATCTCTGTTGTGCTTTGTTACCGCCTCAGTACACAGTCATCTATTGGCTTCCTGTGACTTTCAGGGTTATATTGGTTTGGTTTGGTTTAGTTTTAAGGGCTATCTTCATTGCACACGGACGTAGCTACTTATATTGTTAAAGTTACCGGCCATATGTGAAAACAAACGCCATACTTCGATTTAGTCCAGAGCTGTCAAGTTACCACCTACGTCGTAAACGTGGAAAGATAGGTATCAGCAGCAAAATAAGATAAAGGTAGTCCCATACCGTATGGGAGTGAAGTGTTTGAGACTTCGCAATACTAGGTCCAGCTTCGAGAGTGGGCTGACCAATTCTCTTCCTCGTTGCCTTAAGATATTTTCTCATATATAGACCCATAAATTTAACGAATATTTATCGTCTTAATCGCATGTCCGTCATATAATTTTGTTTTTGTCGCTTGTTTGAGTTTCCACAACTCTGATAAGTCTGAATGAAAAGTATCGGCCAGTCTTTTCCTGTGCCTATGAAGCCAGCACTTGTGAAAAGCTGCACGACGTTAGTCCGAGGAAAAAATTGTCGGATCCTTTGTATTCTGCACCATAGTTACAAGAAGTATTATAGGTCCCGACCTCTTATTGCCTTCCTTTACCAATAACCACAGATTCGTTGGGTCATATCGTGACTCATAAAAGGGTCAAGGTGGTCCCATAGCACACATGCTGCTCTAGTGGAGTGGTTTTAGACTTCACAATGCTAGTAGGTTCAACTTTTTAATAGGGGGAAGTGGTCAGTTCTCTTCCTTGCTGTCTTTGCTATTCCTAACTCAAGAACGGAATCAGGTGCCCATTCAGAGCTGCGTAGACTGGAGTGTGACGATACCAGGTTTCCATCCCAGTGTGGCTTAGCCAATCGGACACTCATCGTAACACATGCAGTTTATTATTCTCATTACTTCTCTATCTGTACCCACACCATCATACACATTATTCCTTCACATACACGCACACACACACACCCCGCTGCGGCACGGGTAAATTTCTAAGAGCAGACGCACTCACGCGAACGTACTCTGACAAGCAGCAGACACCCATCACAGCGACAGTCTGATTACCAGAAATGGCGACGCGTGGTCCGCTTCGAGCTGGAAAACTTATTATTTAGATGAGATTGTAGTTTTAGTATTATGCGGGATATTCACACTGGTAGTCGTTTATTAACATACAGAAGTACTTAGGCGAAATTAATGTTAATAACTTTATCTTTCACAGCATTTCTCTTCAGTGACACGGTTTCCCTTTCCAGGAAGTACTTTAAGTACACTTAAAAAAGACTAAACTTCAAAAGTAGGGGAAAATATTGAACACAAATGATCATCACTTTTGTGGGCTTTTTTAAAAAACAATTTATGTTTATCAATTCATTATTCATGCCAGTTTTTTTTGTTTAAATTAACCTTTTTGAGTTTACTTGCTAGTTTTTTTAAATTGTTATTATTTTGCAAAGGTACATATCTGAACTGCTTATGCCAACTTTTTAACAGCTTTCACAGTGGTGAATTCAAGCTGAGAGTGCTCAGGAATTTATTTTGTTCATTGTTAATGTCCTTGTGATAGTTTTCTTGTTTATTAATAATGTGCTCATAATTTAATGATATCACTGTTATTTTGAAGCATGTAACTAGCCATAAAAATCCTTAACTCAAGATACAGCGCTATTTCATCGAGCACTCCACCACCACAGCAGTTCTATCAAGGACCATCATGTAAGTACCAGTGTGTTTGTTGATGGATGCGTACGCTTGTTTATTGTATACCATTGAGACATAAAATGCAGTACTGAATACATTGGCTTAGTGCATATGGAAGGCAGTGTGGCTTTACATACTTAATAGGTAGTGTAGGTTATATGTTCATCTACCTCCCCGGTGCTCTGTCATTCTTCTTTTTCGCGCCCTTACAGAGCATGGATCTACCACTGCATCTAGCCTCCTCATTGCAAGAAGCTTGCATCACAGTGCATGCCATTGCAAGTTATTTCTGTAGCAATGTGTTTTACATGTTGAAGGTGCCACCTTACTGCACAGCCTTGTACGAATTGCTGCCACTCTATTCTGTCTTTGTCTTTGCATAAGGAACACCAGACTCCGATATGATCATTTTCAGACGCAAATACCTTGTGTACAGCAAACTGAAAATCGGACAGATAGATATGTGCACATGTGGGGAGGACAAACAAACAGTAGAACACGTACTCCAAAACTACCGGCTTCACAGGAGGAGGGGGGTGGCAGCATGGTCATCTCCAACCCAGATGGAGGAGAAACTGTATGGTGACGAGAGAAGCCTGAGACGGACCGCCAGCGTTATAAGAGAGGATATACACAGGAATGCTCAGTTATTCATGCGTTGGAAGTGCTCATCCAACACCCTCCCCCCTTTTTTTACGTTACAATGATCCCTACCGTATGCAGTCTAGTTAATTTGTTTAGCATAATTTTGCATTCATTATAGTAACCTGGTTTCCAGACAAGCATACATTACAGGAATTTTGTTATTTTAGAAACTCGTTCAAAAAGTTTCAGTTTAAAAAAATAGTAATTTCTGTGTATTATTTATGAGTGGATTGTATATAAATAAGTTAATCTGCATATTGAGCATTGGTTCACATATTTTCATGTAGAATTTAACAAAGAATCACTCATTTGTGGACTAGGCATTGTTCATTATTGCTTTTTTTTTTTTTTTTTTTTTTTTTTTTACATTTCTGCCCTGTAACAGTATAAGCATTTATGGACGATATGTTCTACCGTATGCTTTTCTTTCTCACGTGGACAAATGTATGTTTGTCAAATTGTTACTTTGTTTGAAGAGATGGTATATTTGAGTCTGCAGGGGCCATTTCGCATTCTGAGCATTATCACTTGATCCTTCATGATATAGAATAGATAGAAATGGCTATCTACTTCAAAAAAAAAAAAAATCCTTGTTGTAATCAAGCCAAAGAAGGAGAAACAATATCTAACCTGAAGGCATGACAGTATATGCAGCTCTGTATATTCTTCTGTTTATCTGGCTGTTGGTGTTTTGTGCCATTTTTATTTGAAGCTATTGTCGTGGGAGGGGGTTTCTTGTGCATGTGTCATGCCGTCAGATAAAATATTGCTTCCTCCTTTGGTTGGATCACTTGATTTTATTTTCAAAGGAAAAAGACATGTCTGTTTT
This sequence comes from Oreohelix idahoensis, assembly GCA_024509875.1. Lineage (NCBI taxonomy): Eukaryota > Metazoa > Mollusca > Gastropoda > Stylommatophora > Oreohelicidae > Oreohelix > Oreohelix idahoensis. The sequence continues at coordinate 40,042 of JAMPIV010017181.1, forward strand.
CGTTTGAGGCAAACGGTCGCTCTCTCTCTCTCTCTCTCTCTCTCTCTCTCTCTCTCTCTCTCTCTCTCTCTCTCTCTCTCTCTCTCTCTCTCTCTCTCTCTCTCTCTCTCTCTCTCTCTCTCTCTCTCTCTCTCTCTCTCTCTCTCTCTCTCTCTCTCTCTCTCTCTCTCTCTCTCAAGTAACAGGTCTTTCGTCTGCGAGACGAGCATATGGTAAACGTTTACAACAATTGTTGATCAGTGATCAACTACGATTTAAAGGCGTTGCAAGTTGAAGATTATTAGCTTATTGTGGCACAAAATATGTTTAAAAAAAATATTGTGACGGGATAATGAGTGTAGGCTTACCATCTGAAAGGAGTCAAGCTATTTGTCGGTGAAGAATTAACCTTACAGTGAATTGTGTATTACTTAACGAATGGTAAATGTGACAGACGTTACGCAGCTGTAACTAGTTTCCACCACGTAGTACATTCTTCTTTTAAATAAAATTTTGCCTCGTTTTTGGCTCAACCTAGACACCGGGTCCGTCTGTTATATTACGACGCATGTCCACATTTAAAAGACCATGTGTTCTGTTTCTAATGACATGGTTCGTTAGCCAATTTTTTACGTGGAAGACACCCCTCCCTTTTCCTGCGCATGTGACCCAGCATGTGATCTGGCAAGTTGACAGTGATCTTTCTAAGGATTATAAAGTATTTACTATACATCATCATCATTACCCAAGAAGCGCGGGTCTTAAACCTTAATCTTGACTACGGCAAACTGGAAGTTAGATACATTACCGACTAATATTGTTTCCCAGCAACTTTAGCAAAGAATTTGTAAAATGCAGGAGCTGATTGTGGGAAAACATGAAACTACTATTTACTTCTGTTCGTTGTGCACACAGGAAATGAAACACTGCACGCCAGTTTGTTGCTTACAACAACAAAAATTGCCCGAGTGTAATTACGTCTCCTTGGACGTATGTCGCGTGGTTTTAACTAACGTTTGTTCCCTTTTTGAACACACTGACACGAAAGATAGCCGCAGACCGTGCTTGGTTTATTGAGGCAGTCGTGTACCGAGTGTCGGCGATCGTGTGAATGACCTCTCACCGCCTTGCGTGACAGAGACACAAAAAGCCACACGTACAGTACTCATGTTATGTCTCTTATCGCTTTTGGATCAGACCAGTTGATCACTTACAATTTGTTAAGTTTTTAGTTCAGTCACTTATTTATCTCGACAGTTTTTTTTTTTTTTTTTTTTTTGGTGACGCTTGTCACGGGATTGTCTCTCCTTGCTGTGCAGTGATGGTCCAACAGTGGCCAATCTAGAGTATTTACTGAGGGTCTTCAAAGGTATCTACCTTTAGCTCAAGATTACTCTTGGCAGAGATGTGAATTGAAGAATGGTGCTTCAATTCTAGGGAGCCTCATAGGAATTTAAGAAATCAGGTACTACGAAAGATAGGATCCAGGCCGTGTAAACTTTCTATCTTCCAAGACCTTCTATGAGGAGTAAGAATTTTGCTCGTTTTGATGAGCCCACAACTGATTTAAATCAGTAAAATATAACTTTAATAGCTCTGTTATTAAGACTGAGACATACAAGTGCAGTTCAGTCAAAATGACTGAATCAGCTATAAATTTGTATATATACAGCTACCAAATTTAATAATCAATTATCGCTAACAATGTAAAATAAATAAGGGTGGGGTGTAATAGGACTATGCTCTTAAATATTAATCACTGGTGACGATCTGGATATGTGTGTGTTTTTGTGTGTGTTCTTATGGTTGTTTTTCTTTAAATGTTAGGCCCATTTTGCTGAGACTTAGAGGTGGATAGCGGAGACATTTACTGCTGTTATCGAGCTATGTTATGTTAGAGAATGTATTGATGTAGGATAAATGCTTTGCTTCTGCTGGGCAAACACTGTTGAATGATGGAGTCACTGACACAGCCTAGGATTCTGCTTGTTAAGACAACATGAAAAAAAAAGCAATGTCTGTGATAAGTTATTAAAAAAAAAGTAGATGCCAAAATGTAACAAAATAGATAGATACCGGAACAAACGAAATGTTTCTGTTATTATAGGACATGAAGACTAGTGAGGATGACCAATAGAAATCTGAGGTGGGGAAGAAATCTGAAATAGCCCAAAATCTAAAGGCAAATTAAAACAATTGTTAAAGTTGCTTCTGTCAATTCTTTGTCTTCATCGTTCGCTCTGAAATAACCACATTTATCTCTCTTATAAAGCTGGCACTTTGTCTCGGGCTTCTTTCGTCACCATACAGTTTCTCCCTCAACTGGGTTGGAGAAGGTCATGCTGCCATTCTGCTTCTCTCTTGGAGCCGACAGTTTTTTAGTACATGTTCTATCTGTCTGTCTGTCCTCGCCACATGGACACTTACATCTGTCTGCCCAATTTTCAGTATGTTGAACAGATGGTATCTGAGTCTGCAATGGCCGGCTCGCAGTATGAAAATTATCACTTGATCTCTTCTTAGTAATAAGTAGTATGGTTCTACGTTACTGGGCTCTGGGTGTACCATTACTGGGCTCTGGGTGTACCGTCTACCATTATTTCTGATTATTGCTTTTATCTCTTCATATGTAGCCCTCTCTTCTGTTTGGGTTTTCCATCCTCCCTCTTTGGCAAGATTGTCTACCTCCTCATTTCCATGTATCTTGCGGTGGGCAGGTATCCGCTGTACTTTTACTTTTTTTAAAAATTCATAGCTGGTTTCCATTAGTGTTTTTGCCTGGCTGTAGACAATCATTGTTTTTAATTGTTTCTGAGAGCAGTGATGACTGACAGAGAGTCTGTGAGTAGCACTATCTTGTCTCTAGCAAGACCTTTATTTTCCATGATGTTAGTTGCAGGTTTTTTTTTTTATTTTGTGATTCTGCCTCTGCTTTTAAAGTTACTTCTGTCAATAATTATACAAGGGATAATACAGCAGTAATTGCTTCCCTTTGGTATGTTTATGGTTGGTTTTCACCAATAGCTTTTAACCAAACAGTATATCCTGCAAGGCAGCAGGAACAGGAGAGGTTAAAGTGTCTCCATCTCACCAGTTGTCATGTCACTGGGTTTTAGAGGTTGCCTCCAATGACCTCGCCTTGACTTCATTAACATATTAACCACTGAGAAAGATGCTGTGGTGTAATTAATTTTTTTGTTCACCTTTTTTTTTTCAGGGTCTATGTACAAATCAATTTGTAATTGTCTTAAATTTTAACAGATTTTGTATCATTGTGAAAATAAATGAATGCACAGATATAACAAGCTAAAAGAACGGTAATTTGTAAGTTGTGGCAGATATTAGAAATACTAGTGATTTGTCTGAGATGCAAAGAATGAACCAGAGCTGGGGCATAGCACGAAGGATGACCGCTGACCGAGCAAAGTGGAAGCAGTTTGTTGCTGCCCTACAAGACGCCACCAGACATGACAGCCACTGCAGCCCTGATGTGGCTGTCTGAAACTCATGAACCAATGCAGTAATTGTGCCAGAATGGATGGCTACAGTAAGAATGGAAAACATCCATTAGTCTCAAATCTTCAGGAATTGGTGTGGGTGTCCTATCCTGGTTATGCAGGTGTTTTCGGCAATGAGAGAGCTGACAGACTAGATTCAAGAGCACTCGTGGTGGATATGGATAAGGGAGATAAATTAAGGACAAGTAATGATCATGTGTCAGAGACAGTAAAATAGGTGAATCAACAGGGCTAAGGTTGCTTGAGTTTGGCATCAAACATAAGACTAGTAGAATGGACATACGAGATAATGAGTCCATATTGTATAAACCAGGGGTTCTCAACCTTTTTTTTTTTGCTCATGGACCCCTTCTGGGCCTCATTTACCTCTGTGACACACACACCCCCCCTTTCCATAGTCACAGCTGGGAAAAAAGTACTTTGCTATCTTACTGTGGCCCCCTAAAATATGACATGACCCCATGGGGGGGATAATGACCCACGTTGAGAACCTCTGTTGTATACAGCTAGCGTGCTACAGGAACATTCAGTATTCATAGCTTTTAAAATTTTCTGAGGGAGACCAAGCACCCATGGGTTTGCCCTGGGTGAGGTGTAGTCTGTTCTGAATAACAATTACAATATGTATACAACCACCTGTTTAGACTGCTGCAGTTTATTTGATATTTGCAACAAGCTATATCAGGTACAGGCAACACCAGCTTTGAAGAAGTCATGGGAAAACAGAGGCTAGGAATAATGAATGAAAATGGGGAACTATTCACAAACTTCTGTGCTTCAAATCAACTGGCTATAGGAGGAAGCATGTTTCCACATAAGAGAATACACAAGGCAACATGGATATCACCAGACCATAGAACAGAAAATCAGATTGATCATATATGCATAAACAAGAAGTTTAGATCATCATTGCAGGATGTAAAGGTATATAGAGGAGCAGATGTGGCATCAGACCACCACCTTCTGATAGCCAAAGTAAAAATGAAACTCAAGAGATATGCAGCAATGCAAAATTATAGATAACAATTTAATGTAGGACATCTAAGAAATTAAGAAACAAGAGACAAATGAGACGAGGAAGTATATTGAGGAGTTGGCAAGAGAGGCAGAAGATGCTGCAGCCAAAGGGAATATGAGAGAACTGTATAACAGCACAAAGAAGCTAACGGGGAAATACAAGCAAACAAGTTGCTTCATAAAAGACAAGAATGGAAAACTGCTCAGCAATAAACAAGAGCAAATGAAGAGGTGGACAGAATATTTTGAGGACCTTCTCAATAGACCAGCTCCACAAAACCCCTCGGACATCCAGCCAGCAGAAGAATAGCTACAAATTAACGGTGAAAGACCAATGAAGGAAGAAATAAAGAAAGCCATAAAGCTTCTAAGAGATGGAAAAGCGTCTGGACCTGATGGCATTCCAGCAGAGGCCATCAAAGCAGATATCGAAACGGCTACAGAGATGTTATATAAATTACTTGGTATAGTCTGGGAAAAGGAAGAGATACCAGCAGAATGGAAGGAAGGATATCTGGTTAAGTTTCCTAAGAAGGGAAATTTACAGGAGTGCACAAATTATAGAGGAATAATGTTACTTTCAGTGCCAGGAAAAGTATTAAACAGGATTATCCTTGAAAGATTAAAAGAGTCCATAGACAAGAAACTGAGAGATGAACAAGCAGGTTTTTGACAAAACAGATCCTGTACAGACCAGATAGCCACTTTGAGAATAATAGTTGAACAAAGTCTGGAATGGAATTCACCACTATACATCGGATTTGTGGACTACGAAAAGGCATTTGACAGTGTAGACAGAGAATCACTTTGGAAATTGATGAGGCATTATGGAGTTCCCCTGAAGATCATTAATTTAATAAAGAAAACATATGGAGACATGACATGCAGAGTTCTTCATGAAGGACAGCTTACAGAACCGTTTGGGATAAGAACAGGAGTGCGACAGCGATGCCTCTTGTCTCCATTTCTTATCTTACTAGCAATAGACTGGGTTACGAGAACATCGACAACACACAACAAAAATGGAATCCAGTGGACTCTGACTAAGCAGTTGGATGATCTGGATTTTGCTGATGACTTAGCTCTTCTGTCCCATAACTGTAATCAGATGCAGGACAAATTGAAAACATTTGATGAGAGGTCACAGCAACTGGGTCTGAAAATACAAAGGGAAAAGACAAAGATAATGAGAGTAAATGCAGGTAATGATAACAGGGTTGAACTTGAAGAAGCACCAATACAAGATGTAGAATCGTACACATATCTTGGCAGCAATATAGACAAAGTTGGAGGGACAGACAGTGATATCAAAATAAGAATACAAAAAGCAAGAAGAGCTTTCATTGCATTGGGAAATATGGAGATCAAGAGAAATTGGATCCAACACGAAAATAAGAGTCTTCAACTTGAAGTCAGTCCTATTATATGGCTCTGAGACATGGAGAACAACAAAGACAACTACCAAAAAGCTACAGACTTTCATAAATGGGTGCTTGCGTAGAATAGAGGGATTAAAATGGTATGACAAGGTTACCAACGTGGAACTGATGACAAGAACTAGACAAGTGCCAGTGGAACAAGAGATGAGAAGAAGACGATGGTGATGGATAGGACACACACTGAGGAAACCTGTTGATAGCATTACAAGGCAGTCCTTGTTCTGGAACCTTCAGGGCAAGAGAAGCAGAGGTAGACCAAGAAGCACATGGAGAAGAGAGCTGGAAACATGTGAAAATGATAAGGAGAACGTGGAAAGAACTTGAGATGATGGCACGTGACAGGAGGACTTGGCATGTGTTTGTTGAAGGCGAAGGCCTGTGCTTCTTTGGGAGTGGAGGGTTATGAATGAATGAATCTAGCCATTCTGTGGAAATGCCTGGTAAGGGACAAAAAGTTCTTGTTGATAGGTCAGGAAGGTCAATAAAATTGTGTTTATGTAATTAAAGTTGCCTTATGACATGCCGGTATGTTTTATATAGTTGACTTGGATATCTGTTTGCATAAATATATTTTCTAGTGAATAAAAGTGCACATTTGTCAGGGGGCTGCAGATTGATTGGTTTGAGACTTTTCCATGATGGTGGTGTCTTGATGTTCTAAACAAACCAGAGCAACACTGTGTTCTGTATTGTTTTATTCAATTTGTCAGAATTTATTGTGCTCCAATATTCTGTCCACCTTCTCATTACAGCTGTTTTTTCATTGAGCACAGCCCCGTTGTAACTGTCATAGAAGATAGCAATGGGGCTGTGCTCAATGAAAAAAACAGCTGTAATGAGAAGGTGGACAGAATATTATAAAGAATTATATAACTGTAAACTCGACACTGACTATAGCATATAAGAATAGCCAAAAGAATGGACGCAGTCACTAGCAATACCGCTTCCAAAGAAAGGAAATCTAAAAATGTGCAAGAATTACAGAACCATTAGCCTTATTAGTCATCCAAGTAAAGTGATGTTAAGGATACTTTTGAACAGAATAAAACAGAAATCAGAAGAAATCTTGTCCGAGGAACAGGCTGGCTTTAGACCAAAAAGAAATACCTCAGAACAAATCTTCAATATTAGATTACTGATCAAAAAACATCTCCAGCATCAACGCGATTTATACCATAACTTCATCGATTTCGCAAAAGCCTTCGATCGAGTCTGGCATGAAGGCTTATGGCAAATAATGAGAAAATTCAATTTTGATACCAACATCATAGATATCATTGAAGCACTATACAAGGACGCAAGCAGTGCTGTTTATGCAAGCAATGACATTGGAGAATTTTTAAAAACAACTGTACGAGTTTGTCAGGGATGTATCCTATCCCCAGTGCTCTTTAATATATATCTAGAATATATTATGCAGGAGGCTCTCTACGATTATAAAACAACCATATCGATTGGAGGCCGACCTCTTTGCAATCTACGTTTTGCTGATGATATCGATCTTATAGCTGGAACAGAATCAGAACTTCAAGACCTTACCTCTAGACTGGAGAAAGTAACAAGATCATATGGGATGGAAATTAATATAGAAAAAAGCAAGATATTGGTGAATAGCCATAAGAAACATGTTCTGACCAACATTACGTTAAATGGGCAAACGTTAGAAGTTAACACCTTTAAATATCTGGGGTCCACTATATGTAGTGATGGAAGATCAAGTAAAGAAATCAAGACAAGACTTGAGATGGCCTCAGCTGCCATGACAAGGCTGAATGTGATCTGGAAAGATAACATCAGTTTTCCTGTGAAGATCAAATTATACAAATCACTTGTATTATCTATTCTCTTGTATGGGTGTGAGGGCTGGACACTCACTGCAGATACGGAGCGAAGGATTCAGGATTTCGAGTATAAATGTTATAGAAGAATGTTGCGCATTTGTTATAAAAAGCACAAAACAAATGTCTATGTTAGAGAGAAAATAAACACCTATGCAGGCCACCAAGACCCACTTTTGTCAGTAGTGAAACGTCGAAAGCTTGCCTGGTTTGGGCATGTAACTCGTCATGACTCCCTTTTGGAAACGATCCTCCAGGGAACAGTCGAAGGTAAACGGAGAAGAGGAAGGCAAAGAAAATCCTGGGCTGATAACATCAAAGAATGGGCAGGGCACAGTTTTTCCACACTTGTACGCATTGCTGAGGATAGAGAGCAGTGGAGGACCCTGTCTGCTGATGCTTCCACCATGGCACCCCTACGACCCATGACGTGTTACAGGTTGAGATGAGATTATGATTGTTCTCCTTAAATATTAGCCTGGATTTGTGTAATATAAAAAAATCTGTGTCATTAATTTTATGGTTTTCAGTTAAGCCTAAACGTTGTGGTTTGTTAAATAATTGTAGCAAATGATTCTTTTAATTGCTCTGCCGTTATGTATGTGATGATATCTGGTACTTTACCATGCACTTTTTTTCACTGTCCTTCAGCTGCACTGTCACAAGGTGCATATGATTTCTTGCCCCAGACACAGAGTCAGCCCTTTAATCCATATCAGGTATGTTTCTAGTGTTCCTGATTTAAACTGCTGTTTATTTTTCTCTGAGATCTAGAAATTTACTGGAAATGGCACATACTACATTTGACCATGTAAGTGGAATATTGAGCAGCACTGTAGTTCACTTTCTGGTTTAACATAGTGTAAACATACTCAAGAGAAATGTATGTTTGGGTGTGACTGACTCTGAACAAAGCCTCAAGAGAAATGAATGAATGTTTGGGTGTGACTGTAAAAGATAAGCAAGATAAAAGGTGGTACAAGAAAGGCTGCATATTTAATAAACACAGTTTTATATCTTAAAAATGCCATCTGATGATGTAATGTTTACTTACGTTTTAAGTACTGGGTCATTTTGTTTGAATAATTTTCCCAAAAATTAGTTCAATTTATGATTTTACATCCAAACCAAATATTGGACTTTTAAAGCATATAACTACTTCTGCAGAGAACAAGCAGTTCTTTGTGTTTTTTGTTTGTTTTAAATCACAAATATTTGTATTATTAAAGATCCCAAAAGTACATACCATTTTCCGATCATCATTTGTTATTCAAATATTGTACAAAGCTAGCAAGATTACCTGGACATGCTGGCTGATGATTCCATCTTCCAGTATTCTTGCAGCATTCTTCAGACCTCTAGCAAATGTATCCATGGCACCTGACATTGATTATACACATATGACAATATAATTTTATTCAGATGAGAACAGCACACAGTTTCTCATAGTATTTGCTGCGTACTGTCAGCAGCAGGGTCACAGCATATAATACTTGTACAAAATAAAACCATGCACATCAGTGCAGATAATATATATTCATAATATAACAATGCAGGTCTGTGTAGCACACAATCTGATATCTTCTGCTGTGGATTCTCATCAAGATGGCCCTAGCACATAATGTATTAGGTCATGAAAAGTGGAGCAGTTTTGTTGACGATACAGATACATGACACAGTGCAATTAAAACAGTAAGATAATGACATTTTTAATAAACTGAGATGATATCACAAAAAAGACATCTGTTAAAGATTTCTGCAGCAGGGAATAAATTATTAAAATTGAAAAATAAGCAGGTCACTATTTTTACATGTGTCTTAATTGTGTTTAGTTTTTGAGACTTATGATGGATGGTTTGACAGCACTCACGCTGTTGTTTTATAAACCATTCAATCTGATTAATACAATCTGTGTAAGACAGAATCATAGCCGGAAGTAAATAAACAACAACTGGTTTTTGGCTATATACGATAAACATTGAAAAGTTAACAGACTTCATGAAAAATAATGAAAGTCTCAAAATTGATCATTTTGATTCAATTGAAATTTTTTTTTCATTTTTCTCTAAATCAGATATCCCTGTCCCCCTGAAGATCATTAACTTAATAAAGAAAGCTTATGAAGACATGCAATGCAGAGTTGTTGATGAATGACAACTTACATAACCATTTAGGATAAGAACTGGAGTGCAGCAGGAATGCCTATGGTTATGAAAACATCAACTTCAGTCAACAGAAATGGAGTCCAGTGGACTCTGACTAAACAGCCTGATGATCTGGATTTTGCAGATGATGTAGCACTTCTGTCCCATAACCGTAATCAGATGCAGGACAAAATGAAATACTCAATGAGAGGTCACAACAATTGGGTCTGAGAATACACAGGGAAAAGACAACGATTATGAAAATAAATGCAGGAAACAATAACAAGACTATTGGAAGAAACACCACTACAACAACAACAACTACAACACAGCTACTTAGTCGTTCCTTTTCTACCGGGTGGTGTAGAGTTTTGGACGAGAGAGCACCAGACTATCCTATCGGCTGTCTTCCTACTGGCCTGGTTCCATTCTAGTCCTCGGTCCTTTAGAGATTGTCTAATGTTGTCCTCCCAGCGGGCTCTGGGTCATCCTGGAGGTCTGGATCCCTGGCTCTTAGTTTCCCATACATGTCATGGTAGTCAATCTCCCATTTTGCAGATAGTGCCAAACCATCTTAGTTGGGACTGTTCTACTTGGGTCTGCAGGGGTGGGATTTTAGGCCTTGACGTATCGCTTGGTTGCGGACCATGTCTCTTCTTGTTACTTCAACCACCTTCCTCAGATACCTTATTTTCTGATGTTTGGATTTGGCTTTTGTGGGTTGTAGTCATTGCCCATGACTCACATTCATACATCAAGACCACTACAACATGTAGAATCATACATCAAGACCACTACAACATGTAGAATCATACATCTACCTAGGCAGCAATATTGCACAGACAGTGACATCAAAATAAAATAACAATATAAAAGGTTAGAGGAGCGTTCATTGCTTTGGGAAATATTTGGAGATCACAAGAAATCAGAATTGTCAACTCAAATGTCAAATCAGTCCTATTCTATGGCTCTGAAACATGGAGAGCAACACAAACAACAATCAAAAAGCTACTGACTTTCATAAATGGATGCTTGCGTAGAACAGAAGGACTGAAATGGTATGACAAGATCACTGACAAAGAACTGATGACAAGATCACTGACAAAGAACTGATGACAAGAACAAGAAAAGAGATGAGAATATGATGCTGGAGATGGATAGGACACACACTGAGAAAACCTGTTGATAGCGTTACCAGACAGTCCTTATTCTGAAATTTCCAAGGTAAGAGAGGTAGTGGCAGATTAAAGAACACATGGAGAAGAGAACTGGAGACATGAAGGGAATGACAACGACATGGAAACACCTTGGACAGGAAGACTTGGCGTTGGAAACACCTTGGACAGGGAGACTTGGTGTTGGAAACACCTTGGACAGGAAGACTTGGTGTAAGTGTGTTTATGTTCCTTGAGTTGAAAGATTGAAGAAAAAGAAAATATGCCAGCATGTTACTTATTTTGTTTCATGTCTCTCTCTCTGTAACATACTGTTAACAACAGTTGTTTTTTTTTAATCCATACTTGTGGAATTTGAATATCTGCCATTGTTGCCATACTAATTTAAATTTTCAGCAAAATAGCAAACAGTTTGCATTACACTTTGATTTAAACGATATTTAGATTTATCATGAAATAATGCAGGAAACATCTTTGTCAGCTGCAACTACAGAGAGAGAGAGACAGAAAGTAAATGAACATGATCTATACAAAAGCTAGTTCCACAAGTCTTCAGTGTGAGTCCTAGGGCAGATGTTGGAGAGCTAATTTACCGTGACAAGTATTTCATAAACGATTTACTAAAAAAGTTTCTGCTTGAATCTGGTAGTCTCTTACTTACTTACTTAGTCATTCCCCTTCTACCGTGAGGTGTAGAGGTTTGGAAGAGAGAGCGCCAGACCATTCTATCAGCTGTCTTCTTCCTGGCCTGGTTCCATTCTAGTCCTCGGTCCTTCAAATCTGGTAGTCTCACGGTGTAAAACACAATACCACAGAAACCACCACATCAGTAGACTTGAAGTGATGTGCACAGGTTTTCTGAAAGGGGATCCACTACAGTGATGGCAATGTATCAAAAAAAAAAAAAAAGAGTGATATAAAATTTCTGCAATTTAAAAAGTATTTTTTGGTACTCTTTAAAGTATTTTTTGGTACTCTTTCTCCTTACCTTTGGTACACAATATCTCTTAGTATACGAGCGGCCTCTTAGAGAGGCCAATGATCGATCCCCTTCAACAGCGAAAATGTATAGGTGAATGCATGTTTAAAACCACTGAACAATTTAGTTACATGCATGATATAGGGGTTTCATTTCTTCACATTTTGATATATAACACTTTATGTTATCTTTATAAATAAATTATTTAGTGCAGATCGATCATCGGCCTTTCTAAAAGGCCGCTCGTATACTAAGAGATATACTCATATTTTCTGGTCAGATATAAATCAGATATAGACATCACATAATGGGATTTGCTAAAACGTAAAATAATAAAACATTGCAAGAAATCTTACAGAAGAATACAAAGTGGGACTGCCAGACTAGCTGTTGAAGCAGCACACTCTGTTTTACTACTTGTCTGTTTCCAGCAAAATTTGTAGGCAGGGTTGGGGGACTGTTTTATTTCTTCTCTCTTCTATTAATTTCATCTGTTTCCTGACTGTCAGACTCCAAGGTTGTCATTTAACACTCTGGTGTGCTAGTAACATTGCTTTCATGGTAGACTATACTTTGATCAAAAGTTCACTGGGGTCAAAGTGGAGAGAAACTTTGCCAGATCATCATAACTGAGCAAAGCAAGAGTTGTACCTTTTAGGAGAATGAGAGAACTGCTGATTTTTTTAGAAAAATTGTTGATGTTGTATAAATAAGAACAGAATGAGTGCCAAGGTATAAGGGAAGAGAAAAGGAGGCGATAGCACTACATGACAAGGAAGAAGGTCATATTCCAAAATCATCAGGAAGCTTTGAAGAGGACCAGATATTGAACTGACAGTGCCATTTGAATTGAGACTGGATGAGCAGAGCACACCATAAGGTGCAAGAGATGTGGTGGACCACCTCAGTATATGATCCAGTGAAACATTTTGGCCTGAAGGGACCAGTAAGGCACAATTACAAAACTGCAGAAAGGGTATGTTGCTGCCTGTGGAATAACTGCCCTTGGGCTGTGGAATTTAGATATATTAAGTTTATATGCAACAGAATGATTGCTTTTACAGCTGCCTCAAAAGTTTGCAGAATGAATTAAACATGCTGGAGTAAATAGAGAACTTGGAAATTTCAGTGAAAGTTTGGTAGGTTCACACTCCCAGTACAGCCTAGAAATAAAATTTGTCAGCATGACGGTGATACTAGGGAGTCATGACTCATATACATCCTTTTTTTGTTGCTTGGTCCGCTATATTGTTTTGGTTGATGGGTTCTTTTCCTGGAACATCCCATGCAGTCACATGGTTGTTTCATTTTAGATCTGGTACACATGCCATTTTGTCCCGTTATAGTTTTATTGCAGTAATGGTTATCTGCAATAGTTTGAAATATTGCATATTTAGTGTTGTGAATTTTAGCTTGCACTGTCTTTTCAGGCTTATGGCAGTGCCTTAAGTGATACAAGAGGTCAGCCAGGCAGTAGCGGAAGGGGTGTGCCCCCTCAGCAGAGCCTCCCACAGGGAGGTGGGTTCTATCAACAATCTGCCCCAAACATAAGATCTCAACAGTCCCAGCAAAGCCACACTGTGAGTATGAAGAAGAATAATATAGAAGAAAAGTAAGAAAGATTTATAAAATTTTAATAAGTTTTTAATGTGAGGTTCATTTCATTTTGTTTCATGTGAGGTTCATTTATAGCTTACAGTTCTCTCTTCTTCCCCCCACACCCACACACACACACATTTTTTGGGGGGTTTTGACCTACCTCCCCCTTTTTTTTGTGCTCTCCCTCTGAGTTCTGTCCCACATTTCTTGTTTACAGTTGTGCTCCTGATTTTATTTCATGTAACAGTTTGTTAATTGCACGCTTTGGGTTGAGGGACAGTAACACTTTTGATAGTGTTATGTAGATTGTATTTGAAAAATATGTCACTATTTAAATTGACATAAGTAGACTAAGACGTTTTATTTTTCTTACAATTGTTCTATGTCTATTATATTGTCAGCTAAAATAAAATTAAACACTTCCTTTGCAGTACTTTATAAGTGCACAGCCTCAAGGGAGCCTTCGGCACCCTAGGCCATCCCACCAGTCAACTCCACAACATATGATGTATATCACTCCGAACTTTACACCACCAAATAATGTTATCACAATACCTGCGAATATGGTAAGTGTGTACTCTTATTATTGAGATGACTACATAGAGCATTTGATGGGTGGGGTGTGTGTGTTTTTGCAACGTCTTAGGTGGTGTGTGTGTGTGTGTGTGCCTGAGCACACATGCTTTTACATGTAGAGCGCTGCATGAAGAAAGATTGTTTTATCTGTCACATGTTGTTTGACCTTTGTAAATAAGGCTGGCAGGATCTAGCAAATATCAGCAGTTAAAGGGAAGTTAAGAGATGCTTGACAGTGACAGCTATACTTTCTTAGCATTACCAGGCATCTGGGTTGTTCTTATTTACAAGTAGTGAATTTGAGGATGGCTTACAAAGTTATGGACTTCCAATGGGTGCTTCTGACCCAAGTGCCCCACCTTGAAGTGGTGGGTCAATTTGAGTGCCTTGAAGAAATTTTGAGCTATATCAGCGGGAGCTTTGCTCTTGGTAGGTTCAATCAAGCTGAGCAGGTCAGAATGGAAAGGACAAAGTTGGCACACCTCCCCTTTCCTCCAGGTTAAAGGAGGTTGGAGAACAGGGCTGACAACACTGCCGGAAAAAACAAATTTAACAAGAGTGGTAACACTGTTGTTATGTGAATTTTATGTAGGACATGCCTTTATCCTACCTGTGCACATCTTACTGTGGGTCATCGTCATTCAGCTCTAAGAATTCGAACCGTAGACCCTTACCAGCGCAAGTTTCACACCAGTTGGCCGCTTATAGAAACTTAGTTTTATTAAGTCCTTTGACCACGAAGCTGCTGACAAGAGTTCCTAAACTTGCATGCCAGGATTTAGCAGCTTTAATCATTTCGTGCCACCATTTTTGTCAGATAATTGCTTGAAACTCCACACCACAGGTAGCTGGAGAGATGAGACGATACAAAATAAAATTCTTAGGACTAGCAGAAACGAGAATAAATGGAACTGGTGAATTCAAGACAAATACAGGGGAAAGTGTCATATATTCAGGACACGAGGATGAAGACCACATACGCACAGAAGGGGGTTTCTATTATGATGTCCCAGGAAGCCAGAAAAGCTTTAATAGAATGGGAACCAATATCACCCATGATGATAACGGCAAGATTCCAGGGAAAAGGAAGAAAAATCACCATCATTCAGTGTTATGCCCCTACTAACAATGCAGATGATGATAAGAAGAGAGATTTCTGTGATGAACTCCTAGGAACACTGGACAAAACACACAGGAGAGACATTAAGATAGTAATGAGAGATTTAAATGCACAAGTAGGAGGTAGACAACAAAAACTGAACTAATCATGGGAAAGAATGGCATAGGAAACAGAAATGAAAATGAACTTTTTTGTAAACTTTTATGATTTGAATGATCGGGTCATCGGAGGGACTATCTTCCCACACAAAGACATACATGGAACTCCCCAGATGGGCACGCAAAATCAGATAGACCACTTCACCATAGAAAGAAAATGGGGACGCTGCCTACTGTCGCATGAAAATTTAATAACCAATAGGTAAAGCTTGACAGCTGTATAGGCGCGAGGGACAATAGTGCACACGGACATGTGTGATAGTGATGCGCAAGAGAGATAGGCAGAAGGCACAGGCTGAGTCAGTGAGCTCTTCACTAAGAAAACCACACACACAGCTCTTCTTGTTTTCTCTGGCGACAATATTACTCTTTTGCTCACACTGTGTCACTCACAAATAATAGGGTAAAGAAGTAAAGTTAGATTGAGGATTTGGTAGTCTGAACTGAACGAACAATCCTATCGAGGTTAACTCAATTTATTTCAATTTAGAAATGTAAATAAATCAAAGATTTTACAGCAAAAAAACAAAGATTATCACGAGAAAACAAACTCACAACAATTTGATGATTTTAAAGAAGAAAAAAACTATTACACAAATAGTGAACAAAATGATTATGAATGAATTGTGTTAGTAAAGTTCCCGGCAGGCCTGATAAGCTTTTGCTGGAAAATATGTGAAATACTGTTTGTGTGAAAATGAATGTTTGTTCCTTTGGTGTGAATGCTGGAAACAACTTATATCCTGTGATATAATGTAATCCAATGCTTTGAAATCAACTTCACTGTTCGAATAAGGTATCCACAAAGGGCACAGAATCTGAACACGATTTTATAAATCCAAGATTGGTGTAACATATCCACAGTTGATGAGATATCCACAGATAACGAATTTGCTTCCAAAGGTGGGATGGAGGGTTATAATGGGTGGAGTATGGTACGGGGTATGGTTGGTAAGGGTAATGTCTGGTGTTGAGAATCTTTGAAATAATTGAAGGGAATTATTGTGACTGGTGGACGAGGACTATATGGCCACTGGAAGGGCTAGGTAACCTCTTTTCAGCAATAAGAGACAAGACTTGCACTGCATAAATCTGTTAGACAAAACAAAAATACATGTGTAACTACTCTTCTGCTGCAACACGCAGATTACTATAGAAACAATTTAAGCAGTGTCCAGCTTAGGCATGTTGGTATCCATGCATGCGTCTCATTCCTAAAATAGGTCAGTCCATTCTTAAACATTCCTGTCTGCTGTGAATGAATTAGCTGGCCAGTCCAAGTACATACACAATAACAAGGGTCACATGAAGGCGCGCTAGAGAATCCTTCTTTGCTTTCCACTGTTCATTCCTTCCAGCATTCATAATAATATGCTCATACATTAATGTTACAAACATTGAAAAGTAAAATGATCATTGAAATTATGAGTGATACAAACATTGTAACATAACATCGCTTTAAAATACAAGCAGTGAAAATAAATGAATTTTCGTAAGCTTTTATGATACATACATGGTAAAGGAAACCCGTTTATATAATACACTTAGACTTTCACCATGATAGTAATATATTTCATATCTATATATTTGAGCTAATTGTCTATATACTGGAAAAGCAAATACATACCCGCACTGGAATTTATAGTCTGTAAGTTAAACTAAGGGCACTTTGTTTGTTTAACGCAAGTCTCCCTATGCACAGTTTTACTTTACAAGACTAAGAAGTGCGTCTTTCTCTTTCAGTATACTTATCACCAAGTGAAGTCTAAAACTGGTTTCTTAAAGAAAGAAAGAATTATTTTTTATTTACCCGCTACATTTTTTAAAGTTCTCACGATATGCAAAAGTATCACTGCAAATTAGTTTGCATATTGAATGTCACGATTGTACATCCTGTGGTTCCGAGCTCAAACGTATTAACAATGAGGAAGAAGACAGGCCATAAATATCTAGAAAGCCGAGTCTGGAAAATCCTAACAGACCTGGACGCTGGTTGACCGAATCTTCACCTGAGTTAAGTGCGTGAGAAACATTTTTTTCAGAACCTTAGAATAGACAGAAAATAAAGCAATATACAGGAAGGAGAGAAAATGTTAAATAGGCAAATTATCTTCACTCTGTGACACCTACAAGATGTTAGAGTAAAGAGAGGAACTGATGTAGAGTCAGACACCTTCTCCTGGCATCACTGAGGATGAAATTGAGGGCGCACAAAGACAGAGCAGAAAGATCAAGCCTGATGTATAATACCCAGAACCTTATGAACAAAGTTCAGTTCAATCTAAAGTTGAGATTTAGATTTGAAGCACTGGAGAACCTGGAAGAGGAAAGTATAGATAACCATTGGTGCACAATTCAGGAAGCAAACAGGAATACATGTGAAGAAGTTCTTGGCAAAAGAAATAACAGAAGGAATGGCTCACAGAAAACACATGGAACCTCATAAAAGAAAGGAGAGACATCAAACAGCAAGTAAACAACTGTAATGAGGCAGAACAGAAAACACAACTGCTCACAATATATTGGGTGCTAAACAGGAAATTAAATAATGAGAATAAATGCAGGTAATGATAACAGGGTTGAACTTGAAGAAACACCAATTCAAGATGTAGAATCATACACATATCTTGGCAGTAATATAGACAAAGTTGGAGGGACAGACAGCGATATCAAAATAAGAATACAAAAGGCAAGAGGAGCTTTCATTGCATTGGGAAATATATGGAGATCAAGAGAAATTGGATCCAACACGAAAATAAGAATCTTCAACTCAAATGTGAAGTCAGTCCTATTGTATGGCTCTGAGACATGGAGAACAACAAAGACAACAACCAAAAAGCTACAGACTGTCATAAATGGGTGCTTGCGTAGAATAGAGGGATTAAAATGGTATGACAAGGTTACCAACGTGGAACTGATGACAAGAACTAGACAAGTGCCAGTGGAACAAGAGATGAGAAGAAGACGATGGCGATGGATAGGACACACACTGAGGAAACCTGTTGATAGCATTACAAGGCAGTCCTTGTTCTGGAACCCCCAGGGCAAGAGAGGCAGAGGAAGACCAAGAAGTACATGGAGAAGAGAGTTGGAAACAGAGGTGAAAATGATGAGGAGAACATGGAAAGAACTTGAGATGATGGCACGGGACAGGAGGACTTGGCATGTGTTTGTTGAAGGCCTATGCTCCTTTGGGAGTGGAGGGTTATGATGATGATGATAAACAGGAAAGTGAAAAAGAGTGCCAGGCAAGATAAAAGTGAATTTATTGAAAAACTAACAGAAGCTAAGATTGCGACAAAAAAAGGAGACTTGAAAACATTATATAATATTACTAGAACTTTATCTAAGAAACAGCTAAACCACAATACAACGGTGAAGCGCAGAGAAGGACAAAGCATTAGCAATGAAGAGAAACAAAAGGCCAGAGAGGCAGAATATTTTAAGGAAATCCTAAACCGAAACCAACCAATACAGCAACCCATCATAGAACCAGCATAAGAACCACTACAGAGTAACATGAACCCACCCACTGAACAAGAGATCTCTTGGGCAATAAAACAGCTGAAACATGGGAAGGCCGCAGGACCAGATGGAATACCACCAGAAGCACTGAAGGCAGATATACTATACACTGCAGAGTTTGCTACACCAGCTCATCAAGAAAATCTGTGGAAAAGAGAAGAGAGAGAAATGAAAATGAGGAAGACATGGAGCTGATGGCATAAATTTGTTGAAGACCTGTGCTTCTTGGGCAGTTGAAAGGGGATGATGCTGTACTAAATGTATTGACATGTTAACTTTCCGAATCTAGTAAATCAGGTTTGTTGCTGGTTAAATGTCCTGTTACATTCATGAAAATAGAGATAGGAGAATATTTCTAAATTAAGTAGAGATTTAGATAAAGGGAGAATATGACTACTACTTCCTCAGGCATGTTGTAATTAACTTGTGGTTGTGCATGGGACTGGCAGCCATATTGTATTAAACAAGTTCATACAGAAATCTTTACTGCAAAAGAACATTAATGCTTTGATGGGGCTTTCTGTAAGAGGACCAGTTGAAATGGTTGCTCAATGGGGGGTGAGAAGGAAAGAAATTTCCTACAGTTGTTACTTGTGCAAAGGTAAAATGGAGGCTGAACTTATGCAGGAAACAAGTTGTAACTGTGCCGTCTTAATACCTATTCAAAGAAAACTTCCACAATGTTGCTGAAATATTCATAGATATCAAAAGCAGGTGTCTGGCCTGTAAAAATGAAATTTGATAAACATCAGTGAGAGGGAAAATTAAAATAATATTTATGCAGTGTTAGCAGAATCTTGTGTTGGAACAAGATCATCCCTCCCCATTTTTTTTTTAACCCATACACAGTACTCTGTATTGGTTGCTTTTAGATTAGGTTATTCAGTCTCCTTAACTTCATTTTCTACATCAGGCCTGACGCTTGTCATCTTCACTGTCATATGACTGTTTCAGACTCATGTTGATAATCCTGTTCATCTGCATCATCTTCTGCATAATCATTAGTCTAAATTAGTTTCTTAATTCGGATTTCTTAAAATAATTTCATTTTTTGACCTGAGGTCAACGTGCAACATCTGTCATATGTGCTGGGAGTGACCAGATCAAATAATTGAAAATACACTGTAAACCCAATATAAAGCCATGTTTGTTGAAGTTTTTGTGGTAAACAGCTTTTTTACGGGATGGGGTAACCAGCCCCATGCCCAACCCTCCTTAGTCGCTTTTTGCGACATGCATGGTAGGGTACAGTGTTACTATTCTTTGCTCCCCTTTCGGGCCCAGGTAACACACAGGTGCAATATAAAGCGGGATCACTTATATGATGATCAGATATGGACCCAAATTTTGCCGATGGCCCCCTTTTTCACCTGCATACATTTTTGTGGTTTTACAATGAAAACTAAGCATTCTGTCAGCATAAAAGTGAAAGATGTACCCAATTAATTATCGTTTACTTATTTGTGCTCATTGAGTGATGATAGTTCTTTGTACTCAGAGGTTGCTGATTTCTGTGAAACGTTGACAAAAAATTTACGTCAAAATAAGGAAATTTGATGCAACACACACTCAATTTTAAAAGTTACAAAATTTGGGCGCTGCCATCTGCTTAATATCGGGTCTAGTGTATGTACTAAAACAAGCACACATTAACAAGTTAAAAACAGCGCACACTTGATGACTGACCCACAATGAAATATTTTTGAGGAATAATCATTAGAACTCATCTAACTTTTCCCTGGGAACCAAAAACTTTATGACCATTACTTACAATATATTTTTGAGGGTAGTCATGTGACGATAACTTACAATATATTTTTCAAGGCAGTCATGTGACCATTACTTAAATATATTTTTGAGGGCAGTCATGTGACCATTACTTACAATATATTTTTGAGGGTAGTCATGTGACCATTACTTACAATATATTTTTGAGGGTAGTCATGTGACCATAACTTACAATATATTTTTCAAGGCAGTCATGTCACCATTACTTAAATATATTTTTGAGGGCAGTCATGTGACCATTACTTACAATATATTTTTGAGGGCAGTCATGTGACCATTACTTACAATATATTTTTGAGGGCAGTCATGTGACCATTACTTACAGTACCTTTCTGAGGGTAATCGTAATATATTTAATTCATTTATAACTTTTTAGCTCCTCAAGGAGCATATGCCTTTAACAAACATATGCCAAGTACTCATGTCACATGCCATCTGCTTGTTCCATGTTGTCCTTCTATCTCCAGTTCTCTTCTGCATATGTTCTTGGTTTCTCTCTGCTTCTTTTACTCCAGAACAAGGACTACCTGTTAATGCTATCAACAGGTTTCCTCCATGTGTCCCTATCTGTCACAGGCATCTTTTTCTCATCTCTTGTTCCACTGACACTGCTCTGATTCTTGTCATCAGTTCTACAATGGTGACCTTGTACTATTTCAGTCCTTTATGTTCTATTCAAGTACCCATGTTAGAAAGTCTGTTACTTCTTTGCAATGTTTTATTTTATTGTTTTACCCCTCTAATTCAGAGTCATACAGTAGAATTTGAGTTGACGATTCTGATGTTTTAATATTTTTTTAAAAACTTGATTTCTTTTGATTTCCTGATGTTTTTCCAGTGCAACGAAAGCTCCTCTTCATTTAGTTGGTGCTAATTTAAAAATGTAAATTGTTCAGTCATCTTTGTAGTAGACGAATATTTATTTTTGTCAACAGTACCCAAGTGCCAGATTTCCTGTGCTCCAGCCAAACCCTTATGTGCCAGGTGCCACCTACCCTAACATAGTTTACTATCAGAATGGTACACCTACATGGCGAGGTCCGGGTATAGCACCCACTACTACTTCAGCAATACGACAAGTACGAGAGAAGAAGGTTTTGAGCATAATGGACCCAGATACAGGACGTGATATTACAGAAGAGCTTTTCAGCAGCAGATCTCATTCTACAAGTACTGAAGAGCATCATGAAGAAATACCTCCAGTATGTCTTCTTCAAGGTTCCTTCGTGCATTCTGTTTTCACGCTTCTTCCTTGCTTTTATTACCTTTACCTCATTCTTTCTGCCCACTTTCTTTTCTATCTGTATGTGTGAGTGCATGTGTACTTGGAATACAATGTCAATTCTGATCAACAAAAAGAGAAATAGCAATTCTCTGAAACAAGTAAGTTTGAAGTAAATACTTCTTTTAAGGTCACTGTTTATTTCTCTGTTACCTGCCAAGTAGGTAAAACCATGCACTTCCTCAGATCATCCAGTTATTTATCCTTACCAGATCAGTTTGCCTATTATTCTTGTAACGTTTAAATGTAAAACAAAAATAAGGAGAAAGAAAAGTCAACCTGGTCATAGTGTATGGGCCAAATGAGGATGAGAGAGCAGAGGTCAAGGAGGAATTCTTAGAGCTGCTTCAAAGGACAGAGAACGACTGCCTTGATGAAATTATCATGCTCGGAGATTTCAATGCCAGAGTTGGAAATGACCATGCTAGATGGGGTGGAGTTATCGGAAGATACGGAGAAGATACTCTCAATGAAAGAGTTGCTCAGCCTAGGAACTGCCCAGCATCACGCAAGAAACTAAGTAAACAAACGGGAGAAATGAGCATTAAGACTTACAAGCTGAGAGAGCCAGAAATTAAGACCAGATATCAGGGGCTTATTGCTGCAGCCGTGAGCAGCACAGAAGAACAACCCAATGACTTGGAAACCCTCTGGCTGAAATTCAAGGACATCATTGAGACAGCTGCTGCAGAAGCATGTGGTGAAGTCCGACTTGGGAACAAGAGAAAGAGGACACCTTGGTGGACAGAGGAAGTCAAAGAGAAAATAAGAGAGAAGAAAATGGCATGGAAACAATACTTAGGAACTAAAAACACAACAGGACAAATGGAGAAATATAGAGAATATGTGACACTCAGAACAGAAGCAAAGAACAAGGTGCTAGCAGCAAAACAGAAGTCCTGGGAAGAATTTGAAGAAAAGCTAGAAAAAGATGCGCAAGAAAACCAGAAATTGTTCTATAAGACCCTAAAGGTCATTCATTCATAACCCTCCACTCCCAAAGGAGCATAGGCCTTCAACAAACACATGCCAAGTCCTCCTGTCACGTGCCATCATCTCAAGTTCTTTCCACGTTCTCCTTATCATTTTCACCTCTGTTTCCAGCTCTCTTCTCCATGTGCTTCTTGGTCTACCTCTGCTTCTCTTGCCCTGGGGGTTCCAGAACAAGGACTGCCTTGTAATGCTATCAACAGGTTTCCTCAGTGTGTGTCCTATCCATCTCCATCGTCTTCGTCTCATCTCTAAAGAACATGAGGAAGGAAAAACAATGCCCTCTCAAATTTATAAAGGACAAGCAAGGCAAACTGCTTACTGCCCCGAAGGAAGTAATGGAAAGAATATTTCTCAGAACTCCTGAATGGTGAGCATGGTGAATCAACAGAAATGATAACCACTAGCACAGAAGAGAAAACCAATGATGGTGAAGATGACATAAAGATGGAAGAACTGAAGGCAGCACTGGAGAAAATCAAGATGGGGATTCCGAGCTAACTGAAGTTATCAAGACCTAATCTTCACACTCAGACAGCTGAGTGAAAAGGCCCTTGAGTATAAGAGTGAGATCCATCTTTGTTTTGTAGATCTGGAAAAGGCGTTTGACAGGGTCCCCTGGAGCAAACTTTGAGACTGTTTGGCAAGGAAGAACATTCCAGCACCTCTGATTCATGCTATACAGAGCTTCTACAAGTCTTGCAGAAATTATGTGAGGATGGCAAATCATAAGTCAGAAGAGTTCAATAAGCCCCTGATATCTGGTCTTAATTTCTGGCTCTCTCAGCTTGTAGGTCTTAATGCTCATTTCTTCCGTTCGTTTACTTGGTTTCTTGCGTGATGCTGGGCAGTTCCTAGGCTGAGCAACTCTCTCAGTTGTTCTTTTGATTGTAAGCAGGTAGTGATCACTTCCAATCTCTGGCTCCCTCCAGACTCTAGCATCCCGGACATATTTGAATGAGCTCCTCCTAACAATGGCATAGTCGATCACTGACTTCTCATTCTTTGTTGGTTCACACCTAGTGTATGCATGTATGCGCTTATGGGGGAACTTTGTGTTGGTAATTATCAGATTCTGCTCACTGCAGAATCTAAGGAGTCGCTTTCCATTGTCATTGAGAGTATCTTCTCCATATCTTCCGATAACTCCACCTCATCTAGCATGGTCATTTCTTCCAACTCTGGCATTGAAATCTCCGAGCATGATAATTTCATCTAGGCAGTCATCCACTGTCCTTTGAAGCAGCTCGAAGAATTCCTCCTTGACCTCTGCTCTCTCATCCTCATTTGGCCCATACACTTATGACCAGGTTGACTATGGTTTCTCCTTCTTTTAGTTTTACAACCATAATGTGCTCCGAGACAAAGTTCCATCCCTTGATACTATCTTTCTGGTTTTTTTTGGGCCACAATGCAACCCACGCCCCCTTTAGCTCTTTCAGATGTGGGTACACCACTGTATAGCAGCGTGTTGCCATCGAGATCCATGACTCCTTGTCCCTTTTTCTTTGTTTCCGTAATAGCCAGGATTTCTAGTTTTGCTTTCCTCATCTCTTCCACCAGCTCCTCTCGTTCTTTCCCACTTATACTTCTTGTGTTCCAAGTTCTATAAGTCGTAGTCCGTTCCAGTTCGTCGCCTTTAGAATTAGTCCGGTTTTCTCTCTTATATTACTCATAATCATAGTTTAAAGCAAACAGGTGATTGGCCTGTTGTGCCTTTGCATGGTGGAGGGGCTGCCTCCATGCAGGCTGCCCTCCTCCTTTTTCAGCCAGGCTTGGGACCGGCCTTGGCGGAGTTGTTCTTCAGAGTCTTGTTGAACAATTTCTGGTTTTTTTTTAGCATCTTTTTCTAGCTTTTTTCCAAATTCTTCCAAGGATTACTGATATGCTGCTAGCACCTTGTTCTCTGCTTCTGTTCTGAGCATGACATATTTTCTATATTTCTCTGTTTTCCTTGCTGTGTGTTTAGCTTCTAAGTATTATTTCCATGCCTTTTTCTTCTCTATTTTCTCTTCAACTTCCTCTTTCCACCAAGGTTCCTCTTTCCACCAAGGTTCCTCTTTCACTCCTTCCCAAGTTTGACTTCATCACATGCTTTTACTGCAGCTGTTTTTATGATGTCTTTGAATTTAACCAGAGGGTTTCCAGGTCATCTGATCGTACTTATGTTTCTCATTGTTATCGCATTACGCCCCTTATACCTGGTCTTAACTTCTGGATCTTTCACCTTGTAGGTCTTAATACTCATTTTTTCTGCTTGATTATTTAGCTTCTTGCATGATGGTGGGCAATGCCCAGGCTGAGCAACTTTCAGTTCATTCAGTTGTCATCAGGTAGTGATCACTTCTAATCTCTAGCCCTGTCCAGATTAGCAACCCGCACATACTTGAATGAGCTTTTCCTGACAGTGGCATAGTCAATGACTTATTTCTCAATCTTAATTGGCTCATATCTGATGTAAGCATGTATGTCCTTCTAATGGGGGATCGTTAAGGACTAAATAGTATTATAGTTTATTTTTACATTAATAATTTGATAAATTAAATAGGGGGATAAATATAGATCATACTCTGTGACAGTTTATTCGTAAGGAAAATATTCATTAAAACTTCAGACATAAAGAGTTAAACACCTGTGCATATGAATGCAATAAGTGTACATTTCATGTGGCTTGAGGCGTTTGGAGAAAAGAGTATGTCACGTGTTATCATCATCAGCTTAGAGTCTGACATCTGAAGATGGGCCAGGAACGGGATATTCTCTAGTGATGAAGCAGCACTATGGCAGACAGCCTTTTTACATACTTCTCCCAGTGTGGTCTAATTAAAATTTTTAAGCCATTTCTCTTATAATTGTATAAATACTTCTCTCATACATATCTTTAACACGGTTTCAGCAATTTTGCCATCACTTGACGAATGCACAACAGGTGCATAATTGTCAATGTTCAGCACTTCTTCAGTGTTGGTTTCCTCTAACCTGTTTGCACTTTGAGATGATGGCATGAAATCCTTCAGCTGCAGGCTCAGCTTCATCAGAAATTGCCATAGGTCAAAGTCTGCACCAAGCATTTGTTAATTTGGTTTGTCTACACTGTTCCAAGCATTGGCAGCTGTGTGAATGGCAACCTTAATATTGGACTCCTATGCCTCTTTTGAATGCATGAAGCATAGAGTAAAAATAAAAATCTTGATGCTGG
Organism: Oreohelix idahoensis; assembly: GCA_024509875.1. Taxonomy (NCBI): domain Eukaryota; kingdom Metazoa; phylum Mollusca; class Gastropoda; order Stylommatophora; family Oreohelicidae; genus Oreohelix; species Oreohelix idahoensis. The sequence continues at coordinate 66,368 of JAMPIV010017181.1, forward strand.
CTCTTCATGGAGCATTAAGTTCCAGCAAGGAACAATATAAATTTACAATTTCCTTCCAGTTAACTTGCCTCTAATGACTTAAGTGTACCTGCAGCATTGACACACCTGTTGGTGCTCTCTTCAAGTGTTGTTTCTGTTTTTCTACTAACGTGTAGCAGTACAGAGATGTTTCATCAGCATTATACATTTGTTCAGGACCAAATTTTTCATCAATTATTACATTGGCAAATTTGTCAGTGTAATTTTTCTGCTACTTCATGATCAGCAGAACCTTTTGTCACCACAGGCCGTACACAGATGGCTCAGCCTTAAGGCCACCATAAATGCTGGAGTTTGTGTTTATGTCTTCTTTCTTTGATCCTTAGCCGCCGACTTTCAAAGTAGTCAGTGGCGTCTTGTAGGGCAGCAACAAACTGCTTCCACTTTTTTAGGCCGGCGGCCATCCTTCGTACAGTGCCCCAGCTCTGGTTCGTTCTTTGCATCTCGGCCTCCCCAGTTCTCCACCAGGTTATTTTTGGTCAGCCTCTCTTTCGCTTTCCTTCAGGGGTCCATAGTATAGCTGTTTTTGTGATGGCATCGGGGTCTCTTCTGAGGATGTGGCCAACCCAACTCCAGCGTCTGCCATCTATGATGATATGCATGTCGTCTTGGTTACTCCGAGTAAGTAGTTCTTGGTTAGTGATAGTATTCGTCCAAAAGATTTGGAGAATTTTCCTTAGGCAGATTGTGTGGAAGGAGAACAGTTTCAACATTTCTTTCTCTGTTACTCTCCAGCATTCCGCACCATAGAGAAGCACAGAAAGTACACAGCCGTTGTTTAATCTTAATTTGGTGTTTGTGCTGTACTGAGAAGACTTCAAGATGTTGTTGAGACTAGCAAAGGCTGTTCTCACTTTATTCATTCTATTCTTGATGTCTTTGCTTGTTTCACCGTCTGGTGTTACTATGCATCCTAGGTATGTGAATGTGTCCGTCTGTTCTAGCTTCTGGTTCCTTATTGTTATGGGCTCAGGACTGCCCACATTGAGTGTCATGACCTTGGTTTTCATGTAAAGTACACAAATTACAACAAACTAAAATAGACGAATAAATAATACACAAAGGTATGTTTCAAGCACTCATGAGAAATAAAGAAGTAGAAGACTAGACAACAGAAGTGGTAGGCTTACCAGGAATTGAACCCAGGACTTTCCTAACGACACCATCGCCTAGCTACAGGAACAAATTGTTACTATACTCTCAGCCAGCTAGGATGCCTAATTCACTTACAACAGTGAACGGAGTAGCATATGGCAACAACCCACTTCTCTCAACGAAAAACTGTTTGGAGATGTCAGGAGCCTTGAGCTGACTGCTGCCTTTTATTAGAGCATTAATGTGGAAGTCTGGGGGAAGATGAAGAAGAAGTAGTAGTTTAAAAGAAATTAATATGATCACATGATTTTATTAATTTTAAAATAATTACATCAGATATTTATTGAAATAATTTGAAACCGCCATAGAAACCTCCCCATTCCATATCATATAACAGGATAATATAGTCTAGTTCAATTTTTCTCTTTGCAATAATAATGATAACGGAATAGTAAAACTAGTTGCAAGAACAGTGGGGTGTCTTCTTAGATGTCATCCTTTATAAGCCACGAACGTCTTTAAGGTTGAGATTAAAGTTTGGGTTCAAGGTTAAGTTTAGGATTTCTAACCTTTACCCCTTATTTCATCCTACAACATAACACGGGGTCAGAACCCACTTTTTTGCACAGAGCTTCAGGCACTGCCAGCAGACCTGATCTTACCATGGTATCAGTTGACATTGCAGACACTTGCACTTGCACAGTCCTGGAAGATATTGGAAGTGACCACAGGCCAATACTAATTACTATAGACAGAATCAATTCATACAAAAGAGAAAGACCTACTGGAATTACAAAAAAGGCTAACTGGACAACATACGCAACACTTTCAGATAGCTGATTCAGCAGCATTGACATATTAGATACAGTAGAGAATACATACAACAATATCACAAAGACTATACTTTAAATAGCGAACATAACAGTACCAAAAGGCTGCCACAAACGTTTGAGCCATTTCTGGATTCCAGATCTAGAAAATATTGTTAAAGACGCAGACAAGCCAGAAGAAAGGTGGAAAAAGAACCCACCAGAGCCAACAAAATAATTTATAACAAACTCACAGGTAAGATATTACATTAAGAAAGCAAAGAAAGAAGCATGGACAAAAAAATGAGAAAGCCTTGACTTATAGAATGAAAGGCACAAAGCTTGGAAGCTCCTGCACTGTCTTGATGAAAAAGGTAAGAAGAGTAACCCAAAATGACTAAGAACTGGAGGAAACATCTTAACAAACAACAAGAAAAAGGCAGAAACATTTAACAAATACTGTACAAAAGTCAGCAAAACAAATCACAGAAAACGGCTAGACAAAACAAATAAGAACATAACAAAAACAGAACAGAGAGCTGCTAAAGCAAGCATTGCACTATTTGAAACTGAGTACACCATCCACTAAATGAATAGCGCACAAAAATTAAAGACCAAGAAAGCTCCAGGACTAGCAAGGATGGTTGCTGACCGGGCAAAGTGGAAGCAGTTTGTTGCCACCCTACAAGACGCCACCAGGCATGATGGCCACTGACTGCTTTGAAGGTCGGTGGCTAAGGATCAAAGAAGTAACAACAATACAAACAACAGTAGAAGGCACTAGAGGAGGGACTGCCGCAAGTTGCACCCTCTTCCTTATCTACATAAATGACCTTCCTCCCTTCTTGAAGGTGTCAAATACACTATGCATATGACCTGCTCATTTGGACAGTAGAAAAATAAATAAAAAAGGTGCAAGCAAAACTAAACAGAGCCGTAGCCACAATAGCTTTATATTGTGGCTCTCAAAACTAAAAATAAACACCCAGAAAACTGTATACACAATTTGGGACCTAAGACGTGTCAAAAGTGAGGAAGGCAATCAGCGACCCATAGCTGACTGTTTGCGTGAGGGTCAGTGAACCAGAGCTGACCAAGGCCCTACTCCACCTCCAAGTGTTGGTCCTGGAAACAGGCTGCATCACTGCAGTCTGGCTGAGAGAGTAGGGATCGAAGTGGGAAGGCAAACCCGGTCCTAAAAAATGCTGTGCCGAAGTCGGATGTGTCGGGCCGAAAGGCGCAGATATCGCAGCTTTGCTGTAAACGGCGACACAACGCAACCAACGTTCTTTTCAGGACGAACGCAGAAGAAGAAGTATACACAATTTTCACCAGGAGCATGTAGGAAAGCAAGAAGGTGTACCAATTAAAACTCGATGGACGACAACTGTCCAGAGAAGAAAATCCAGCTTACTTAGAAGTGGAGCTTGACAGACAGCTACTCTTCAATACCTTCATGCACAAAATGAAAGATAAGGCCATTAGACCACTGAACCTAGTTAAACATCTTGCAAGCACTAGCTGGGGAGCAGAAAAATGAAATCTCGGACAGCTGTACCTGGAATATGTCCGATCAGTCATGGATAACAGCCTATTGCTGCAGTCGGCAATGAGCAAAACCACTCGAGCAGAGTTGGACAAAGTCCAAAACCAAGCTCTAAGGTTCAAATGCGGGGGAATGAGAACCACACCAACAGCTGCTTGTGAAATTGATGCAAATGTAGAACCTATGGACCTTCGACGTAAACGTGCTGTTCTGGAAGCCACAGAGCGCTATAGAAGAATGAGAAAAGATCACCCAAACAGACAACTGGTTGAAAGCTGGAAGCCCATTAGCAGGCTAAAACAAAAATCACTACTACAGGTAGCAACAACTATAGCAGAACAACGCCACCTCCCACAGACACGAGAAATAATTGAACAATACCCAGTCATTTATCCCGGAACTTCCAATAATAAAAACCACAGTCATGGATAGCACACTAACAAGAGACTCGAACCCAACAATACTTAAAACAGCTACTTTAGATACTATAGACAGCTATCCTTGCACTGCAATACATGCATATACAGATGGCTCAGCATTCAAGGCCACCTTAAATGCTGGACTTCGAGCGTAAGTGAAATACCCAAACTGCAGCACACTAGAAATATATGAACAGCATACTGTTTCTCAATAGAGCACCTCTCTCATATTGAGGGTTTTTGTTGGCAGCTGTTAGAATTGAAACAGTTTTGTATAAACACTACTGTCATTTTCGCAGTTGTTGGTAAGAGAGTGCAGGGAACTTTGTGTTTCATTTGTTTAGGTTCATGATAACCAGTCAGCACTTTTTTCTTATCTATTGTAAACATTGCTGATGACAAGCAACAGCTGTAAATTCACACACACATAACACCTTCCACCCCCTATTTTTCCCCAAACTTACAAACTGGAAAGATAGAGAAACCCACCAGGAGCTGTAAAATTATTTATCTAGCAGATTTTCTAGAGCCATGACTGTTTGGTTAAATGTCACCTGTTTGTAACTGTGGCTGATGAAGGGTAAAACCCGAAACATCCCTTGTTTCATGTGAACCGTTAATTTGTAGAACTGATTCAATACCGTTTTATTGGTTTATGTACTTATATATGTTTGGTTAAATGCATAGAAGAAAAAAACACGTTCTATATTTACTGTAAAGTAATGGGATGCTCTCAGGCATGTCGTACAAGGCAACTAATGTGAGATAATGCATAAGGCTGACAAACTCATCATGTAAAACAAATTACTACAGAAACCATCACAGAGAGCATATGAAAGCATTCCTGCAAGGGGACCAACTGCATAGTGTCTCCATGCTCCATAAGGAACGTGATGTTGAATGGCAGGGTTGAACAGGCCTACAATATATGGTGCAGTCACACATTGGCAGCCTGACCTGATTCGTACAGAACAGAATTTAACTGTTCAATTCAATACCCTTTAGTTCCCAGAGGAGCATAGGCCTTCAACAAACACAAGCCAAGTCTTCCTGTGCTGTACCATCCACTCAAGTTCTTTCCATGTTTTCCTCATCATTTTCACCTCTGTATCCAGTTCTCTTCTCCATGTTTTTTTTTTTTATCTACCTCTGCCACTCTTTCCCTGTGGATTCCAGAACAAAGACTGCCATGTAATGCTATCAATAGGTTTCCTCATTGTGTGTCCTATCCATCGCCAGCGTCTTCTCAACTCTTGTTCCACTGGCACTTGTCTGGTTCTTGTCATCAATTCCACATTTGTGGCTTTGTCATACCATTTCAGTCCTTCTATTCTACGCAAGCACCCGTTTATAAGAGTCTGTTGAAAAGGCCCACAATATATGGTGCAGTCACACATAGCCAGCCTGGCTTGATTCATAAAGAACAGAATTTAACTGTGCCTTGTTGGTATTCACCTAGAATAAGCATCAGTAGTTGAAGAGCAAACATTGGAGAGATTATGCTGTGTTTGATAATGATTTGAATAGCTGGTATAACCTTGAATATTCGTCTTTTCCTCTACATAAATATTGGATGTGTTTGTTTTTTTTCCGTTAATACCACCCTGTTCACAAAGTTCCGGGACTCATTTTTTATCCGGAAAACCGTTATAAGGAGCTAGGTGATATTAACACAGTGCACGTGTCAACCACGTGTCACTATATGTACCAAACCTGAAGTTTGTAATTTCGCGCATGCGCTGTGTGGTAGCGTATAAGCGGATGTGACCTAGTAGTGCTCGTCGCGTTTCAAAAATGGACGGCAAAATTCAACAACGTGTGTGCATTGATTTCTGTTTTCGTCTAGGAAAAACTGGTTCTGAAACTCTTGAAATGTTGCAAACAGCTTTCGGGGAGTCCTGTTTAAGTAGATCTAAAACATTTGAGTGGTATTCCCGTTTCAAAAGTGGACTCCGATCCTTTGAAAATGGCCCCCGTCAAGGGAGACCCTCCACCTCCCACACCGACGAGTTCGTAGCACATGTGCAAGATATGATACGCACTGACCTACGTCTGACTATCAGAGAGGTTGCTGATGATATTGGAATATCAATTGGTACGTGCCATAAAATCGTAACTGAAGATTTGCACATGAGACGGGTGTCAGCGAAACTCGGGTGTCAGCGAAACTCGTGCCACGCCATCTGACTGAGGACCAGAAGGACGATCGGTTGTCCATTTGCACTGACCTCCTTGAGATAGCAAATAACAACGCAAATTTCATGTCCTCGATAATAACTGGTGATGAAAGCTGGGTGTACGGATATGACCCGGAAACAAAGCAAATGTCCTCCCAGTGGCAAGCACAATCATCTCCTCAGCTGAAGAAGGCACGACAGGTCAAGTCCAATGTCAAGACCATGTTAATAGCGTTTTTCGACATTGATGGCCTGGTGCATCATGAATACGTCCCTATAGGACAGAGTGTCAATGCTGAATTCTACAAAACAGTCCTGCAACGCCTCCGCGACGCTGTGCGCAGACATCACCCTGAGAAGTGGCGCACAGGCAATTGGCTTGTTCATCATGACAATGCACCTGCACACAGGTCTGTCACCACAAACGCATTTTTGACGAAACACAACATTCCATTGCTCCCGCATCCTTTATACTCAACCGATTTTGCTCCGTGTGACTTTTTCTTGTTCCCGCAACTTAAGAAAACAATGAAAGGTCGTAGATTCGATGACATTGAGCAGATTCAAGCCAATGTGACGAGACAAATGAGAGCTATTCCGCAAAGTGACTACCAGAGGTGCTTCCTTCAGTGGTAGGAACGTTTGAATAAGTGTGTACACTCACAAGGGAACACCTTGAAGGAGATAGAACCAACTAGTATTAAGTCTACTTATTCAATTCCAAAAAAATTAGTCCCGGAACTTTGTGAACAGGGGAGTATAAGTAAATGGAAATGTGTTTACAGTAATTGTTTGATTAACTGTTACGCATTTTACACTATCATTTCTTTTTCCAGATTAATGTGTTTTTGCTGCTTTGTGGCATAATTATTCCACAGTGTTTTTCTTTCTTTTTTTTTCCTAGGTCAATCCAAGTGACAAAGAGATATGCCAAACGTTCACCCGCCTTGTGGCAGACCGCCTGAAATCGCCTGATGACTCGAATACCTCAGGAGCATCCGCTGATTCTCATGGAGCTGTCAGTAGTGTTCCCGTGGGTTCCGGCACTGCACCATCTAGTCAGCAATACCAACAACCTCCACCCCAACATGTGCAACAGCAACCTCCATCCATAGCACCGCCTACAATGATGCGGCCTCCACCAGTACCCCACATCATCTCTTCCCGGTCAGGCATGGCACAGCAGCCTCCAGCCTCTGCTGCCCCATCACATGATATTCAGCACCAGGTGCTTAATGTAAATTTGAGTATGCCGCCTCCTCAGTTCCACCTGAGACAGCCTGCTCAGGCAGCCTACAGTGTGCAACAGCAGCAGCATTCCACCCACCATGCCTCCCGCCACCCACAACCACCTCAACAGCAACAATCCATCAGGCCACAGATACACCCTGTGGTTCCACCACAGCAAACCCAGGTTCAGCCACAGCCCCCACAATCTGTCCATAACCATCCTTCCAGTACCATCTCTGACTCCGTTCCAGAGTCTCATGAAGTTGAATCAAATGTTACCGATAAACAGAAACCACAAGTGGAAACAACATCCCAAGACAACATTCCTGCTAAACCTACTGGGCCACCAGCAACGACTCTAGCATCGACAGCCAAGCCCTCATCTCCAGTTAAAGAAGTATCTGCAGCCCTCCGTCAGACAGTGGAAGTTGATGATGTTAAGCCATCTTCCCTGAAGACAGTGGCTGACAGTGAGGAAGTAAATAGTTTTGACAAGGCTGAAGAAAGTGGAATGATGGAAGCTTCATATGGTAAGTCTGTTCTAAAATTTAGGAGACAGTGTGAACATTTTCTCAGTGTGTATTGTTCTAAAGGGTGTAAAAAGCATAGATTGTATATGTTTGGCGGCCTCCAGCTTTACAATTGGTACAGCATACATTCAAATCACTTTAAGTTGGACTGTCCATAATAAATTATGGTTAACTGTATTGTAAGGATGTACTTCACTTGCTGTGACAGTAGTATGAACAAAAAAAGGTCAGATGTTAAAATCACTGAATGGACCAGCAAATTTGAAGATTGTATGCGAAGTTATTGCAAGAATCCCTGCAAATACAAACAATTTAGGCAATTTTTTCATCAAATGTAGCAAGAAACAGTAATAAGAAATTATCCCCAAATCCGAAAGGTTATTTTAACCTTTTAACTGGAGATATTCCTTCCAAACAATAGCCTCCTCGCCATCAAAACAGCACCATTAATTTTAAGAATCAGCTTTTCTAGTCGAAAATAAATTAACTGTTGTTTTATAATGTTTACATTCTGCATTTATCATTTTAAACATTTGCTTAAAAAAAATATTTTTACTCTCAGCATTTCTTTTTCGGTCCCAAGCCCGGATGAAAAAGGAGGAGGGCGGCCTGCATGGAGGCTGTAAGGAGGCAGCCCCTCCACCATGCAAAGGCACAACAGGCCAATCACCTGTTTGCTTTAAATCATGATTACGCGAACTACAAGAGAGAAAACCGGACTGATTCTAAAGGCGACGAACTGGAACGGACTACGACTTATGGAACTTGGAACACAAGAAGTATAAATGGGAAGGAAGAGGAGCTGGTGGAAGAGATGAAGAAAGCAAAACTAGAAATCCTGGCTATAACGGAAACGAAGAAAAAAGGACAAGGAGTCATGGATCTCGATGGCAACACGTTGCTCTACAGTGGTGTACCCATATCTGAAAGAGCTAAAGGGGGCGTGGGTTGCATTGTGGCCCAAAATCAAAAAGATAGTATCAAGGGATGGAACTTTGTCTCGGAGCGCATTATGGTTGTAAAACTAAAAGAAGGAGAAACCATAGTCAACCTGGTCATAGTGTATGGGCCAAATGAGGATGAGAGAGCAGAGGTCAAGGAGGAATTCTTTGAGCTGCTTCAAAGGACAGTGGATGACTGCCTAGATGAAGTTATTATGCTCGGAGATTTTAATGCCAGAGTTGGAAATGACCATGCTAGATGGGGTGGAGTTATCGGAAGATATGGAGAAGATACTCTCAATGACAATGGAAAGCGACTCCTTAGATTCTGCAGTGAGCAGAATCTGATCATTACAAACACAAAGTTCCCCCATAAGCGCATACATGCATACACTAGATGTGAACCAACCAAGAATGAGAAGTCAGTGATCGACTATGCCATTGTTCGGAGAAGCTCATTCAGATATGTCCGAGATGCAAGAGTCTGGAGGGGGCCAGAGATTGGAAGTGATCACTACCTGCTAACAATCAAACGAACAACTGAAAGAGTTGCTCAGCCTAGGAACTGCCCAACATCACGCAAGAAACCAAGTAAAAGAGCAGGAGAAATGAGCATTAGGACCTACAAGCTGAGAGAGCCAGAAATTAAGACCAGATATCAGGGGCTTATTGCTACAGCAGTGAGCAACACAGAAGAACGACCTGATGACTTGGAAACCCTCTGGCATAAATTCAAGGATATCATAAAGACAGCTGCTGCAGAAGCATGCGGTGAAGTCCGACTTGGGAACCAGAGAAAGAGGACACCTTGGTGGACAGAGGAAGTCAAAGAGAAAATAAGAGAGAAGAAAATGGCATGGAAACAATACTTAGGAGCTAAAAACACAACAGGACAAATGGAAAAATATAGAGAATATGTGACACTCAGAACAGAAGCAAAGAACAAAGTGCTATCAGCAAAACAGAAGTCCTGGGAAGAATTTGGAGAAAAGCTAGAAAAAGATGCACAAGAAAACCAGAAATTGTTCTATAAGACCCTAAAGAACATGAGGAAAGAAAAACAATGCCCTCTCAAATTTATAAAGGACAAGCAAGGCAAATTGCTTACTGCCCCGAAGGAAGTAATGGAAAGATGGAAAGAATATTTCTCAGAACTCCTGGATGGTGAGCATGATGAAGCATCAGAAATGATAACCACTAGCACAGAAGAGAAAACCAATGATGGTGAAGATGACATAAAGATGGAAGGACTGAGGGCAGCACTAGAGAAAATCAAGATGGGCAAAGCAGCAGGGCATGATGGTATAACACCAGAAATGGTTAAGTACATGGGAGCATCAGGCGACCTATTACTCTTAAAGGTCCTACAGGCAGCATGGTGCAACAAGACCATACCAAAGGATTGGGAGATTGCCATCATAACACCAATTTTCAAAAAGGGTGACAATCGACAATGTGGAAACCATAGAGGCATATCCCTTCTCAGTGTCCCTGGTAAAATCTACTCTAGAATCCTAGAGCAGAGACTCCGACGCCTAGCTGAGCCACAATTGGATGAGGTCCAGTGCGGATTCCGAGCAAACCGAAGTACTCAAGACCTAATCTTCACACTCAGACAGCTGAGTGAAAAGGCCCTTGAGTATAAGAGTGAGATCCATCTTTGTTTTATAGATCTGGAAAAGGCGTTTGACAGGGTCTCCTGGAGCAAACTTTGGGACTGTTTGGCAAGGAAGAATATTCCAGCACCTCTAATTCATGCTATACAGAGCTTCTACAAGTCTTGCAGAAATTATGTGAGGACAGCAAACCATAAGTCAGAAGAGTTCAGAACCACCACTGGTGTAAGACAAGGTGATATCCTATCACCTTACCTCTTCATACTCCTTATGGACGATGTCATCAAGGCATGTAAGGAGAGAACAAGAAAGTATTCAGTGGGGTACTGGAAGATGAGACAGGTCTATATTTCGGAGCTGGCATTTGCTGATGATGTTGCCCTGATTGCTAAATCAGAGGCACATCTCCAATCCAACCTGCAAGTCTGGAAGGAAGAGCTGGAGAAGAGAGGGATGGTCATAAGCAGCTCTAAAACAAAATCCATGGTGATATCACGAGAAGAAAGAAAACATCAGATTAAGTTGGGAGAACAGGTCCTGGAGCAGGTCGACCACTTTAAATATCTCGGAGCTATTATAGACCGAAAGGGAGGCATCAAAGAAGAGTTGGCCACTCGAAAAGCAGCGGCTGGGAGACTTTTTCAGGCCATAAATCGTGGATTCCTCAGCAAGAAAGAGGTTGGTAAGAAAACGAAGATGGCTGTATACCGCTCCACCTATGTCCCAGTCTTGACATATGGATGCGAGTCGTGGGCAATGACTACAACCCACAAAAGCCAGATCCAAACCTCAGAAATGAGGTATCTGAGGAAAGTGGTTGAAGTAACAAGAAGAGACATGGTCCGCAACCAGACGATCCGTCAAGGCCTAAAATCCCATCCGCTGCAGACCCAAATAGAACAGTCCCAACTAAGATGGTTTGGCCATGTCTGCAGAATGGGAGAAGATCGGCTACCACGACAAGCATGGGAAACAAAGAGCCAGGGATCCAGACCTGCAGGACGACCCAGAGTCCGCTGGGAGGACAACATTAGACAATCTTTGAAGGACCGAGGACTAGAATGGAACCAGGCCAGGAAGAAGACAGCTGATAGAATGGTCTGGCGCTCTCTCTTCCAAACCTCTACACCTCACGGTAGAAGGGGAACGACTAAGTAAGTAAGTAAGTATTTCTTTTTCATGTTTTAAAACTTATTTAGTACTTCTTCTTCTTCTTCTTTGATCCATAACCGCCAATCGTCAAAGCAGTCAGCGGCCATCACGCCTGGTGGCGTCTTGTAGGGCAGCAACAAATTGATTCCACTTTGCTCGGTCGGCGGCCATCCTTCGTACAGTGCCCCAACTGTGGTTCATTCTTTGCATCTCAGCTTCCACAGTTCTCCGCCAAGTTGTTTTTGGTCGGCCTCTCTTTCACTTTCCCTCGGGGGTCCATAGCATAGCTGTTCTTGCGATGGTATCAGGATCCCTTCTGAGGACATGGCCAACCCAACTCCAGCGTCTGGCAGCTATGATGGTGTGCATGTCCTCCTGGTTACTCCGAATAAGTAGTTCTTGGTTGCTGATGGTGTTTGGCCAAAAGATTCGGAGAATTTTCCTTAGGCAGATTGTGTGGAAGGAGGACAGTTTCGACATTTCCTTCTCTGTTACTCTCCAACATTCCGCACCATAGAGAAGCACAGAAAGTACGCAGCTCTCATACAGTCTTAATTTGGTGTTTGTGCTGTACTGGGAAGACTTCCAAATGTTGTTGAGAATAGCAAAGGCTGTTCTCGCTTTATTCATTCTGTTGTTAATGTCCTTGCTTGTTCCGCCGTCAGGTGTTACTATGCTTCCTAGGTAAGTAAATGTGTCTGTCTGTTCTAACTTCTGGTTCCTTACTGTTATTGGCTCAGGATTGCCCACATTTAGTGTCATGACCTCCGTCTTCTTCAGATTGATGTTCAGGCCAACCTGCTGGCCATACTTATTCAGTCTATCAGTTTTGTCTTGAATGTGTTGGTGTGAATGCGCGAGCAGTGCAATGTCATCTGCATATTCCAAATCTTCCAGTGTAGAAAACATTGTCCATCTAATTCCTCTTGGACTGCCCTCTGTTGTCTGGCGCATCACCCAATCTATGACTGTCAAAAATAATGTTGTTGATAAGGGGCATCCCTGTCGTACTCCTGTTTTCACTTCGAAAGTTACATTACTCGATCCAACACTGCACGTAAAGTTAGAATAGAGGCTTTTTATAATGGAAACAATGCGGCTGGGAATTCCATAAGCCCTCAGAATTTTCCATAGGCTGTCCCTGTGTATGCTGTCGAAAGCCTTTTCAAAATCAACAAAGTTAATGTACAGCTGTCTCTGCCATTCTGAGCACTGCTCTATAATGTTCCTGAGGGCAAATATATGATCTGCACATCTTCTGTTCTTTCTGAAACCCGCTTGTTCTTTCCTCAGTTTATGGTCAACTGCTTTTGAAATTCTCTGGATGATTATCTGCCTAGTATTTTGCTGGGAACTGAGAGGAGGGTAATTCCTCTCCAGTTGTTGCAGTCTGCAAGGTCGCCCTTCTTGGGCAATTTGACAATTGTTCCTTTACTCCACTCTGTTGGTGTTGTCTCAGTTTCCCAGACTTGTGCAAATAGTGGTTCTAATAGTTCTGCTGCTAGTTCAGGGTCTGTCTTGAATAGCTCAGCATTCAGATTGTCGTGACCAGGCGCTTTTCCATTTTTTAGCCCTTTGATAGCTGTGATAATTTCTTCTTTTCGTGGAATGTCTGTATTTACGTCTAAGTCACTTTCAGCCTCAGGAACATTCAGCTGAGTCTCTGGTGGTTCCTTATTCAGTGTTTCTCTGAAGTGCTCTGCCCACCTTGTTTCCTGCCCCTGTGCTGTGGTGATGAGATTTCCTTGCTTGTCTCTTACTAACGTTATGTTGTTTGCACCTCGTTTTTCCACTGATAGCTTTAGTTATTTTATAAACTGTGCTTTGTTCATTTCTCAGTGCTGCCTCTTCTGCCTGTCTTGCAAGGTCATCCAGAAATGTCCTTTTGTTAGCACGGGTTTGACGTTTTACTTCCTTGTCCAGCTGACTGTACTGTTCACTATATATTGCCTTTAACCTGGGAGACTTAGCTTCTGTTTTCTTCCTTTTCATTTCCTTTCTCTTCGCTATGGTGTTTAGCGTTTCTGGTGTTATCCAGTCTTGGCTCTTTCTTTCCTGGAATCCCAAGCATGACTTGCTGCTTTCTTTATATATTGTTGAGATGGTGTTGAATTTCTGGTCCACATCGTCGGTCTCTGTTCTTTCCTGGCTTTTGGTAATCAGATATCGTCTCTTTACGTCGACCACAAACGCTTTTCTGGTGAGGGGGTCCTTAAGTTTCGTGATGTTGTATCTTTTCTGTTTGACTGCAACTGGTCCAGCAGCTCTGAGTTTCACCTTCAGTCTTGCTACTACTAGGTGATGATCACTTCCCACATCTGCGCCTCTTCTTACTTTCACGTCTTGTAGTGCATGTCTCCATCTGCCATTGATCATTATGTGATCTATCTGGTTTTTGTCTCGTCCGTTTGGTGATTCCCATGTTAACTTGTGCACTTCTTTGTGTTGAAAAAGTGTTCCTCCGATGACCAGGTTGTTAATACTGCAGAAGCTTATTAATTTGTCCCCATTCTCATTTACTGTTCCACTGCCGCATTTCCCCATTACTCTTTCGTTATAATTATTGTGTGTTCCAACTTTCGCATTTAGGTCTCCCATTACTATAATAAGATCGTACCTGGGTACAGTTTCCATTTCCTTTTGTACCTGTTGATAGAACTCGTCCTTGATCTCTTCGTCGCTGTCATTTGTTGGTGCATAACATTGTATAATTGTGGTGTTGGTGAATCTCCCTCTCAGTCTTGCTCTTATTAGTCTGTTGTTAATGGGTTTCCATTCCAGTAGAGACCTTTCCATTCCTTTCTTAAGGATAATGGCTACACCTTCGTTGTGCTGACCGTCCTCTCTACCAGAATAAAGTACTGTTTCCCCTGTAGCTGTTTTTATTCTCCCCATCCCTGTCCATCTGCTCTCGCTTATTCCCAGGATATGTAGTTTGTAATTCCTCATCTCTGCTGTAATCTGTCTCAGCTTTCCTGCCTCGTTCATAGTTCTGACATTCCAAAAACCAATTCTGGTTTCGTGTTTTGCGGTCTGGGCATCCGTTTTCATGCCAGTGGCTTCCTTTCGGCTTTCACCACTGTCAGTCATACGAGCCTGAGACTCCGGATGTCCGTCCCGCATCAAAGTATTTCCATTTATTGCTGTTTCCGTAACGTGTGTGATTTTTTACACAGACAGGGGTGTCGGCCCTGTGCTAAACCCCCCAACCTGGAGGACCAGGGTACCAGCTTTTGTCTGACCCCTACCCACGCAGACCAGTCCAGCATGGTTGAACCTACCAGGAGTAAAACTCCCACTGGCATAGCTCTGGGGATTGTCAGGGTACACAAGCTGCCATACCGCTACAAGGTATAGGTACCATTGATGGCAGTTATTTAGTACCCTTGTGTGCAATTATTTACAATTTTTAAAATTGCTCGTTAAAGAGCGAAATACCCTCTTTCTTTGGCGAAATTGTGAGCTGAGGTCTTGAAATGAATTACCAGAATTGTATTTTGTTCACATAACAATATTTTCATGGAGTTTCTTGAAGAGATGAATATCGTAAAGTAGGGTGCACTCTCCCGTGTTAATCTGTCCCTCATAACTTGATTTGGGAGCCGCGCTAGCGTAGTGGTTACAACACCGCTCTGGCGACCGGGTGATACAGGATCAAACCCGGGCGACGGCATTTGAGGATTTTTCGTCGACCGGGATTTGGACTGGATTAACTCGAGACCTGGCGAGGACATTTGAAGGAGTGTCGTCGACCAGGGACTGGCGGCTCCTGAGCCGACCCAGCTGCAATGGGTACCTCCGAAATCGGAGAGTATTTGCCTGAATGGCGAGGGACACTTGTCTCTGTACAAGAAATAAAGGGATACTCACGTAAAATCAATGTCAGGTTAGACATAAATAATAACCTGAGATTTCGCCTCGAGTATTAGCGGGCGTACGAAAAAAAAAAAAAAAAAAAAAAATAACTTGATTTGATCATACTTCTTTAAATTTTTTGTGCATTAAACATTACATCAACAGTTTCATCTTTGTGATCACTACATGTTTGCTTTCTTTTTTGAGTCTGGACATTCTTCTTTCCTCTTTTGCCTTCCCCTTTCAGGAAGCCTGTGTCAAAGTACTTGATGTGCTCTTGCAGTAATAGTTTCTTTTTATCTTCTCAGACAAAACAAGGATCCGTCAAAGTAGGGGGACCTAACTGTATGATAATTGTTTTCAGAAATTGATTTTTCCCCCTTGGTTATAAGCCAAAGGCATCACTACTACACATGAAAAAAAAAATCTTGATCCTGTTAATTCATCCTATGTAATCATAGATACGTGCCTGCCATTATTAGACAAATCTTACACATTGTTGAGCTCACAGCTTTTGGGGAGCAAGGGGGAAGATGAATAAAATATATTAACACAGTTATTGAGGGGAATAAAATTATGTGTGCTTCACAGTAAGGATAGTGTTGATACTAAAATGAAAGTTGATGTTTAGTCATCTGATAGTGTCAAAGTTACATTGTCTAGGTGTTAGACAATGTTCAAAGTATGTTAAGGAGATAAGTAAATTGATGTGCATTTAGGAAATTGTAGTTCTGTATTATGAAGGTGAAGGATGGGATGTGTAAGTTGTAATCATGCAGTACTTGAAAATATGTGTGAGACTGCTTAAGCTGGTTGTAACAATGAATGGTCATTACCTTACAGCTCCCTGTGGAACATACGTCATCCAAAAATATCCTCCTGTCCTATGCTCTGCTTTCAAGGCCTGTGTCTTTTTTTTTTTTTTTACCCCTTTCATGTCTCCTCTCCAGTTCCCTTCTCCATATTTTTTTTTCCTGGTGTCCACTTCTCTTAACCTGGGAATTTCCAAACAAGGACTGCCTGGTAATTCCAGGAACAGCTGTTGTCTTGTTCCCCTGGTGTTAATCTGGTTCTTTCCACCAGTTCCACATTAGTGATCTTGTCATACCAGTTCAGTCTATCTATTCTTTGCCTGTGTCACGGATAGCCTCCCCTTATTTCTGCAGTAGTGGTCCACCAGTGGCCAACACTCAAAGAGTATCTAATATGGGTCTTCCAAGGCGTCTACCTTCGTACACGATTACTCTTGGCCGAGTTGTAGATAGAAGGATAATGACGCTTCTATCTCAAGGTAGTGTTCACAAGATGTTTTCAGAAGTCAAGAACAATGCTGCATAGGGCAGAGCACTATTAACTTATATCTGATCCGTTGCTTTTTGTGAAGAATTAAGCAATGGTTTTATATAAGTATTTGCTCTATAGATGTAAATATATATTTAGATGTATATATATATATATTAAAGAGTCTTGCTCATACGTTTGCTTTCATACCTATAAGAACTGAATCAACTATGCTTGTTTTGTTTTAAAATAACGTAACAAATTTAATAATCAATTAGTCTTAACAGGTTAAAATAGCGATGGAATGATGGTGAATTTTAGATTTAAATGAAATTGTCTTCACTGAGACTTGGTTTGAGGATTAATTATAAAAAAACAATTGTCCTTTTGCTGTTTCCTTAAGAAACTTAGCTGGTCTAAGTGAGTACTGCAGCCGTGGTTTCGTTGGTCAATTCTTTTGTGATGATGGCACTTCTTCACACAACTTGTCCAGTTTAGGCGGTTAGTGCTGATTCCCTGGTTTTAACTCACAACTAATGACGTCGAAACTTTAGTCTTGCAGCTTCGTTCCACGAACAGTCTGATAGCTTTGTTCCACGAACCTGTTACGACATGTTTACGATGTCGTCTGCTATAGTTGGCAATGTGCATTTTATGGTGATAGGTTTTTAATAGAGAATGTTTTTTATGCTTCATGGTTTATTGTTGAACACAATCGCATGGTTCGATTGTGACGCGGTAGCGTTGATATGGTCACGCTTGGTGACTAATGTACTTGACCCTTTATTACTTGACTGTCACGCCATGAAGACGTGTTTTTTTAATCCTTCCCGAGTTAGGCTACATAGTGCCGAATTGTAATTGATTTTTATGGACGAAGGGTCAGTCCAGGTTTTATTAATGGATAATGAAAGTATATGGTTACTATATAACCATTGGATGGAAGGATCTTCGATACATGTATGATATATATATTCATCAAACACAGGCGCTTCATTACCGTCTGTCTGGAGTACAGCAGAGCGCTTACATCGCCTTGATGTTCTGATGACAACTAATTGACTGGAAGATTTACGATACTATCGATTCCAAATTGAATAAATGCAGATGAATTTTCTTATGATATTGAATATCCATATGATGTCTTCATGTTCATTGTCAAAATAAAATGGATGTATATTGGACTCAAAAATCAAAGGACTTGCCACCCTCATCACTCAATTTGAAGGTTGGCTCTTTGTGCCATTTTTATTGATTGTTTTCGCATTATGCATAACATGATCTTCTACGAAGAAAACCACTATAACTTATTTACCAAAGAAGGTTCATAAGGAACAAACTGATTGTCAACGATTAACCTTTTGAACCCGAGGTCCCGAAATTTCGGTCCGTGTGTAAAAAATCCATTCCCCGAGCGACCGCAATCTCGGTCTGGGCACACCTAGCTTAGCAATACGGGGCCGAAATGGAAATGTGTGAAAAATAATGACGTCACGAAGTACACATGTCTTGTGGAATGTTACTCTAAAATGGCGGCGCCCACGAAGTGATAATATTTTGCAATTTTTTAATTGTTTTCATAATTAAAAGGCGTGTTCAAAATCCAGGAAATAGCCATTCTAAAAGGCTATCAACGGAACAAGCAGTTGAACTTGTGCTCAATGATTCGGAGGATGATGAATATAGATTTAGATGGTGGAACGGTGACTTGGAATCATCCTTAACTTTGTATTGACTACAATACATTCATGGGTTGCTGCGATGTCAACGACCAAGTTTGTCGTCTCAGTAAAACGCACCGGCATTATCGCTGGCCTCGACGGCTCATAGTGAATTTGTTTGCTCAGGAGCCCAGGGGAATGGGGTTTTACGGGCTGGGTGGCCAGGGTTCAATGGGTTAAGATACAGACAAGACAATATATTAATTTGAATCTTTAATAACTGTGTGAACCCGAACCCATGCGTCTGTATCAGAACCCAAAGTAACTTTTGGGAACACAATCTCCTGGCACAGTTTAGAATGGACACAGCAAATTAGGTTAGATGCTTTTGAATCACTTGGTCTGGGAAATTTTAGTACTTCTCTTATGACGGGTGATCTGATTCCTTAGGTCTCCGGTCTTTGTATTTAAAAATGCGGGTTTGCTTTTAAGTTCAAAGTTGCCCAAATACTGTGTCCTGGTCCTTTAAGTTTCCAGTCTGTGTATTTAAAAATGCGGGTTCACTTTTAAGTTTCAAAGTTGCCCAAATACTTCGATCTGTCATTTGGAATTTTTTTGTCCGATCCTTCTCTCTCTGGCACTGGTGAATTGCTAGCTTGATGTGGCGATGCAGTCTGATTTGTGACTCAGATTTTGCTAGATTATATTTCCATTTCTCAGTTCAAATCCCAGATTGTACTTCCGACGAATTTGCCAATGAAAGTCAAAGTCTATTCCGGCTCTCAAATTAAGCCAATGGTAAGCTCTTTAGAACTAAATGGGTCGGGGTGTTAAATCATAATATCCCCCGATATCAAATTTTAAAAGTCCAACGCGTGACCTATTTCTAATAATGTAGTAATACTTCCGATTGCATCTTTATGCAAACTCACAAACAAATCTGTGAACTTATTTCCTGTCTAGATACTTTCCGCCAATATTGTCTCCTCAGATTATCTGTAATAATTACACAGAGATGGTCCAGCGGAAGCAATTACGTATCATCACCCGTGTTTGCGCAAATCTCCCAGACGGATTTCTTAGACAGGCCATATGACCCTCCTTTCATTGATCGTACGCTACCATCTTGCGTCCACACAGATTGTTTCTATCAAAGGTGGCTAGGCGACTTAGGTCATAAACGTATTATCCGCTGACCTGTCTAATTACCTTGTCATACGACGATAAACAAGTCTGGGAGCGGCTAGGCAAACATGTAAGGTGCATAAAATATGCCAAATAATAGGATGATCGGTGAGGAAAATGAAGAAAAGAAGAGATACTGCCGGAGAGGACGAAAGTTATAAAAGTGCACAACTGATTCGTCACAGCCTGCACCCATATATGAAAGTCTAAACATGTTGGTTGTTGTTGTTCTCCTTGTGTCAGAGCCATACAATAGGACCGCCTTGACTAAAGTTGAAGATTCTGATTTGTGTGTTGGACTTTCTTTTGATTTCCACATATTTCACAATGCAGTGAAAGCACATCTTACCTTTTATATTCGTACTCTGATATTGTTTGTTCCTCCGGCTTTGTCTATATTGCTGCCAAGATACATGTATGATTCTCCCAGTTCATTATGGTGATCACCAGTCGCATTTGTTCTCATAATCCTTGTCTTGTCCTTATGTATTTTCAGACCCAGTTGTTGTGGCCTCCCATCAAGTATTCTCATTTTGTCTTACATCCGTTAACAGTTATGAGGCAGAGCCAGGTTTTCAGCAAACTTGAGATCTTCAGGATGTTTTGCCAGAGGTCACTGTCGTGATTTAGTCTGTCTCACAACACGGTTTTCTGTATACTTAGGAGTAAATCTGACCATACCGCACGCCATATGTTGAGAACTCTCTGATACACTAACCAATGAAAATGCGTCATTCTTGGTGTGTATTGTAAAACGTACTAGGCATTTAATTTTTGAACATAGGAAAGGATTATATAATTCAACAATTTTGTGATCAGGTTTAGTCCCAATTTAGCTAGTTAAAGCATGTGTGATGAATTTACCATGATACAACGTTAAAATATCTCCAAATTTAACGATAAAATGTAGGGTTAAAAGGAATGCGTAAGATACTAGGAGACATGCTCGCCCATGCCAGCCTTTCCCACCGCCATTTAAAACTAACGAGTTAGACATGCAGACGAAACGTTTACCCTTTGTAGACGGGAGAGAACGGAGGACACCAAAAGGAAAAATATGACTGAACATGTTTGAAGTTCGAACGGCTAAAAGACGCAATTGGTAGTAAAAGAAAAAATTCACGTCACAAGTTGACAGAGCGTAAGGAAATGGACACAAAACGACTTTAGCTCGTGTCAGAAACAGTCATTTCTTGGACTTTTACGATACTTGATTGTTATTTGAATTCAGCGGCAAACGCCATGGAGATGGTTCTCGAACATATTTCAAAAAAACAACTAACCTTGAAAAAGTAACTTTTTCTTAATAATAATGTTAGGAATATAAAACCTAGCTAGTTTGATAGCCCGTCTTGAGCAGAGAAATAATATACTGTAAATTATACAGACGGATAGATAATAATGAAGATATTGACAAAAGACTGTGTTGTTCATATCAGACGAGCGACTGCACTGTTAAAAAATGTCACTAAATTTTCAAAATTTGCGGCCTTGAGACGCAAGTGCTAAAATTGAGCTGTAATTAAAGAGAGGGGAAATGGTGGAGAATTGTGGCTAAAAATAACTTCGGAGGCAGAAGTGTGCAGGGTACTGCATGGAGGGGTCCAAGAACCAAGCGTGGTTTTTGTATGAAAAACAAGTAGAGACAGACGGACTAACAGACCGTAATACATACTTGACTGAGATCTGACTGATTTGACTTTGGTTGTAAAATTTGAAAGTTAGGGGGGAAGTCGGCGATTGGTCAACGTATTTTATAGTAGCGGGACAGAGAGGTGAAATTTTGCCATTTGACATAAGTCTGTTCAGAGACGCAGTTTAAATTAATAGTGGTGTTGATTCCAGAAGAATACAAATATATAGTGGGACGCCATCATACAGCCAGCAGCTCAGCTGAGTTTTGCTAGCAAATTTAACTGTGTTCTCAATTCTGAATTCTGGTAAGAATGAACAGTATTTATTCTGTATATTTTAATAATTCGAGTGATTGATACTGCCATATCATAAAAATGATTACGACAAGTAAGTGCTCGCTCTAGATCCCCAGCCCAAGTTCAGGGTCTAGAGACATACATACAAAGAAAATATATAGGAACGCCTAAATAAAACTATGAAAAAGGATCTGGTGTTGAGATCAGTGGAACATATCACCTATCTTATTCAATAGCAGGAAGCTATTGAACATATCTCAGATGCAATGTAGTCTTGGGGAACTAGTACTATGTGAAAACAACTAGGTAAGATGTGCTGTGTGGTCAGAGAGATCTGACCCATTCTGTGTGGTGTTGTGGTGTCGTGTTGTGTGCAGAAGTGGCTCAGGAGGTAGAGTTCTGACACATGACCCAATACTTTTGTTTCAGAATTGTGAGTTTCTATTTGGCACCGAAGTGGTGTCAAATGCTGTTATAAGACTACACAAGAGTGTGCCTGTGCAGACTAAGATTGGTGTCAGTGAAGTCTAACGTTGTACTCCAGATTCGGAGAGGAGTGGGCCACCAGATTCCAGCACCAGAACTACTCAGTCAAGATACGTGAGCGTCTGGCCTGCTGGACATTCACCAACTAATTTACTAACTAACTCACGAACTATATTACCATCAACTAGAACATACCATTTTGGGAAATAAAACTTGTATTCCTCCCATCAGTAAATGGACAATGTTTTGGTAGTCACAGAGTGGGAGTGATGACACCACCCCAACAGCATATCTAGTAATAAGTTCTCCTGGGACTATCTTAATATAATTATTATTAACCAGTCATTTGAAATAATTAGGTACACATTTTCCATTTTATTATGTCATATGATTATGCATTCCATTTATAATTCCATAATATTTCATATGTTCTGACCAACAAACATTTGGTTCAGAACAAATAAATTTATCAAAAGATTTAAAATTTTAAAACTAAAACATCCTGAGTTAGTTCAGTGTGTTATAAATATTATTATTATTATTAGACTTATTAAATATCTGTGTGTGTGTGTGTGTAATCTACCACAACACATTACATATCAGTTCCCTAGATTTTTTTTAACGTAGCTACATTCATTAGTAAAAAAAGATATGTTTGAGGTCGTAAGTGGTAGTAAGAAGGGCCTTCTGTAATTCGCATCAACATTTATCTCAGGAGCCTTCACAGCTGACCTCATACATCACACTAGGTAACATCAACCATACAATACCATCAAAATCCACTACAGCATGCGTATATTAAAATGCATTTTGCAAACTAACCAATTAGTAGATAGATCAATACAGAATAATTCATAGAATAATTCAAGCTTTAAATGACCAAAATCGCCCCATAAATAAGAAAGAAATGAATATTAAAAATTTTGCTAATTGAACAGAAGGCAAAATTAGGCCTCATTTTGAGATTTTTAACACCCTTTTTGCCCCATGCCATCCGATACAGCGGATGTGCTAGTATATAAGACCTAGCCCTTGGCTAAATTGAGGCCACAACATTTTAAAAATACAGCTGAACAGAAGAAAGAGGTAAAAGTGTAAACGTTTTGTACTTTTGCCAACCACATCTGCCTAACAGACCTAGACCCCCATTAACAGCCTGTTACAGCTTGTATGTATTGCCTGAGGGTAAGAATGAATATATATATATGTATATAATTATGTAATTTTCCTGTGATTAATCCACTTGTGCGTTAGGAAGTGTGTAGCATGTGTAAACTCTTGGAGACGAAAGCCAGCCTTCTAAAATGTGTAAAATAATTGAGAATGATGGCCAAAGTACGTCTGTAAGTTTGACAAAGTGTTTGAAGGAGTATTTCTTAAAGGAACAAGACATTTACCAGGAACATAAGGAAGGATGACAGGAATTGATCAAGGTACAGGGTGTTCCAGAAATAAGCGGCCCGTGACGTCAAGGAATGCTGACGTATTGTGTCGGAAGTGGTGTGAATTGCCAAGTAGTCCTAGTGTGGAAGAAATGTGACGTCACACACAGTATACAAGACGATGGTATGTTGAATCTCTTGTTCAACTTGTGATGGATATGGCGATCCTGAAAAGGTTGTATGGAGGGGAAAAGTACTGGCATTCTACTTGTAGGTCTCACAATAGATGCTGGAAGTGGTCGCCGTGCACGTCTATACATGTTTGTGCCCGAGTAATCATGTTGAGGTACACATTTCGCAACACGGTCACGTCAATTGTTTGGATAGCAGTCTGTATATTGTCCTTCAGTTCTTCTAATGTATAGGGGTTTGTTTTATACACAACTCCCTTCAAATACCCCCATAGAAAAAAATCGCATGTAGATAAATCAGGGGATCGAGGAGGCCATAATCCTTTGCTGACAGTCTTTTCCTCTGTGAAAACAATATGAATATGGGCCAGTGATACATGAGATGTGTGACAAGTTGCTCCATCCTGTTGGAAGAAGGAATATTCCCTCTGATAACTTCTTAATTGTGCGTAGAACTCATCAAATATTCGTAAATACACTTCGGTGTTCACATTCGTGACAAAAAATACGGGACCGACAATCTCATTCCCAGACGCAGCGCACCATACCCCAATTTTTGGGTCGTGTAATGGTTTCTCATATAGCTTATGGGGGTTTTCTGTGCACCAATGCCTGGTGTTATGGGAATTAATATGACCAGACAAATGAAACCACGCTTCATCACTCATGAAGTACTGAAATGGATCCAACTCGCCATCTACGATCTTGTTGAGAAGCCAGTGACAATAATTCACACGTTTCTCCTTGTCAGGTTCTTTAAGTTCTTGTACACATGTTACGCGATATGGTTTTAAATTTAGTGAATGGAGAATTCTAAAAACAAGAAGTGCGTTTCATTCCACTTTGTTGAGCGAATTTTCTCACAGATTTTGTAGGACTAGTTAAAATCTTCTCTTCAATAACAGCAATGGCCTCTGGAGTCCTAACAGTTGGCACTCTACATTTTTTGGCATTAACGACCGACCCTGTTGGGCGCCATTTTGAGATCAACTTCTGTATGCTACTCTTTGCAGGAATTTTAGAACCAGAAAACGTTGATGCAAAAGTTTCAGATGTTTTCTTGAATGATCCCGTACGGATATAATTCTCAACAATAGCTATCCTTTTTTGCAGTGAAAACAGCATTGTGATAGACAGTTTATTTAAACACACATGATGGTTTTCAAATACGCACGGTCCAATCACAGAAAATGATTTAGGTCAGTCTAGTACTACTTAAAACCTTTTATAACCGACACATTTGTTAACATTGAAAAATGCTAAAAAATCTGGCTACTTTCACTTTGTGAATGAGGCCTCTTATTCGTGGAACACCCTGTATTACTTAGTGCTTTATACTAGACCAAATCGTTGTATGAAGGCGGATCATGGACATTTTGGATCTAACTTAGGATTTATAAGGAAAGTATAGTCACAGTGAACTGGCTGTGAGTGGTATTGAGGTAAATTGTCCTGTGCATATGTTAGCACAATGTCTGACACTGTTTGTTATGTCCATTGTGTGTGAGGTCAGAATAGTGCTGGACCATACAGGGGTTGTGATTATTTGTATTCCAGGTTTGGGACCCAAAGACGCAGCAATAGTGAACGCAGTCAGCGACTCATAGCTTGACTGCCTGCGTCAGGACCAGCGAATCAGAGCTGGTCAAGACCGCACTCCACCTCCACGTGGTGGTCCTGGAAACAGTCTGCAGCAGTGCAGTCAGGCTGAGCGAGTGTGGATCGCAATGGGAAGGCAAAACCGGTCCTAAAAAATGCTGTGGAGAAGTCGGATGTGTCGACCGAAAGGTGCAAATATCACAGCTTAGGCGTAAACAGACACAACGCAACCACCGTCCTTTTCAGGACGAACGAGGAGGAAGGAAGAAGAAGAAGAAGTATTCCAGGTTTTATCCTGCAAACTACCAGAAGTGCATGAATCATCTATCTCTATTGAACTCTGAGGTGCAAGTGCTCTTAACGTCATTGGAGCCAGATACCCAGCGTCTACTGCCTGGCAATTCACAGACGTATTAGTCCATGGCTGGAGTGAAATTGATTTCTACATAGAAGATAAGTGGCCAAACCAAGCCACTGGTCAGCCTATTCAGACTCTACCTCTAATATATACAATAAAAAGATAAAAATACAAAGTATGATGAATCCTTATGGACATAAATATGATAATCACTACTTCACAGTCCAGTAAGAGTGACAAAACATATATGTATTAGATAATGGTTAATCAAAAGGTGAAATTCATCTTATTGATTCATTTTGATAATTGATATCTCATGCTTATTTATTTCATTATGTAAATACATTTGATTCATTATCAGTTACCTAACCGAAAAGAGAAACAGTATAGGTTAAATAAATTGTAAATATGTACCATCAGACTTGCTAAAATTATTTAAATTGAGTTCCAAGTTTTGTTGATACATATTATATATAGATAGACCATAATTAGTACCCCTAGCATAATTAGCCATAATAATAATAGAAAATAATAATAACACATAATATCAGGGGAGAATCGTGAAAGGGAGCAAATAGACTTTCAGGACATCCACTCTCATCACACCTGGAGGTTTATACAGCTGGATTCTACCTTTGGTGTCAATACACCCTGATTCTTTTCAGAAAAGGGGGTATTTCTAGTAAGAGCAGTCTCTTATCTGGCACTATCCTGGTATCATCTGATACATCTTTTTGGTGACAGTCACTTAATTCCATTTCTTTTGACTGATGTCGTTTTCATAACCCAGCCTGTAGCCAGTAAGAAAAGAAAAAGTACTAAAAATAGTGAGGAGGCAATGCTGCTGCACTCCAGTTCTTGTCACTGGTAGTTCTGTAAGCTGTTTTCATGAAGCTTTCTGCTTTCTAGTCTTCATGTTTACTTTATCAGGTTCTATCTTCAGAGGTATTTAGTATTATCTCATCAATTTCCAAGGTTAAAATCCAGTTTGTTACTCCCCCCGAGTTTTCCATCGACTTTCTTTGTTAAACTGCTGAATAACTTTGTAATCTGCAAATCCTGTATAAAGAGGCGAGCTGATCTTTCAAGCTTCGGTCATCTGTTATATGCAGTGTGGCAATCTAGTCTGTACAGATGTGTATTACTGAAATCCTACTTGCTCATATCACACTTATCTATCTCTTGTCTCTCTTAATCTTTCATGGATGATCCTGTTAAATATTTCCCACTAACATTATTCCTCTGTAATTATTGCACTCTTCCAAATCTTCCTTTCTGACACCTTAACCAGATGTCTTTCCATCCATTCTGCTGGTATTGAATTATTTAAATTATTAGCTTTAGTAGACTTGGCCATATGCCCAGTCCTCTTTAGTCACCTCCTACTAATTGCGTGTTAGGGCACAGCGTTATGCTCTTCACACTCTTATTAGGGCCCAGTGACACATAGGTGGGAGGGCGTCGGTGCTGCATGGAACACATGAAAATAATAATTGGGTTAGCCTTCATAGAATACGACCATGGAGTTGAAAGGAACAGCATGTGGTGTTGCATATTCTTAAGAAACGATTCATTAACCATTTCGACCATAGTCTTCTGTTCACTCATGACAGGTCCTAATGCGTGTAACTCTACAGGCAAATTTTTATTCCCCCTTCCCTCTTTCAAAATGTAAGACAAGTGAGCATGAAAGTTCCTAAAATTTGGAGCAATTGGATGATTTCCTGAGACTAGTACTGCATTCAGCTTTGGTTTGACAGTAAGAACAGGCATTCCTTGGGAAAACATCCCTCAGATTGGTGTAACTTCTTATAAGTGCTGTTGGTTCCTGGCCATCTCACTTAAAAAAAATGTAAACCATTACTGCAGGTTAAATTGGCTATTGTTAGAATTTAAGCTTGAAAACACTAGTGCAAATTACTATTTTCCCATTTTCTTTTGCCTATGACTATTTCATTGCCTCGGAAGAAGCCGGTTGTATACTGCTTCATTAGCTCCTTTTGGGTTGTAATTGTTTTAACTTTGTGAGGTTGCTGGACCCATGGCCTTTTGCTACAGTGTTAAGAGCTTGTTGATCTTTGTGTTTTTTTTTGTGTGTGTGCTGTAAGATGTTGAGCTTATAGCACCCCACCCGCACATATGCAGTTTGTTTATTTTCTTTACTTATATGGTTGTGCACATAAATTAGTGAAATGTTTATGTTAATCTCATTACATTATATTAGTGATTATCAGTGTAGATTAGAAAGGCATACTTTAAGGGAAGGGGTATTTCTTAATTACCATCTTGAGGCTGGTCCACTTAAATGGTTCCCAGCTAACAGTCACTAGTTCCTCTTTTGTCCCTATAACCTAATCTGGTGCAGTCAGAATGAAAATACTCGATGAGAAGTCATAGCATGAGTGTCTGAAAATACATAGGGAAAAGAGAAAGATAAGAATAAATGCAGGAAATAATAACAAGATTAAACTTGAAGAAACACCCGTACAAGATACAGCATCATAGACACATCTTAACAGCAGTAAAGTATAGACAAAGAGGGACAGACAGACAGTGATAACAAATTAGAATACAAAAGGCAAGAGAAACTTTCATTGCAGTGGGTAATATATGGAGATGGAGAGAAAAAAAAAATAAGAACCTTTAACTTGCACGTTAAAGTCAGTCTTATTGTATGGCTTGGAAACATGAACAACAAACACAACAAAAAAGTTTCATAAATGGATGCTTGTGTACAATAACATGATTGAAATAGAGCGATAAGGTCACCTAGGTGGAACTGATGACAAGAACCCCACAAGTGTCAGTGGAACAAGATGTGAGAAAACGACGCTGGCGATGGATAGGACTCACATTGAGGAAACCTGTTGATAGCATTACAAGGCAGTCTTTGTTCTGGAATCATCAGGGTAATAGCGCTAGATGTCGCCTAAAATACACTCAGAGAAGAGAACTGGGGGCATAAATGACAATGATGAGGAAGACATGAGAAGCTGATGACACACGACAGAAGTCCTGTGCTCCTTGAGGAGCTTAAGTGTGTTGATGATGATGACTGTGGCATCAAATGTACTGAAGTAACGTGGAGCACATTTTCTGTACTCGCCACATGTCGGGTTCAGATTGCCGTTGTTGAGTATGCTCACGGTGCCTGCTTATAAAGGAGGTTATACTGGCTCCCGTTAATGACCCTTCTCACCTTGGCTGCATTTCCAGGTCTCCAGCCCGACCACGTACCTCTTTTTGAGCGTCTTGTGTTTATTGCCTTTGTGTTCCTTATGGCGTGTGTGCCGCCGAATCTGTGCTCACGTGCCACGTTTCTCATTGCAGGAGTGAGAGACGGGTCCGTGGCAGTGAATCATGTTCTCATCCGTAAATTCCGTGTCTTGAAGAATGCGAGTGCATGCGCACAATTTATAACGCTGAAAATATGCTCCCAGCTGACAATTTCTGTGGTGGTTCGTGTGGATGATGATGACTTACCTGTTGAATTTATCTACCACATCTCTCATACGCTTGCGGACCCATACACACACGTGTAAAAGTTTAACAATGTCCTAACATACCTACAAATTAAGTCCATAATTTGTCACTGCACAGAAGTGACATAATATACTGTACATAAATTTACGTGTGTGTGTTTTATGTACACAAGTTGAAAAAAAACAAAAAGGATAACACATTGCATTATTTTAACAAAATGACAGCCACCAGCGATAGGGTTGTTTTCTCAAAAGGCTTCTAAGTCTGTCGGCTGCTGTGTTTTTGCAATGCTTTTCCCGAAATTTACTTAATTGAGTAGTTGTGTTTTGTCACCAACCTTATTTGGCTGCACCACACTTGTGTAATTATTGTCTTTAATCTTCTTGTTTCTCACACTACCCAACCGTATTATTATCTTTCTTTCCTGTTCCTCTCTCCCCCAAACATACAACCGATCGCTGGTGTTCCATCCACGTCATACCAGTCCTAGTCGTGTAGGCCGTTTCACTTTTGCCTAACACCCTTGTCACGGTCTCACTCAAGACAGTACATACACACAAGAATAACTTGACAAGTTTGGGTCATAGTTCCAAACATATAATCTTCACGCATAGTCCTGGACATCAGTAACAATAGTACAAAATACTTGCATCAATACAATATGTGGTAGTCATTCTAACGTACTGGCAGCAACTGCATCCAATCTCTCTGGTCTGATCACCAGGCATCCAAGTTCATCCAGAACTTCACAGCGCGGGAAAACCACAACGCGCTTATAGTGTCGATACACACAGGCTTTCTATCAAAGCTCCGTTTAGCCTTCCAAACACTGGAACAGCCAGGGTCTTATAACGTAAACCTCCTCTTGGCGCGGAAAAGCAAACAACGCGCCTTCAAACAATAACATATAATGGTCTTACCATAGACCTCCTTCTGGCACGGGAAAACGACGCGCCTCTTAACCATCCACTTCCAAGCGCGGGACAGGACACAACGCGCTGGTAAATAACAATATATAAAGGCCTTGTAGATACACATTACGCGGAACATCATCGCGTCACATCCAATATACCATAATCAAAATCACAGACACTATTCACATACTCTAGAAAACACCGACCGTCTCCCACGACGGATGGCCACAGACTCCCCAGTAACACCTCAGTATTCTTCTCTGACAAGTATGCTAACTACATTCACTCTGCACGCTTTTCACATGTGCCCATTAACCTTGATTCACACATGTACGCCCCTGAGTATTCTTCAACCATGCTACGTGCTTCTAACAGTGAACTTTAAATGTAACATTCCAAGCTTGCATACTTCAATTTTTTTTTTTCGTACGCCCGCTAATACTCGAGGCGAAATCTCAGGTTATTTATTTATTTTTTTAATGTCTAACCTGACATTGATTTTTACGTGAGTATCCTATTTTCTTGTACAGAGACAAGTGTCCCTCGCCATTCAGGCAGATACTCGCCGTTTTCGGAGGTACCCATTAGAGCTGGGTCGGCTCAGGAGCCGCCAGTTCCTGGTCGACGACACTCCTTCAAATGTCCTCGCCAGGTCTCGAGTTAATCCAGTCCAAATCCCGGTCGACGAAAAATCCTCAAATGCCGTCGCCCGGGTTTGATCCTGAATCACCCGGTCGCCAGAGCGGTGTTGTAACCACTACGCTAGCGCGGCTCCCGCATACTTCAATAATAATAATACACTCTAAACAGGTTACACCATTCTCTACCCACACGTCATCATGACAAACCTGAACTTTTGCACGTGAGTCATAACGCCCTTGGATGTGGTCTCCATTGTCATCTCCTGCCGCATGCATAGGTCTTTTAATAGTCTTGCATCATTAAACAGGTCTTATACTCCTCTGCCGTCATACCTGAGCGTCCGATTAGCTAAGCGGTTAGGGCGTTTGCCTGTCGCGGAAAAGTTCCCGGAAAGAAATCTAGTAGCGTCTCGCTCCAGTCTACCCAGCTGTAAATTGGTACTTGAGTCTGGTTTTCAGGTAGGGAAGGCATAAGCAGCGACTATGAGAACTGATCTCCCCATCTAATTCTGCTGGACCTGGTATAATGAAGTGTGTAACACTTCACTCACCTACGGCAGTTTCTGCTATGGTGCTATCTTTACCTTGTTATCGCCATACCACTTTTTACAAATTCGCCCTTTCATCCGTTTTGATGTTAGGCTATTATAAAAGTGTGTAATATGTACTGTTATCTGAGGTAGACAGTTGTCAACAAGGAAAAAAGGGAGGGGGGGGGAGCTCACGTATACTGTAGAACCTCCAGATGTTCGTTTTTGACATCATTCGGCACGCGCAGTCGCCGTAATCTGTATCAAGTAATGTCTGCTGATCTTATAGCATTGTGTACATGGAGCTTTACAGGTCTTTGGAAATTACAGGGGTAACGACAAGTGTTATCTTCTTCGCCGTCATCTGTGTCTGTTCAAGCTAGATCTAGTACCTCAAGGCTTGACCACCGACCGTCAAAGTTAAAGTAAATAATACGTACAAAGTCCTTTTCGTTAACGGTCTTATTTGTTCTTAGCATTTCAAACTATTTGTGTTCTTTCTGCATTCCTCAACACCGCCCCTCCCCCTTTCCCTTTTTTCCCCTGTGCAATAATTTTCAGTCGCGTTCGGTTTTTCATACTCTCCCCGGAACCGTAAGCCCGGCTTTACGCATATCCATTTTCCAGACTCCCTGCCTTTGCTTTTGTTTTTATTTTTGCACTGACTGGAACGCGGAAATCTCGAACGAAACCATAACATCTCTTCACAGAACCGGTGTTCCAA
The DNA here is from genome assembly GCA_024509875.1 of Oreohelix idahoensis. Taxonomy (NCBI): domain Eukaryota; kingdom Metazoa; phylum Mollusca; class Gastropoda; order Stylommatophora; family Oreohelicidae; genus Oreohelix; species Oreohelix idahoensis. The sequence goes on from JAMPIV010017181.1 coordinate 98,143, forward strand.
ATGTTATGCCCTGTTCTCGAGAAGGCCGCACTGGAGGCAGACGAAAACTTCACACTTAACTAATTCCGCGTGTACAACTTTCTGGGTTGCACATCTCTATCTTTTTCTTGTCAGCTTTCTAACTCCTTAGTCTCTTTGTTGCAAACACGTTGTGTTCTTCTCTATCCAAGGTGATCACCTAACTCCACGTTGTGTTCTTCTCTATCCAAGGTGATCACCTAACTCCACGTAAACTCTCAGCTTGTTCTTTTAATCTTTTACTGTGCTATCCATCTTCTTCGATGTCCCGTTGAAAGTTCGGCATACACCTTCCCTGTCCCCATCAGTTTGCAAAATATGTAAATAATGATGGCGGCTGCTGAAAGTCCATAAATTTAGTACAGTAAATTCACGTCCAAGCTGTTTATAGATTGTAAAGAGAGGGAAAAGAGCGTAATCACCCGTTATTTAAGGGACCCGAAAGTGGAGCTAAAAGTAGTATCACTAACGTTTCATGTATGTCGCAAGACGCTATTAAGCTAAGTTAGTCGTGGGACCGGCTACCCCATCCTTAGAAACTTTAAGCCACAAAAACTTTAACAAAAAAACATAGATAGGCCCAACTAATGAAAATAAAACTCAGTCATCCAAGACAGAAGGTTCGCTGGTAAGGATATCAAAAGAAATAAAATCCAACACTTGTGTATTCATAAAGAGGGAAATGCAGAATTCTATATCGATTACTTACCGGGCCCTTTGAGATCGGCAGGAATGCCTCTCTTATCACCATTTATCTTTCTACTGACCGATTTGATTATGAAAACATCAATCACTAGGAATTGAATTAAGTGGGCACCGACTAAAGAGCTCGACTATCTACACTCTTACCTATGACCATGCCTTTTTATCCCATAATAGGAACCAGATAGGAGAGTAGACGAGATAGCACATCGATTGAATCAGAAAATGCAAAGAGAAAAGATATAAGAATGAGTGCATAGGAGGATTGACATGGTGAGCCACGGTCACCAATGTGAAACTGATGACACGAACCAGATAAATACTAGTGGAACAGGTGACGGAAAACTATGGCATTGGATAGGACAGACATTGAGGAAACCAAGTGTTGAGCGTCACAAACCCAGCCCATCTTCTTGAATCCCAAGGGTAAACGAAATGGGAAGCCCTGTTACGAGATAGCCTCCCCTTGCTTTGCCATAGTGGTCCACTAATGGTCACCACGCAAGCATATCTAAAAGTAGGTCGTCCAAGGTATCTATCTTCGCGCAAGATTACTCTTGGCAAAGATGTAGATAAAAGAGGAATTACTTTTCTACCTTAGGGGAGCCTTCACAAGATATTCCCAAAAGTCAAGAACAAAACGCTGCTTAAGGGCTGAACAAATTTGTCCGTCACCTTTTGTGAAGGGGTTATGCTATGATTCTGGCCCGTCAAGCCCCCAGTTAGAATAATCCAACGAGTGCCCTCTTATAATTAATGGATATATATATATATATATATATTTATATAATTATTATATATATATATATATATAAATATATCTAATATATATAAATAATAATGTCCGTATTTTTTGCTGTAGCCTGTTATATAACACTTAGCTCCAGATGAGTCCTGCAGCTGTGGTTTCCGTCACTTCTTTTTGGTGATGAGTACACTTCTCCACGTAACTCGTCCACTGTAGGCGGGTGGTGGTGATACTCTTCTCTCACACTAGTGGTGTAGTAACTTCAGTACTTAAGTCTGATGTCTTGTAACCACGAACTGTGACAAATTAGAAATAGACAAATGCCTCAGTACATTTGTTCTCCGCAAACTAACAGGCCCATTTTCATGCGTTCCACCCACGAATGTTAACCTCTCAGAAGAATTAAATTCCCGAGCACACAATGTAACTCTGGGAATATGATGAAAATTCACCAATATCCTTCTGGGTGTCAACTAGGAAATTGCGTCTGGAGTGCATGAATAATGATTTGCCTGAATTACAATTAAAAAGGTATATAAATCTCACAAAATGATTCTATACACTTTAGGCACATGTGATGTAATCATCACTCATTACTGAAACTTACACCCGTCGGGGTCTAGGTCATCTCTGCTGTCGGGTTTCCCCGCACGACTAGTCAGAAGCAATCCTCAGCTCTTGCAGTAGTGGTTCATGAATATACTATTATCATATGTTGAGGTTACCAGCCTCATATATAACCACTTAGCAAGAAACATGTAAAAGTTACATTAGTAAATAATTTGTTTATACTTACCCCAAAATTTTGGGAATACACACGTCTCCTGGCACAGGTTTAGAATGGACCCACAGCCCTGTAGTTAGATGCTGTTCGAATCACTTAAGTCTGAGCAATTCCTCTTATGACGGGTGAAACACTTGGTCTGGAAATCTATAATTCCTCTTATGACGGGTGAGACACTTGGTCTGGAAATCTATAATTCCTCTTATGACGGGTGAAACACTAGTTAGATGCTGTTCGAATCACTTAAGTCTGAACAATTCCTCTTATGATGGGTGAAACACTTGGTCTGGAAATCTATAATTCCTCATGACGGGTGAGACACTTGGTCTGGAAATCTATAATTCCTCTCATGACGGGTGAAACACTTGGCCTGGAAATCTATAATTCCTCTTATGACTTCTTATGATAGAATTCCCAAGTTTCCAGTCTTGTATTAAAATGGCGGGTTTACTTGTGAATTCCAAAGTTGCCCAATACTCGATCTGGTACTTATAATTGTGGAATTGTAAAGTCCTATCCTCTTTCTTCTGGCTTGTAGGTGTTTAGTTGATGCTGCGATGCAGTATGTCTGTGTTGTATGCTGTGACTCCGAGTTTGTTAGATTATATCTCACAATCCTTAGTTTCAAATCTCAGCTGTGTTTCCGCCGAAAGTTCCAATCAAATCATAGTAGATTCTGGCGAACCAATCCAATCTATCTAGCACTGTTTGGGTGGGAAATTTATCATTACTCATCCCACGCGTATTTGAAAATATTAAATTTAATATACACGCGTGGCCTCTTACACAGCGATGTCATATCGTTACCTAAACTTCCGGCACACTTCTGTTTATCAGACTAATCTGCGTGCCTACGCCAGACAGATGTCTGGACAGCCGGTGTGGTCTTCTTTCATCTGATCCCAAACCGGCTTGTGTCAACACGATCAGCCGCTTCCCAATGGGATCAAATGTTTGACGGCCACGTTACCACAGGTGTTCAGACGGATTAGGCGATAAAATATTATCGCTGGCCGGGTCACCAAACCTGGCGAATCGTAACAACAGTCTGTGAGTGGAGTGTGAAACAATAAGATACGAATTACTCCCGTAGCAAATACTGCCATAGGGGAGTGGCGTGTTAGAGACTTCACCATGCTATGTCCAGCATAGAGCAAAATAGTGAAAATAACGAATGAAAAGGCATGATTTATGCCAAATAAAAGAGATGAATGAGAAAAATGAAGAAAAAAGATACAGCCGGAGGGCTGAAGGGGTGAGAGATCACACAAAAGGACATGTTCAGACGTTTTGTCACAAGCCCAAGGAACATGGAGACATAATTTTAAAAAGGACAAAGAAGACATGGAGAGAATATGAACGACTAGCGGAAAGAGGACTTAGTGTGAACTGGTTAAAAGACTGGTCCACGGGGATGTAAGGAGTTATGACTGAAGGTATCCACCTTTCCCCCCCCCCCCCCCCCCCCCCACCCCCCTTTAAAAAAAATAATAAATCAGTAAATCGTAGAATGACTGTTTTTAACTCTTTGCCTCCGGAACAGCGCTCAGAGCGTTGGTCAGATTTAACACCCTGCAAACAACTCTCTGAGCGTTGTGTTTAGTCTATCATGAATTAAAATTACGGCACAGGGTGGAAAATAATTGCGGAGTCAAAGAGTTAAAATGTCTGACATGCTGAGATATATCCTCTGAATGTGGTGGTATCATGTTTGAGGATGATATTGGACAGTGTTGGGTAGCACAGTTGCAGAAGTCATATTCCCGCGAGTTAATGTCAGTGATATTTTGTAAAAATAGAAAGTGTCGTCCCGCCTATCGCCGCTTATTTGTTAGCCGCTGAGTCACTTAAGTAGTTGTATCCTGTTATATATTCTTTTAACTGTTGGTGAACATCAGGTACTGTAAAAATATTTTGAAACTTTATGTGCTCGGCCATATTTGTGTTTTGAAATGGTTACGTCCGTTGTGATCATCATCATCTCAACCCGTAACCCGTCATGGGTCGTAGGGGTGCCATGGTGGAAGCATCAGCAGACAGGGTCCTCCACTGCTCTCTGTCCTCAGCAATGCGTACAAGTGTGGAAAAACCGTGTCCTGCCCATTCTTTGATGTTATCAGCCCAGGATTTTCTTTGCCTTCCTCTTCTCCATTTACCTTTGACTGTTCCCTGGAGGATCGTTTTCGAAAGGGAGTCATGACGAGTTACATGCCAAAACCAGGCAAGCTTTCGACGTTTCACTACTGACAAAAGTGGTTCTTGGTGGCCTGCATAGGTGTTTATCTTCTCTCTAACATAGAGATCAACGAAAGCTAAAAGCTGGATTCACCTTTTGGAGAAACAGCTTCTTTCATATATGTTTTTCACCCACAAATGCAATTTAGTGTTCATGTGCATTTGTGACCTTGAGTTCTCGTACAGACTTCTGTTCCCACACACATTTAGAAAGACATCCTGTTGTTCGCAAGGACGTGTAACCGCAGTTTTGTTTCACAATTTTATGTGTACACTGCAACGGCTTTTGTGGTTTATAACTTCAAGTTAGAGTCGTCTTATGTAGTTCAACTTTCTGATATCGTGGGCCGGCATCATCTTCTTCTCTCCCCCCCCCCCCCCCCTTTTTTTTTTTTACATTCACATACAATCTGCCAGTAGTAGGTAGGTATTTGTGCCGTATTTTTGTTGTACTTGCTAATTACATTACGTACAATATATGTGTAACGCTGTACCACATTTCTCAGTATTATTTCATGTGCTTTTGAAAACATTTAATATTGCTGACTCTGTCGACTTAGTTAATGTGGTGAAATATTTTTAGTAAATCTTTGTGAAATGGTGGGATTTTAAAAGTATAGTTTCTGTCTTCCTGAAAACTAGCGCGGCTAAAGTTCTGCGTAACGGCACCCGCGGACCATCACTTTGAGTAGCAGCACAGTAGTCGACTCTCGTGTTTCACAGTGTCTGCTTGGACACAGCAGCAGAGGCATGGCGGAGTTTTTAATATAAATATCCCAAAACTAAGTGTGCAGATATTTGCCACCGCACTTTTAACTGCAGTTTAAGTACCGAGATAGTTCAGCCAGAGGCATAAGCACGGCGCCGTACATCCATCTCTACCCACGTGCCGTATCGGTGACGTGCACCTTAACTCTATATTGTTCCATGACCCGTTGGTTAGGGGATGAGGAGGGTTTTGTATGGCCTAAATGTCGCTACGCGAGGCTGAGGGGAACGGTGAAAAAAAAAAACTGCCATTTGTAAAACAACGGTTGGTTAGCCAGGGTAACCTGGTAACCTCTTTCGGCGAGGTGTGGTGTGCTGAAATGTGCAAAGGTACGAAGTCGAGGCAGGTTGGCATGTGCTGTAACTTAACCTGGCTCTGGTCTAGCACACTAGCAGTATCGCCTCGTTTGTTTCATCGGGAATGTAGGTACTGGTGTGGGCTGTGTGTTTAACTCATTTTTAATTTGCCTTATTTTTAAGCTTAACCAGAAGCATAACGTTTTCATTGTTTTTACAATACGATGTCAGCTCCGTACTGTCTAAGTCTAGGCGGGTACAGTGTAATTTTTGTTAGGATTAATTTCCCTGCCGTTTTAAATTGTTTTAGTTTAGGGAGGGCTTAGCATAATGAAACGAGTCAGTCTGATTAAAAACTGAGTTGGAATGATGTGTTGTAGTTGACAGTTTTGTATCTTGGCTGAAAGGATATTAAGTCTGGTAATCATAATTCATTTTCCGTTTCGCTCCACTTGAAACATTGGACCACCACCGCAGCTAGCCCCACCCAACCTTACAGGAAGCATCATCTTGCAGCAATGTGTTTAACATGACGAGCTTGCCAGCCGCATGCACAGTCTCATTAGTTGCTCACGAGAAAGTAGTAAGACTTTTTTTGTCTGTGTCTCCCCAGTGAAACTACTACACGTGGATCAGATGATGGCCAGCTAAGATAATCTGGTGAAAGAGACCTTGGCAGAACTAGTCACACACCAGATTACTTAACACGTGACAACCGCTGTTTGCTATGTCGAGAATGTTTGGATATAATAATTTACAGGACATAAGAAGACCGTAATTTATCTTAACCGACGACTGGGTTTTAATGCCCGTGATAAAGCGGGACAAATTTCATACACACTGTGTTTAAATTACTTGGGCGTGCTTTATGCAGGTACATTTCGTGTCTTTTAATGTGGTCATGTTTTTATAACTGGTCGTAAACGCCGATGAATCAGCCCTATTATTTTAGTGAGCGTTACGAACTGCCGCGTTGCTTATGTGTTAGAACAACTTCAGCACGTAAAGGTTCTATTACCCACCTGACAGTGTACGTATAATCAATCTTGCATGTTGGTAGGTGTAGGTCACATGACAACATAATTATTCCGTTTAATCTGAAGACTTAATTTTTATTATATCTCATACATGACGTAAAAGGTGGGACTTGCAAAAAAAAGGCCTATATACGTGTGTGTGTGTATGTATATATATATATATATATATATATATATATATATATATATATATATATATACACACACACACACACACGTATTTAGGATTTTTCGAGTGAAGTGAGAGGCACCTATTCGCGACGCATTCGTGGACAACTATCTTGCCCACAATGTTCGAAATTATGCTGAGCTTATGCTTTAAAAGGCGAATTCTTCAAAATAAGTGTGCAATAATATAACTGTTAAGATTAACTTAAAAAAAAAAACCTGAGCCACATATCACGTATAAAGACAATTTTCGGGGGGGGGGGGGGGGGGAAGTTCATAAAGACTAGGCTACTGTAAATGCGCCACTGTGTGTCCTCGGTGAGCCTAGTATTTGAAACGGCTTAATCCCACCACACGTTTCGTGATTATGTAGACATAATCTCTATTTAGACGAGCACAGCTGTTCTGAGGGGTAATTTTTCGCAGGTCCGTTGATCTCGTGTTTTAATTATGTTTCTATATGAGATCTGTCTACCTCATGCACACTGATCGTACCATAGTCCGATAATGAATAACCATACTGTTTACACACACGCACACCGTACCACCCATTTAGCCTTTAGCCCAGACACAATCTCTAGGTAATACGTTTTGGTAATAGACAAATTACTCTTGCCGAAATGGCCGACACTGCTGTGTAAATTTAGTAAAAGGGGAGACGCAGATGTAATGTAAACACTTGCAGTACGAACCAGAAAACGTCGGAATTCACCACAGTCAGCGTGTTGTGGTAGTGTTTAGTGGGTCCGCCCACGGAATGTTGTTAACATAGAAAGTGCTGGTGATGTTTCGAGCATTCGGGAAATGTCATAACGTACAGTAGTTGATTGGCGTGATATGCCAGCACATTCATTGCCCGGACACGCGGACAACTATTTTAAGCATTATACAGTTTAATTATAGGAGACTGTTACTGAACAATGGCCAGAGATCTTAACGATAAATAACTTTTCGTGGGTAGGATCATCGGCGCTCAGTAGTCGGGTCGCTATTAGGGCAGTGGCGTTTGTGACCGGTAGTTATGTCTCCACCGACCCGATGCTTGATGTCACAACTGTTTTTAAGGATGTCGCTTTAATATAGCTAGTACTACACTCGCAAGACTGCTGGTATTTTTATCTGTGTGGTAATTACATTATTGTGTGTACACCTTGCGTAGGTAGGACTTGCATATTTTATTACGTGCCATTAGCCCACGCAGCTTTTGTTCATTTCCTCTGATATTATGCTGGCTGTTAAGAGTGATTCTGCTATAGTGTATGGTAAGGCATTAAACGTGTGCTTTTTATACTGAATTCTTTGCATTTTCTGTCTTTATTTGTTCTTCATTTTGCCGACCCCTTTGTGTTTGCCTCTAGCACCTTTACTGCTACATACATGACACCACCGGTGATGAAAAACCCGTACAAATAAAAAAAAAAAACCTTTTCAAAGACCCACAAAACCTTTTCAAAGACCAAAAAAAAAAGGTATCAAAAGAGTTAATTCATGAAAGATATTTTCAATTATAGTGGGCTGCATTATAATTGAGACATGGGGATTTTGCAGGTCTTCACTTATTTTAATACCCAAACAATAAATTTCTGAGTTTATTTTACACTGAAAAAACGATCTTGTCATCATTTAGTCTATTTCTGTGCTTAAATTATCACTAACAGGCTGTGAAATCCTGTGTTCAATAGGACCTTATCAAATAATTGTGATACACTATAGTAAGGGTTAGAAATCCTAACCCAAACCTTAACCCTAAAGATGTCTGCGACATACAAGAATGACATCGAAGAAGACGACCTACTGTTCTCACAACTAATTTTACTACTAAATTATTATTATTGCAAAGAGAAAAATTGAACTAAACTATATTATCCTGTTAAATGATAAGGAATAGGAGCAGCAGTAGCGCAGTGATTAGTGCACTGGCTTTCTAGTTCGGTGGTCCATGGTTCGATCCCCAGTTGAGGTGGAATTTTAGACCACAGATGTCTCCGGGTTCGACCCAGCCTTATGAATTGGGTACCAGAGCGAATCTGGGAAGGTTTAGGCAGCTGGTGTGATGCTGACCACATCACCCCTAGTATGCCAATGGTCAAGAAAATATGAGCCTAACACCATATTCCCAGTTTGCCTCAGTGGGCTTGTAACGGGATCCTTTACCTTTTTACTTAAATGATGTGGAAGGGGGAAGCTTCCAGGGCGGTTTTAAATTACTTCAATGAATATCTGTTGTAATTTTTAAAATAATAAAATCATGTGATCATATTAATTTTTGTTTAACAACAAAATACATAATTTGCATTGAAATTATAAACTGGCGCTAGCATAATTTATTCCATACCAGACTTCAAAAATTAAAGTAGTCATTTTAGCCTAATTGGCAGTTTTAAATACCCATATGACTTTCAGTGCCAGTTGTCAATACAACAAACATTGATAGTAATTAATTATGTAATAAACATACTCACTGGATGATCGCAATAATGATTTATCTACCAAAGAAAAATCACAATGTTTTTAAAGAAATTAAAACTTAGAAAAGAAACTCCAAATAAACTTTTCTCGGGGCTCTGATCAGGTTCAGATACAAATGTGCCTTGCTTTAATGATTATTTTTTTCATATTCATAATTCTTATATTATTATTCAAATGTACATTTCTTACGCAGATTCTACAAGTTTTAGTGAAATCAAATAATATATAGAGGTATACGCTGTTTTTTTTTTTTTTGGCCTATTAGCAGCTTTAAAATAATCAGTAACCTGCCATCAGCATAAGCAAAGAATGATAAATAAACGGCATGCAGCATGGGCTCTTGCAAATTCTGCATCAATCGAAAAATAGGCAGCTTGATTTCTAGGGTGATTTTTTTTTTTTTTTTTTTTTATATTCACATGGCCTAACGTCTCACAGAATCTCACGATGTAAATATCAGCTAAGGTGTGGCGCAAGACGATCGATACATATACAAGGGGATTGACATAAGTCTTGGGCCTGACCATGAAGGAGTCACAGGAGGAAGATGAAACTTGGCACATTTAAAGTTCATCATATTTGCACTGAATGTGTGAAGTACGCGTTTGTTTCTTCAATGGGTTTTTCCGCTACGGTGCACGGCGCAATGTACCCTATTGACCGGATCTGCTGCTCCAAAGATTTGACAAAACAATGGAAAAGAAGGAGGCCAGAGCTGTGATAAAATTTCTGATGTTTCAGGGAAAAACACCTACAGAAATACACAGGGAGATGGAACCAGTGTTTCGTGATGCTTGTCCTTCATATACTTCGGTAAAAAAAACTGTTGTCAACAGTTTAAGTGCGGCCGCTCAAATGTTGCTGATCTACCAAGATCTGGTAGACCAGCCTCAGAGTGCAATGATGAAAATGCAACAAGAGTGAAGAAAATCATTGACCAGGATCGAAAAATGACAATTGTGGAGATAGCTAGTAGAGTAAAACTAAATGAAAGAACAGTTTATAGAATTTTACACAACAGACTGAACATGAGAAAAGTGTGTGCACGCTGGGTTCCGCGACTGGACACGTGAACAGAAGCAAACGAGGGTAAATTGCTGTCAACAGTTGCTCAAAAAGTGTCAGTCAAAAAAATTTTTGGAGACCATGGTGACAGTAGATGAGACTTGGGTACACCATTATGACCCCGAATCCAAAATTGCCAGCATGCAATGGAAAACCCCAGGCTCCCCAACACCTGTCAAGCCGAGAGCGCAGAAATCTGCAGGAAAAGTGATGCTGACTGTTTTTTGGGACGGCAAAGGTGTCCTTTTGAAAGATGATCTGCCTCGTGGCAACACAGTTAATGGACAGTCCTATGCAGATCTTCTCACCAAACTAAGAAAGGTTGTGACTAGGAAACGAGGGATAACACGCACTCAAAATCTTCCTTTGCTTCAAGACAACGCGCCCTCTCACAAAGCACGGCTTGTGCAGCTAGCAGCCAACGATTTGAATATTGAAATTTTCCACACCCACCATATTCTCCAGATTTGGCTCCATCAGACTTTTTTCTATTCCCAAATCTTAAAAAAACAGCTAAAAGGAAATCATTTTGACAGCGATAAAGAGGCTATGTTGGCATGTGATGACTGGTTTAGTTTGAAAAATAGGGTGTTCTACTCCCAAGGTCTTCTCAAGGTCAAGCAGAGATGGCAGAAGTGTGTCAGTTCAGACGGTGGCTATATTGAAAAGGAATAAACACTATACAAAATTTCAGCTCTCTGTGACATGTCCTTCATGGTCAGGCCCAAGACTTATGTCAATCCCCTTGTATATAGTAATAATTTGGGGGGGGGGGGGGGCCCTGTACTGAAATTACGTATGGGGCATACACATCTGAAAACGTAAATTTCTTGTACAGATTACAGGTCACCCCGTAGTACTTGGCATGTACGCTGTTAGCACAAATTTTATTGTCCGTTCATGATTAATTATCACCACCTAGCCATTTTCTCCCAATTCAAGACCTGCAAAGTTCAGCTATAAGCTTTGTCTGATGCTTTGTGGACACGCTTGTCATTGTAATCACTATCTGCTTTGCTGCTTGGTGGAGCTAGTCTCTTTTCTTATTGTATTTGAATTTACTGTAGGTTTGATTCTGTTGCAGTGAATTGTTTTCCTTTGCTCCTGGTGCTAGAATTATATCTCTCAGATCATGTACCAGTCTTGCCTTCCCAACCATTGTCAGCAACCATGGCCTAGGACACTCATTCCGATGTAAACTGATCACTTTGCATAAATTGTATAGGGTAACAGATGGGATCACATAGGTGTCCTTCTTGAGGCCTAAGGCATAGCTGAGAAATAATCTTACTTGTTAGGTGTCGGATAATGATAGATTCTCATCAATCTAGTAGGTTTATCTAGCCAAAGTATTGTATGATTTGTGTGTGTGGTTGTTTTGTGTGTGTGTATCTGGAGCATCTTAAGTGGGGTTGATTTTATCTTTTTCTGTGCATGTTGCAGTGCCGTTGTGCATAGTTTCTTTTAGATGTTTGTCATACTAGCTTCTTGTTGATAACTGTATTCCTGGTCTCAGCATTTTTGTTATAATTGTATGTGCAGCGGACTGATCAGAGTTCATCCCCCACAAGATGTGCAGGTCAACTTATTGTTTCTCGGTGACTCTTCCAGAGTTGGCCTAATCTCTTCTTGTCTGAGAATAGCAGCTAATAAAATATAAAATGACTTCACAGGTGGTGTTCTGTGTTCCTTGGTGTTGGTATAACTGTTGTATTTATCTTATACTATTCACTTCCAGCTTTTTGTGCCTCAATCAGTGACATTAGGGCCACATGTCCCTTTGTTAGTGTTCTTGCTGTCTCTAATGCATTGAGCTGCTGCTGGCTGGCATTTGTAGGAGTCAGTATTCACTGTAGTCAACAAATGGTATTTCATCTTACATCAGAATTTAGCAATTTATCTGAATTAGAGCAAGTAACAACACTCCATTGTTATTGATCCTTCAAGGTGAAACTAACTTGACAGATCGGAAAAATGGATTAAGTACTAGTCTTGTTACAGTCTAGCAGAACTAGGCACTCTTGATTATTAAAGCTTCATTATTCTCATCTTAGACAGCCTGTTTCTATAAGCGCATGTCGATTGGCAGAGTAGTTCGCGCGCTCACTTCTTGAGGCAGTTACCAGGACCATAACCTGGTAACATTGCGCTTGTCTCCTCAGCTGTGACAACGTGTTGTTGTGTTCCAGAAGGCAGAGACAGCAAGGAAGGGAGCTGGTTACCCCATATCATAAGTTGAGACCTAGTACATGAAGTCTGTGAAGACTTAACTCCCCCTACGGTAGTATCTGCTATGGGACTACCTTTACGTTGTAAGGCAATCTCTGTTTCTAAGTTGTTTGATATTTTCTTGGTTTTTTAACTATCGTTACATTGTACTTTTTTAAAAACTAAATTTACTTGTATTTAACAAATGTAAACAAGTTGGAATACCTATTTTCTTAATCCTGCAAACATTATTTCTCATTCATTCATTCAGTCTGATGCATCACTGCTGGTACATTTTTTTTACTCAAATTTTACCATTGTTTTTTTTTTGGCTGGACATGCATTTAAAAGTATTTTGGTAATACCATGTTTCGTACAGCAGAAGTGCTGTTGGTTAGATTTTATATACAGAGTACTGTCTGTGAACAAATTCAATAATTGTACTCAGAAGCAGCAGTAAGTTATTGTGTATAGGTATACCTCGGAGATATTGCGGGTTCGGTTCCAGACCACCACAATAAAGCAAATATCGCAATAAAGCTGGTTACACCCATTGTTTGGGCTTCCCAGTGCATATAAAAGCTGTGACAGTACGGACTGTTACGTCGGATTTACACTAAGGTGCTGCCACTTAATTATAGTTAGGGTAAGAATACTTAGCAAGATTAAACACTAAGTATTTGAGCGTGTCTAGTTAGCGTAATAACACTAGTCACAAATCCTATGCGTGATTTAATTAAAGGTTAAGAAATGACGTCATCGAACTTGGGGTAGAATTGCCCAGTAGTTAGGACGGAAGTTATGGTTTGATAGAAGGGAGTTAAGTGAGTTGGTTTTAGGCACGAGACGAGCAAGGCAGTGATTTTGGGGTTTTGGACCATCTTGTAAGTTCGATGGCTGTGTGTTATTTCTTGGAATGACTGGTTTGTATACTACAGAAGCACATGTATTTATGAACTATTATGAAGTTGTCAGAGTGTGCAGACACTTAATAAAGGTGTTCATTCATATTTAATCCAGCTTGAACTTATTTCCTGAACGTCAGTAGGAAGTGTCGTTTGTTTACATCAGGTAATAGAGAAAAGAATGTTACCATATTTTCGACGATCATCCAGCCTAAAACATAAACACAGTTACGAGTCTCCAAAAGAATCACCTGGGTTATGTTCCAATTCCTATTCTGTAATCACCACCTCTGGCAATCGCCAGTAAAACAACAGATGAACATTGATAAAAGATTCCACCCCATTCTCACAAAGAAGGCACGTTCTAATAAATAAAAATTAATAATTTTTTAAAAAGCGCAATAAAGCGAAGTATACTTGTATAAGAAAGAGTATGTGAAACAATGCTACATCTGTGTACAACAAAATGTAGTCTGAATAAATCAAATAGAAGCACCCTCTTATACAATAGCTAATATGATCTGTTCAAACTATCACTTTCACAGTATAGATGCAAGTTGTTCTTTCTTGTTCTGATTTTATAAAACCACCAACCTTGGCATCTTCTGTACTAAGTCTTTTAGAGGTGAGATTGTGGAAAAGAACCACTTTTTGCCTAAAACTATGCCATTGTCTGACTGGTTGTGTTTCTCTTAAAATGCTTTTTTTTTAAATAAAAATTATTAAAAAATTACTTGTGTTTAAAGCAAGATAAGATATAATTGTATATCCACAAAAACTCTGCATTGGGGTCTTGACTTAATCTCTGACTACAGGCAGTAATATAGTATTGAGTGTCACATTGCGGAATATTGATTTATGTTTCAAAAGCTGTCCACTTAGATTATACAGCCAGCTGCAAACTTTTTCAAAGTAACACAGCGTTATTTTGTTAATTTCACTTGAACTGCTCTGTAGGCCTTAGGCTGCACACTGTTATCATTTAAAATGAATTTTAATTGGAAAATACTATAGAAAGTACCAGTGTGGATGCTGCCATATTTCATTGCAAGGACAGGCCTTTCAAAAGTGAAACAAGGTTAATGGGTCAGAAACATTGTGTGTGTGGGCTAGGTGAGCTTGATTTATGTGTTGTTTATAGAAATTTGGTTGCAGTACCTGGACACTTTGAGTGTCAGCTTCCTTTTGTTGGTAGTTAATTACATCTTCTCTGTAAGTAGAGGTGCCAAATTCTTATCTGCGGTAATAATTTTGAATTACAGTAAATCACATCTTCCTTTTGAGCACTAGTACTATGATCTTTCTAAATTAAAATTGTTTCCTGTAAGTGAAAGTGCTATACTCTTTCAACTTCCATGAGTTAATAGTGATTGTTGTTTTTTTAACTAGGGCTGCTGAGCTTGTTGCTATTTCACATCCGTTGGGCCTAATCAAAGAGTTCCTGGCATTATTTACATTGCAGATCTTTGCTATTCCTGTGGCTTTTTTTGTCATTCTGAAATTTGAGTGGCAGTTATGAGCTCCAGTTTCTTTCCAGAGTATTCAATCCTGGCTTGACATACATTTACAAGATCTTCACATTTTGTTTCAAGCTAGAAGCGGAGGAGAAGGGTGACATACTGTGTATTCTCTGCCATTCATAGGGGCTGTCTAGAAATGCAGGGCTTAAGTGCTGTGCTCTGGTTCTAGGCTGTCCCAAGGAATAGTCAGCTTGTAGTCACTTCCCAACTGTTCTCACCTGTCATCTATTCATTGTGACATCCCCCTGCACACAACCAAACCACCAGGTAAAGGCCAGAGCTAAACTTAGTTTGCAGTGTTAGATTCTCAGCATGTTTCACCACAGGGGGAATCATGATCTTTGGCCACTCTGGTGTGGCTGCTTTACCCCTGAAGCATTGTCAGGCAACTGGAAGTTTGCCTGTTTCTGGTATGCACCACGTGAACATGTTTCAAGGTGTTTGTAAGAGGTCTAACCCTGCGTGAGAACAGCATGAATTCATTTGCATCCCTTAATAGTGATAAATTACCTATTCCCTTGAAGTAATGCCTAATTCCAGCTTCCCTGTTATGATAGTCTGTATTGTAACTCTCCGGTGCTAAATTCAAGTTTCTCTGTGGTATGAGTGATTAACTACAGCTTCCCTGTAGGTAATGATGCCAGATTCAGGTTCCCTGTGGTAATAGTGCAACATTGCAGCTTCCATGTGAGTACTAAATTGTTTGCCCTGTGGCAGTAGTGCTAATGCAACAGGTCTAAGTTCTGCTGGACTACAGTTTCTATGTGGCGGTAGTACTAAATTCTAAAAGTGCTATTCCCTGCAAGTGTGCTAAATTCCCTATAAAAATGATTAATTGCGCTTTGTTCAGTTTTATATTTATAGATCATTGTGAAGATGTGGCTTTCAAGAGGCAAAAATAACTTGCAGGTTTCTTCATTATATTGTGTTTTTTTTTAAGTTATGAAAAGTAGATAGATTTACCTGGTGTAACCTTACAGAATCAACATGTTTGAAGGAAAGTAATCCATTAACAACTTGTGTTAGCATGGCTGATCAGGATGCATTGTTAGTTATTCAAATGATCAGATATGATGAACACAAGAAGCCACACAGATTTTTCAGCTCAACCTGCATACTTGTCTAAAGGAGAACCGAGTTTATCACACCAGAAGTCACAATAAACATTGCTCATTGTCATAGATGCTTGGCGTTCTTCCAAGACAGACAGATGCCTGGGAGTTTAGCTGTGTTGTTAATTGACCTTAGTAATCTATTAATCTCTTGATGAATGTAATTTAATTTCCACTTTTATGTTGGCCTCTGGGATTTCAGTTCATCTCTGGTCATTATTGTTCATTACTTGTTTAGTTTGCTATAATTAGTGCTAACATTACACATTTTCAGGAGGAGCCTCACAGGGTGTCAAGGATGGTCGTAAGGGAAAGAAGGGCAGAAAGGACTTCAACCGTAAGGAGATCGGAGGCTCTGACATGGATGCATTCATAGATGTAAGTAGTTAATCATAGCTGCAGTCTGGTTTAGTTTTATCCCGTTGTGGAATTAGAAGGTAGAGAGTGTAGCCCTCTGTGCTTTGTCTTAGCTGCATCCACTGTTTGAGCCAGTGATTGCTTGTTGCTGTTTGTAATGTAGTACATCACTTTTAATGTAGCATCTACTTTCAGTCAGTAGTGGTAGTAGAGTACAGTCAAGATATTACCGTGGCTTGTTTTAAGTTTTTTCCTTCCTTTAACAGTGGGCATGTGAAAAAAAAAGTTAGAAAGAGCCAGGAAAACATTGTTATTTTATGCTGCTAGTAGTATTAGATGACACAGTTATTCTTTCAAACAGTGCCAAGGGACTAGAACAATTAATCCTCTCTCTCAAAAGACACAGTGAGGATCAGCACCTTTTTCTGAACACACACAAAAAGACAAAGATAATGTCCACTGACAAAACAAGATGCCAACCAAAAATTACCATCGATGATGAGGAAATTGAAAATGTCACAAATTTTGAATATCTTGGCTCCATAATTAACAACAATGGAGACTGCTCAAAAGAGGTCAGAAGGAGACTGGCCATAGCAATGCAGAGGTTACCGTAAAATCTCGCGTATAATACGCACTCGTGTATAATACGCATGCTTGATTTAGCCCAAAATTTTCTGGTAAAATGGAAATTCGTGTATAATACGCACCATAATTTTTCAAGATTTTATTTTATGAAATATTTGTTAAAAAAACTGAAAGTATAATAACAAACAGAAATAGGTACGCAACACCTACATTTTAGGTACTTTGGACTGAAAGACCATGTCGCTTCATAAAACGAACTGCCCATCCATATGACGCTTTAAATGTTGTTGTGCCTGTACGAGATTTTGTAAGTTCCAGAGCTTTAAGTCGTATTTCAATGCATGAAACACCGAAGCCTTGTTGCCTTCTATCCACTACCCACTCCAATAATCTTTTTTTTCTAGGTCTGGAAGATCTGGTGGTGACCCACGATTCGCCTTTTTCTTACTAGGCAACACTTGCAGCACCTCTTTGTTTTGTTCGCCATAATCGAATGTTACACTCGTTAATGGAAAAATGTCGACTTGCTGCCCGATTGCCGTTAGATTCTGCATATTTTACCACTAAGAGCTTTTCTGCTGCAGTATAACATTTTCTCGAATTCATTTTTAGGGCTCAAAATAATAAAACGCCAAACTTCACAACCAAGCTTAATATCAAAACGGATTGAAGACCAAGAGTGCGAAATGCGTTTTGCGAAGGCACATTCAATTTCGCGCCATTTTCACTGTTAAATTGTGACAAAAACTTGACAGACTTTCCAATGTAGGTTACTTTCGAAATCGAAAATGACGTATTTTTTAGTACTCGCGTATAATACGCACCTGAGTTTTAGCGGGCAAAAATGAGTAAAAATTGTGCGTATTATACGCGAGATTTTACGGTAAATAAAATGAAGAACCTATGGCATAACACCAGCAAATTAATAAAAGTAAAACTTATGAGAACGTGCATCTTTCCGCGGGCAACATACGGATGTGAATCATGGACCATTACTCAAACATTAAAGAAAAAAATCGAATCTTTTGAAGCAAAGTGTTACAGAAAAATTCTCAGAATATCTTGGACCAAGAAGAAGAAAAATATAGACATCCTACATCGAGGAAAACTGGCTCATAAACAATATCATGTCCCGGAAACTGAAATACTTAATTAAATTAAATTAATTAAATAATTAAATGTCATAGTGGCTTTAGAGAGAGCAGTGATGGAGGGTATGGTAAATTGGAAGGCGAGGCAGGGGTCGACCAAGACGACGGTGGACACAGGACATTGAAGACACCTTGAACATGACAATGGAGGAGGCAGGCTGGCTAGAGATCGAGAGTCTTTCAGGCGGGCTGTGATGAGAGCAACGTTCTGCAAAGGACATGCTACATGATGATGAGTAGTATTAGATAAATTGTTTTCAGAAGGTAGAGGAATAGTGGGTAAGAATAAAAGATGGAACAAGTCTTAAAGGTTGGTATTACAAGAGAATGAAAAGCACTTATCTATGAAAAATACTAATGAATTTTGCTTATATTATAATGTTATCAAAGAGCTCAAATGAAATGTAAGTTTTAATTAAATTGTTCTTTCTCTTTAAGTAAGGCTGCCTCAACTAAATTGTGATGGTTAGAGGATGAAGATAAAAAGAAATTATGTATTTCAAAAACGTGTTTTTGTAAAAATTGGTGGTGTTTGATCAGTGTACAAAGTCTGTTCAAAAAGTTCCAGAACTTTTTTTGTATAACTTTTTCGGGCTTACCTGGAACCTAGTCAGCCCTGTCTCCTTTGAAATACTCCCCTCCTCTATTAATACATCGCTTCCAACGTTGTTTCCACTTCTGGAAGCAGTCCTAGTAAGCATGTTTGGGTATCATGCGTAGGTCCGTCTGCGAATTGCCCTTAATTTCTTCAATGGTCCAAAATCGTCATCCTTTCAAGCTGGATTTCAGTTTGGGAAATAGAAAAAAGTCTGCTCGGGCCAGGTCAGGTGAGTAGGGTGGCTGGGGAAGCACAGTTGTCTTCGTTTTTGCCAAAAAATCCCAAACGAGCAGTGATGTGTGGGCTGGCGCATTGTCATGGTGGAGGAACCAGGAGTTGTTTCTCCACAACTCAGGCCTTTTTCTCCGGCATTCATAATTTCTCTGTTAGAATGTCATGGCACGATCCTATGGAGATATTGCATTCTTCTGCTATTTCCCGAACTGTCAGACGACGATTGGAACGCACCATCTCACGAACCTGGGCAACATGAGCGTCGTCAGATGATGTCGTGGGTCGTCCCGAACGTGAGTCATCTGTTGACTGCAGACCATCCTTAAATCGCCTAAACCATTTGTAACAATGCGTATGGCTCATGCACTGATCCCCATAAACTTGTTTTAACATTTCATGAGTCTCTGTGAACGTCATCCCGAGTTTGAAGCAAAACTTGATGTTGATTTGCTGCTCATATTTCAGACATCTCGAAAAATGCAAAACACAATCTAAACGCACATAAACAAACAGCTACAGAAAAACTCGGGAAACGGTAGGTTACTCAAGAAAGTCATCACTAGGCAGCGCCACTGACCGGAAGTTGCTATGACATCGCATTGGCGCGCAATTTCAAAAAAAGTTTCGAAACTTTTTGAACAGACCTCGTACTTCAGTGACAACATATTTTATACTGTCATAAAATAGAACCAGAGGGTGAAAATTTAATTTGTGGAACGTTACATTACATTTAGATTATGGGTTTTAAGCATGTATCTGTCTGGGTTTTTTTTTTTCCTTTTTTTTTTCTAAGTTTTAAATCTTCCTGGCACTGCCTAGTGTTCTGTTATTCATTGAAATTACTTTTGATTTCTTATGGACTTGTGTTGAATGTTTTGTCTCAGCCAGTAGCTGACGTTCAGGGCAATACATCTCAGAAACAATCAATTTGCCTCTTCAGTTTTGACAGTAATTGTCGATTTCCTGAGGTCTTAAGCAGACTTTATGAAATGTTAACCCATTCACTTAATTGCACAGTTTGACAGGTGCTTTCGGTGATAACTATAGTTTTCTTTAAGCAGTCGATAATTAGAACAGGTGGACTACCAGCTGCGTCAGGTAATTAATTACGTGTTTCTTTGTGGGCCAGATAAAGAAATGATTTGACTGCCTTAAGATGTTAAGCTAGCCATATTTTGCACACCTAAACATTTTTTTTTTAATGCATAGTTTTTGTATTCTCATTTTATTGTAAATTTTCTTTTGAGAGCACACAGAAGGTTAAATCAAATTCATTGAAGACTGGTACAGAATCAGACAGTGTCATCCCCTTGCATGAAAGAAGAGAGAGTGCGCCAAAGACAGCAACTGCAAAAATTGCACTCAAACGAGATCCGGCAAATCCCTGGAAAACTCAGCCAGCTTCTGAAACAACTGCTGTTAAAAGAGACACTCAGAACCCTTGGGCTTTGAGAGGACCTTTTCAGAGAGAGTTATCAGTAAGTACCTCACGTGCACAGGAAAATTCAGGAGTTGGAGAAAGATCAAACCCATGGAAAATTCTTCCAGTAAACACTGTGGAAACAAGCGTTTTGAGCCCTGTTAAGGATTCAAAAGATGTAGAGTTCCAAGTTTCAAATTCACTACAGGATACAAAATGCAAAAAGAAAATTGTAATATCCATCATTTCAAGTCCAGTGAAGGATTCCAGTGTGATGTCCAAACTGCAGAGTCTAGAAAATGAAACCAGCTTGACAACATTAACTCCAAATCAGGTCTCTAGTAAAAAAGTGAGAACCACACACTCAAATCCTAAGCAGCATCAGCATGGCTTCATTGTAAACTCTTTACAGAACACAAAGTTTAAATACAAAAACAGTATGGCCTCCACTGCTGCTAAAGGTGTCAGTAAACATGTGTCAAGTGAGACAAGTTTACTTCATGGACACCGTGAATGTATTTCTGTGGTACCCACATCATCCCTGTGTCAGAATTCAGATAAGCAAGCAGATTCCACTGTTCCAAAATTATACCAGAATCCATGGCACAGAAACATGCCAGCTTCAGAATTGTTTCAGAGTTCTGGCAAAACTGATGAACCTGACATTCTAAACTCTCGTAAACAGAAAAATTCCAAAAACTGTGAGACATTAGGAGACAGGAATCTTTCGCAGGATTCTAAAAACATCGTAAAATCCTCTCTCTTCACTTCAGTCCAGCATTGTAATGATTGTGCAGTTTCCAATACATCGCAGAATCCTAAATATTTAGCTTCTTTTGAATTTACGTGTGTTAATAAACCAGTGTGCTCTTTGTGTACGTCAGTTATTGCTTCCTCATGTCATCATGTAAGCAGCTCAAAGAATACTAAGATAAATTTTGATAGCTCGTGCAATCCACCATCTGCCAGTACTGTGCAGTCACCTGAGCAAACACAGAATGCAAGCCTCATTGATCAGCAAGTTGGGGGCAAGAAAAGTACTATTCAAACACCTTTATGTATTGTTGCATTGCAAGATGACTCAAAAAGACACGAGTCACAAAATTCAGAGAAGACTCAAGACAAAGCAGGTTCCCAGTCTGTATATCAGGTGCATTTGAATTCTATGCAGCATGAAATGTTTTAGTACTAACATTGACTGTGTTCAGTTTGAAAGTAAACCACATAAAACATTCTGTGGCACTTACAGAAATGTCCTCTGTTGTTAATGTTAGATTACTGGCCCTGTGTCAGATAAAAGGGTACATTTGATTTGAAAAATTATCTCTTAATTTGAAACATTTAACAAAAACATGTCCTGATGGGGGGGAAAAGGGAGTGTACCATTTTAATGCTGTAGTTTGTTGGAAATAATTGCCAGTTTAGTCAGCATTTTGTTAGCTAAAAACCTCATGTAGATAGTGGCCACAGGTCCTGTAATGTAAGCTAACTCTTGTTAGATATTATGTATTATTCTTTTAACTTTTTTAAAAATCTAACTTTAATAATAATAGCAACACATACTGTAAAATATTTGTGTTATTTTAAAGTAATTTCACTGCCACTTAAATTGTGGACACTTCTCCCCCCCCCCCCCCCCAAAAAAAAAAAATTACCTTTATATTTTTTTTATGTGCAGAAGAAATACATAATAAGTAAGTTCTACTGCCTCGTTTTCCACTGATGGTTTTAGTTATTTTATAAAATAAGTGGAAAACGAGGTGCAAACAATATAACATTAGTAAGAGACAAGCAAGGAAATCTCATCACCGCAACACAGGGGCAAGTAACAAGATGGGCAGAACACTTCAGAGAAACACTGAATAAGGAACCACCAGAGACACAGCTGAATGTTCCTGAGGCTGAAAGTGACCTAGACGTAAATACAGAAATTCCACAAAGAAATCATCACAGCTATCAAAGGGTTAAAAAATGGAAAAGCACCTGGTCAGGACAATTTAAATGCAGAGTTATTCAAGGCAGACCCTGAACTAGCAGCAAAACAATTAGAACCACTATTTGCACAAGTCTGGGGAAACTGAGAGAACACCAACAGAGTGGAGTAAAGGAATAATTGTCAAATTACACAGGGACAGCCTATGGAAAATACTGAGGGCTTATGGAATTCCCAGCTGCATTGTTTCCATTATAAAAAGCCTCTATTCTAACTTAAAATGCAGTGTTGGATTGAGCAATTTCGAAGTGAAAACAGGAGTACGACAGGGATGCCCCTTATCAACAACATTATGTTTGACAGCCATAGATAGGGTGATGCGCCAGACAACAGAGGGCAGTCCAGTCCAAGAGGAATTAGATGGACAACGTTTTCTACACTGGAAGACCTGAAATACGCAGATGATATTGCACTACTCGCACATTCACATCAACATATCCAAGAGAAAACCAATAGACTGAATAAGTACAGCCAGCAGGTTGGTCTGAACATCAATCTGAAGAAGACAGAGGTCATGACACTCATTGTGGGCAATCCTGAGCCAATAACAATAAGGAATCAGAAGTTAGAACAGACAGACACATTTACTTACCTAGGATGCATAGTAACACCAGACGGCGGAACAAGCAAGGACATCAACAACAGAATGATTAAAGCGAGAACAGCCTTTTCTAGCCTAAATAACATTTGGAAGTCCTCCCAGTACAGCACAAACACAAATTAAGACTGTATGAGAGCTGTGTACTTTCTGTGCTTCTCTATGGTGCGGAATGCTGGAGAGTAACAGAAGGAAATGTCGAAACTGTCCTCCTTCCACACAATCTGCCTAAGGAAAATTCTCTGAATCTTTTGGCCGAATACCATCAGCAACCAAGAACTACTTATTCGGAGTAACCAGGAGGACATGCACTCCATCATAGCTGGCAGACGCTGGAGTTGGGTTGGCCACGTCCTCAGAAGAGACCCTGATACCATTACAAGAACAGCTATAATATGGACCGCTGAAACAAAGCGAAAGAGGCCGACCAAAAACAACTTGGCGGAGAACTGTGGAAGCCGAGATGCAAAAAATGAACCAGAGTTGGGGCACTGTACGAAGGATGGTCGCCGACCGAGCAAAGTGGAATCAATTTGTTGCTGCCCTACAAGACGCCACCAGGCGTGATGGTCACTGACTGCTTTGACGATCGATGGCTATGGATCAAAAAAGAAGTAGTTCTACTGCAACATGAAAACACAGAAGTTACAACAATTATTTTTTATCCAAAGCAGCATCTGTGAAAAGAGAACATTGCATAGAGGGGCGGTGGAAACAAGTTAGGTTAGAGAGATAATTAAGATAGCATTTATAGTTAAGTACACAATGCATTTAGTTTACAATCCACAGGCACCATGTGTTACTGAAACATTGCTGCCTTTTGTGAACAGCAGGTAGACTCATTGACATTTCTGTATTTCTTGTGAGTGGTCGATTGACAGAGTGGTTAGAGCACTGGACTGTCACAACAAAGGTACTGGGTTTGATGCCGGACCTAGTATAGTGAAGTCTGTAACACTTCACTCCCCTACGGCAGTATCTGCTGTAGGACTACCTTTTTATATTTATTGTGCCCATTATTGACTAAAGGCTATGATTGTTACTGAATGCTTTTTATTAAAATCCAGTTAATAGGTTAATAATAATAATAATAATAAATTCTTTAAGCGCCAAACACGGCGCATAAGGCAGAAACCAGTGCTCTCCAGGTTGTTCGTTGTGACGCCACTCCTCTTAGCTCTTGCACATTATTTAGGCCCAACGTTCTTCCTTCTCTTATTATTGTTCTTCTGAGTGTTTCTTTTGGTCTTCCTTTTTTCCGCTTACCCTCAGGAACCCAAGTGAGCGCCTGTAGTGGTATTCTGTTGTTTTGCATTCGTAGGACATGACCGATATATGACCATCGTCTTTTCCTTATATAGTCGGAGACATATTTCTGCCTAGAGTCTTCTCTTATTTGTCGATTAGTCTTGAATTCTTTCCAACTGATGTTCATGAGTTTTCTAAGACATTTGTTCTCGAATGTATTCAGCTTGTTCTCCAATGATTTTGTTATTTTCCAACTCTCACAGCCTATTAGATTTACCTATTAAACAAATGTTCAGTGTGACACAAGTAAAGAAGTCCTGGTAAGTCTAGGACTAATGTGAAAAATGGAGAGATGAACATGTAAAAATATTCTTTATGCTCATAAATAGATATAACTACTTTGTTTAAATCATTACTGTAAAGAAAGGGATGTGCACGTTATTGACTACAAGAGGAGGATGGTAAAGAGCCCAGAGGAACGTGCCATTGAGGCAAAAGGACATAGAATAGATCTAAGCATCAGTGGAGACATGGCGGCTGAATCAGAATAAAAATTCAGCATAGCACATATGTAGACTTGAATGTGGTTCAGTTATGTTCTGATTGTTGCAGGAACATAATTTATACAGCTAATCTGCTAATGCTTAAGTTCTGAAGCCTTGTTAGGCTAGCATGAAACCATAACTTCAGTAAGATGCATATAAACTAAATCCAAGCATAGTTAAGGAAAACTATACCAGGTGGAGATGTCTTGGACAAATCATATTCAATTAATGATCGCCTGTTAAAGAATGACGCTGCAATAGATGAATCATCAAGGTTAAGACTTGGAATTTGGCATCAAACTTACAGCTAGTAGAGATGGATGTATGAGAGAATGCATCCGTCATGTTTACAACCAGCGAGCTACAGGAACAGTTAGCATTCACACTCTTCGACAAATACTGATGGAGACTGAGCACCTATGGGTTTGCCCGGAGTGCAATGATGTCAATTCTGAATAACAATATTAATTTCTTTGGAAATGCCTGCATCGGGATTTTTTAAAGATAAAAATACCAAGCACCCCACAGCAAAACTCGTTTTGTATTGGGTACTAAATACCTGTTATTTCAGTTTTTTTTAAAAAACATTTTGTGTCCTTTTTCTAACTGTTGTATATTTGCCACTGACTTTCTACTTAAATTATGCAGAGTTGTAAAGGTGTTTACTTACTGTTGCTTGTGTCATAACTATCAGTGGAAGCTTTTAAGAGAAGTGAATTATGCTAGAGGACTATGAATTGCCTTATGGATTTTTAAAAAAAATGTATTTTGTCATTTTATTTATAACTAAATGTGCTTAAATTTTATTATGTAAATATACTTTTGATTGCATTGACATGTTGTAGTTACTCCATTAGTTTGTTTTAGTTCTATTTTCTTTCCACCACATGTGAAAGCATTAATCTTACAGCTGAGTTTTTATATTTGCTTGGCTTGCTAAAATTTGCTTTGCTTGGCTAAAAATTTTATTTCTATAATTTTCTTTCATAGGTAATGTGAGAGAATGGAAAGATCATATTCGCCAAATTGTCTTGATTTTTCTAAACTATTTTTTCCTCAGGCCGTTATCTCTCCTTTTCCACTTAACTTACTCTCTTCAGTTCTTGCTTGTAGCTTCCTGTGGGTACAGGACAGTTTTTAAAATCTATAGCGTCAACTCCTTTATCTGTTCTCTTATCTGTTTTGTACATCTGTTATTTTACAACTTTTAATGTTAAGATTCTGTACAGCCTTGTGTGGCACCTAGTGATGATGAAACAAAGAAAGAACTACTGCTTCTATCAAATATGATACAAGAGGTGACTAAGGGGCTTGCAACTCTACAACGTAAAACAAATTGCAACTAAAATCCCACAGCAAGAGAACATAAGTGTTTTGGCACAAGCTTCCTGCATGGAGGCTACAGCTGTGAGATCTCATGCTCCATAAGGAGCATACAAAAAAGAATGAAAAATATGTACAGTGTACCTCATCATAACATAGTTTTTTCAAGAGGTCATTCATGGGGAGTTTATGTGAGTCATTATTTTAAAGAGAAAAGGGCAATATTTTCAGAACCTTGAGAACCTGATGGAAAAAAAAATTATGAATTGGGATATTTCTGTTCAAAACAATTTGAGTATAGCTTTTAACTGAAATAAAAAAAATAGCAGATGTGTGTTACAAATGCACTGACGATTAAAACTCACACCACCAAAAAAAAACTGTTAACAGGAATTTTAGCCTATTGCCTCTCCTGCGCAATTGTGTCCATGGCAACAGTTTCATGTTGTGACCCTGCTCTCGCAGAGTGTAATTTGGGTATGACCGAGGGCCCAGTGGTATGACCACGTCAATAGTAGTTAAGGTACAGGCGCAATACCCATCGGCGAGTGGAACAAGTTCTGGCCAGCACCAACCCAAACCCCAGGCATGGATTAAATTCCGTGTAGATGAAGCTCGTAAGCCTTGAATGGCAGTTCATCTAGGAGAAGGAGAACTCTGCTTTTAAACCACCTGCTGCCTTGTAGGACAGCAAACCCGACAAAAAAACTGCTTGCTGAAATAAGATGTCGCGGACCGAAAGGTGCAGATATCGCAGCCCAGCTGTAAACTACGACAACATATTTTCCGCTCAGATTGAGCAAACAACAAAGTCTGGTTCAATGGACTGCTGTGTGCCATTCTACCTACTAATTTTCTCAATGATATCACTACCTTATAGTCTGTCAGAAGCAAGCGTTTCAGTGACTTTGTTCTTGTTGCAAGATATTACATACTCTGCCACATCACCCTTCTTTGGTTATAGCTCCTTATTCGAACCAAAAGTTTTTGTTTCAGCAGTGATTGTTTAAACTGAAAAAGTTTTGATCCCTGAAACAGTTTAGATAATGAACAGCGTCTGGCCACAGTGGCTTCGATGGACCGTCCATGCTTTGTGGTGTCAACAAGGTAATCTATTCAACAACTAAATGCGAATTACAGCCAGTTGTTACTATACAAGAGAATTGACTTGCCTCAGCATCAGTGAAACTACCAGTTTAATAGATATTTGTATTAACCCTAATTTTGTTTTCTTGGGAAAGAGCAGCATAGCTCCAAACAGATTTAAGGGAGTTGAAGACAAGGCTGGTTTTATTTATGTGGCATTGCCATCCTGGTTTGTTCCTGTTTCCTTGTGTAAAAGTTACTTCCTGAGCAGGTAAAGTTGTGCACTTCTTAAATCGTCGCTTATTTATCAGATCTATTTGCTTGTTATTAGCACCAGTGGAACAAGAGATGAAAACAAGATTATAGGTGTATGTGCAGCTTCTGGTATCAATCTGTGTATCTTATTCTGCACGACTACCAGTCAACAAGAGTTCAAGGGATTTTCTTAATTTATTACCTTTCATAATAGCATCATTTGGGAGCCGCGCTGGTGTAATGGTTAAGACGTTGCGCTAGCGACCAGGTTTTCAAGGTTCAAGCCCGGGCGCCGGCATTTGTAGGAGTGTCATCGACCGGGAATTTGACTGAATAACCTGAACGGCTCCTGCAGATAAACCCTCTGTGGATGGGAAGGAGCGAAGCTCCTGGCCGGGTTGGAAGGAAAGTCCACTGTCTCCCCAGCCTCGCAATGACGTGTCATTGGGCCAAAAGGGCTGGAAAGCTCGAGTGCCGCTGGTTAGAGAAAAAAATAAATAGCATCATCATCTTGGATGGATCTACAGGCCTTGTTTTTTCTTTCTACTACAAATGCCTAGTTTTATGTAACATTGGATACTTGCTGGGGAAGGTTGCCCTCTTTTTATATCATTTATTGGAACTCAAGTTTGGATTTTTCAGTCCTCGTGCCAGTCTAAACCTTAAGTCTATCTTCTTTCTTCACTAACTTTCTTGGCAAGAAAATCATCATACTGAGTCAGAAGTGCTGTGAGCTATAGCGTTTATATACTCACAAAATTTACATGGTACTTTTAAGATCAGTTTTGTATTCATGGAGACACCCGTCATTTTCTTCTTATAGATATTACATGCTAAATCTCAATTTCTGCAACAAGATTTTTTTTATAACCCTAATTGACCAGTCTCTAATATTCAAATTTTTTCATTTGTCTATTACCTGTGTTGTCGACAGTGTCAGTGCTGGTATCCCATACGGGTCAGCAAGGCATTCGTTTTCACACCTTCCCTGCACTTTACTTTTTAAAAAAATAATGTCAAGCTCATGTCTATGCATGTTTTCTTTGTGGCATATGAAATTTTAAATTATGAAAATCACAACACTATTACCTCCAACAGATTTAATGAGTTACTTCAAAGATAGACGGTGTTACTATTATTTAGTTGTTAATGATAAGCATCCATGAAAATATTTCCAACAAAATGTTTTGCCAAGAGAGGTTAAACCAGAGTTTAATTTATAAATAATTGTTTCATTACACTGGTCATATTTAATTAAAAACTGAAAAACAGTGCAGATCATAATTTGGTGTCTAGATTTTGTTATTCCAAATGTTACGTAGAAGTACACTGTATTTGTTAAGATGTTGGTTAATAGAGCTAATAGTGAGAGATTAAGTTGGGGATTCTGTTGTCTTTTTTTTTCTGCCTGCATTCAGCACTGTTATATTATCCCTCACAGAGATCCTACAAATCTTTGTTGTATTCTGTTTATTTATAAAATACAGTAGTTAAACATTGTCATGTTTTGTTGTACTGCATGTCTGAGAGCCAGATAGGACTGGACATCACACTTCTCAGAACTACTTCAGAACCTGCATATTATTGACTTTCTAGGTGGAGAGTAAACACAAACAAAAGAAAAAGAAGAAAAAAGGACGAAAGACTCCGCCGAATCAGAAAGTAAAACCATGCACATCTGCTAATGACAATTCAGAGGTTTGACATTGTTTGGGTTTATCCCAGTAATAATTTTGTTGTTCTAACGTCCTTGCAGTTGAATAATACAAAACAAATTGCTTCACTTGGAACGGAGGATTTGACAGCCAGTTATTATGTTAGGATGTTTGAGTTGCAAATTTTACATTTAAAATATAATTTAACTCTTTTAAAATAGATGGTGTGCATTTTTCCACAAAGGAAAAAAAGAGGGATATTAATACTCCACACAAAAACATATTGATATTAATACTTAACTCTTTTACATGTAGGTAAAATTAAAGTCCATTCAAATTTGTACATGGGGGTGTTTTTTTTTTGGGGGGGTCGAGATTTCTGGTATGCACACAATTTGAACACTTTTTTAAATTAGAGATTTCTGGTATGTGTCTCTTGAAATGAGGTACTGGAACTCGCTGCATTTAACTACATTCCCTCTGCATTATTTAACAAAATGTTGGTTGAGGATTTAACTATGTTACATTTTATTGACTTTAGATGTTGTGAGTTTTGTTTTTAATCTGTTTTTACTAACAGCAATTCATTATATTTTGCATTCTTTCCATAACTGAAAAAATACATGGTTAGAAAATTTTCATAATTTTTCTTTTTAGATTGATGCATGTTACAGTCTGTTTTAGACCTAACTGTATCAGGCACAGTCTGATAATCTTTATGTAATAAATATCCTAAAGGAAGAATATGTATTACTACAAGTTTGTTCTCCTGTGCTTAGTATTATTTATTTATTTTTTTTAAATAAAAAAATGTTTTAGGACAGTGGTTCCCAAACTGTGCGCCCCGGCACCCTGGTGCGCCGTGGCTGGTTTACAGGGGCACCGCGAAATATTCCAATATTTTTACTGAAATTACACTTATCCCACGTGGTTTTAGAATCAGACCATCGATGTGTTGATGCGATGATAGGAAGGACATCTAACGGACACTACAAACCACTAACTGTTTCGCTTTTCAATAGTAATACTAGATGGCGCTCGATGTCAAAATTTAAACTCTGTATTGTTCTAGTCACTGGACACATTTATGGTTGAAAATAATGTGGAGTGGACAGTGTTTTGGTGTCTGTACTGATGGTGGTCGTGCAATGTCCGGCCGATATGGAGGATTGCAGGCGCTTATTCGAAGCAAAGCTCCAGATTCACTGTGGACCCATTGCATCATTCACAGAGAAGCACTCGCATCAAAGTATCTGAGTCCTCCACTGAATCTGGTCTTACAATGTGTGGTGAATGTGGTAAACTTTATAAAAACTCGGCCAGTGAAAGCAAGGTTTTTCAAAAAATTGTGTGAGGATATGGGAGCCGAATACACATCTTTGTTGTACTACTGCCTCTCGCGATGGCTCTCTCATGGCAATGTATTGTTTTGATAACGTTTGAATTACGGCAGGAAAGGTACACTTTTCTTGAAGAGGAAAAACACGAATATGCCAAACACTTCGTGGAAACAGAGTTTTTGGTAAAACTAGCATACTTGTGTGATATCTTTGAAAAGTTAAATGTATTGATATGATTGTTCCAAATTATTACTTTATTAATACTTTTTATATAAATTGTTTGTGAATTTGAAATACGTGTTTCATTTATTTTTTTTAGTTAACCAACCTAACCGCACTGCAGCTGTTAGGTAGGCTTATGTTCTGACTTGGGGCGCCGTGGAAAAATCCTGGTACACTTAGGGCGCCGTGAACAGAAAAAGTTTGAGAACCACTGTTTTAGGACTTAATTTTCAGGAATCTGCTTACTGGAAATTATCGCAATTTTTTTTTTTTTTTTTTTTAATTAATTTTGGGGGAATCTATTTACTAAAAGTAATTGCTTATTCATTCAGAGTATTTTTCAAAGATCAAAAACATTGTTTAAAAATTGTAGCATATGTATAATTTAATAAACATTGTGCTGCGGAAAGTTATCATTTTGGTATACTTTGCATTTCCGTAGATAGTTCAGGTCAGTCTATTTTTGCAGTCAATTACGTTATATATTGGCAGGTATGTGTCAGTAAGCATTGATCATAATGGTGCATTTATGTGTTTTGTTGTGACAATGAAACATATAACTGATTCAGTGCATATATAGATGTTAACATGAAGAACAGCTGTCATTACCATCATATTCAACATTTTTTGTGTGGTAGTTGTCCTTTTATTGTGCATGCATATCTGGCACAAGATAACTTGGAAATAGTAAGATTGCCAGCTTGTCTTATCCTATTGTCAGCAGTAGTAACTCCTAGTTTCTCAAAGCAATTCACAGTATTTATTTGTGAAGTCCATTTCCTAATCATGACACTCATTATTTTTCTGCTTCATAGTGTCGCATGGTGATTTGGTTTTTGTCAAATGTTGGATGAAATCCCCTAGGCCACCTATGGTAATACCTGCTGAAACCTTCATTCTCAGTGAGGATTCACCTTCTCTCATTCACTCTTGATGTCCTAAGTATGAAGGCCTACTTAAAACACCAAGAGTGAATGAGAGATGGTGAATCCTCATCTGAGAAAGGAGGTTTCAGCAGGTATTTTGGTCTCCAGTGACAGCTTCACTCTGGGATCCTGAAAGATTCAAGAGCCCCCACTCTCGGTTTAGCCAGAAGAAAACAATGATACACTTAAAACATCCACAGCACAAAGGATATAAACAAGTGATTTATAAACAAGTGATAAACTGAGATGTAAATTTATATATATATATAACTGAAAATAAATATGGTGCAAGATGATGCAATCAACAAACATTAACAAAAATTATATAGACTTAACTAATTAACAACTCGATTACTCTAACTTGAGACTGGACTGGTGACAAATATGACAAAAAGTCTTCAGTCCCACAAATAGATTGACTACACTGAATAATGATGAAATGGCAAGTATACTGCTTGCTAACGAGCAAGTTATGCACAGTCTATTAACCTATCACTTTTGTATAATTACATTTTAAAAGGATATTGGACACTCTCGCTGTAGTGTCTGGCATGTTTATACTCAGGTCTATCTGACCATTGATGGTTGACTGGGCCAAGGCACTCTGGCTTTGATGAATGTTTATGTTGCACCTCAATACTGTCTGGCGATTTTCACTGAGTGCTGTTGTGTACCTATGGCTGACTGGGCCAATAAGTATGGCTGGCGTAATATGGTGTGAAAGACTTAGATATCTTAAGAACTACCAACATTTTTGGGACACCTCATGACATACGTGGATGCACACTGGTCTTGTGACAAGCTATCTATCAAGAGGAGTAGAGAAACACTGTCTCTCCATATGCTGAAGCTGTCAGTCCAATGCCTGTCAGATATTACACAAAAAAACATTTGTTAGCCCTAGCCTAACAGGTAGTTATTTTAGTGATTGTATTGGTAGTGTTATGACTGTTTACATCAGCAAGTCTTGAGCATGATTAGCTGTTATGGACATGACTGCAAATGTATGTCCCTGATTATCATGGAAAAAAATGAATACTCAAAGTATAAAAGTCTTCATACTTTGAATAACAAAAGGAGGATTTATCAAAAAATGATTAATCATTTATTGTATTGAAGTTTATTATTTACCTAGTTATTATTTATTATACGGGTCTGTCCCGACTAGTGAGAAAACCTTTGCCGAAGATCTTCTTCTTCTTGCGATCGCATCTTTGATGATTACACCGTCAGACGAGTTCTCATGATGAATTCGACTGTTGTTTGAAGTTCCTCTTTAACTCCATATAGCTTTGAGTTTAGTGTTGAGTCATTGGGCCAGTATATCTTTCTTAACTGGTCATACAGAGGACAGTCCTGTAGAACATGCTCAGCAGTTTGTTCGTTTAATCCACATGTGCACAGTGGTGAAGCAGACAATCGTAGCTTGTGCATGTGTTTATTCAGTTTGTTATGCCCTGTCCTGAGTCGAAAAATAGTTGTCTGTCCCTGCCGGTCGAGAGTGTGATAGTCGTCTTTGGGTTGGTTCTGTTCTCTTCTGATAGTCTGGATAGCTCTCTTTTTCTCAAAGTATGTGACTTCATTATCTTCTTGTTCACATTCTCCTCCCTTTTTTGCAAGTTTATCTGCCTTTTCATTTCCGGGTACACCACAATGAGATGGTACCCACTGAAGTATGGTTCTCTTTTTGGCAGCTACCTTGTTTAGTTCATTTCTCAGATGTGGGAGTTTACCACCCTTGAGAGCTTGCAGGACAGACAGTGCATCTGTGAGGATGACTACCTGGTGGCAGTCAGAGTTGGTGTTATAAATCATATTTGCAGCTTGCTCTAGAGCTTGAACCTCAGCTGTATAGTTGGAACAGAATTTACCAGTGGGAATGTGCCTAGTCTCATAGTGGTTGTCAGGATATGAGATAAAGATACCGGCACCTCCATTCCTAACAGCATTAGTTGCTGATCCATCTGTATAGGCATGTATCCATGATTGATCGGGATAGCTTTCTTGGATCATACTCAATGTAGCAGTTCGTTTTTGCAGATCATTATACTCACATCCACTTGTGAGACCACTGACTGTTGTATTAATTTGGAGGGCACTGCTGGCCTGCTCCCATGGTACAGGGTATAGGGTGGGCTTCAGTGGTGTTGTCTTCATGGATAGGTCTTCTTGATGCTGTCTTATA
This sequence comes from Oreohelix idahoensis, assembly GCA_024509875.1. Lineage (NCBI taxonomy): Eukaryota > Metazoa > Mollusca > Gastropoda > Stylommatophora > Oreohelicidae > Oreohelix > Oreohelix idahoensis. Next base: position 131,903 of record JAMPIV010017181.1, read on the forward strand.
AGTCTTTTCCCCCGATGCACAAAGCTACTACGCTTTAGACGTCCCAATGCCAGATCATCTAGTCTTGCCTTCATTGGGTGCATTGGCATACTGTTGTACTTTTCCATCTGGATCATGGTTTTTGTGTCTCTTCTATGGGACAATGTCTGTAATCCAGCAACCTTCTGCATCTCTGTTATTGGTGTAGTTTTCATGGCTCCTGTAATGAGCCTGAGAGCTTGATTTTGCACCTTGTCCAAAGACTGCAGATGTGAGTTAGCAGCTGATGACCATGCTGCTGAGCTAAACTCTAAGTGTGGTCTTATTACTCCATTATAAATCTTCTTTAGATTTCGTTCATTTGCTCCCCAGTTGGTACCTGCTAATTTTCTGAGTATGCCTAGTCGTCTTCGGGCCTTTCCTTCTGCATTTTCAATATTGCTTATTCCATGTAAGCCTTTGGTCAAATGTCACCCCAAGATAGGTGGGGTAGCTTTCTTCCTTGATCACGGTTGTCCCTAGGTGTATGTTAGCTGATTTGTCCTTGGGGGCGAGGGAGAACAGTGTTGTGGAGGTTTTGTCTGTGTTTATTGTGATAAGCCATTTCTCTGCCCATGACACTAGCATGTCTGCTGCCCGCTGCATTCTATAATTTGCTGTGGTGACATTTTCATCAGCGCACCAGAGTACTAGGTCATCTGCATATAAGGCAGCTTTAACTCCTGCAGGGAGATCTTTCACCAGGTCATTGATGTAAACAAGGAAGAGTGTTGGGGAAATTACTCCTCCTTGAGGTACCCCCTGATGGAGCAACACTTTTCTGCTCTGCAGACCGTCAAGAGTGACTCTAGTTCTCCTGTTATGCAAGTATGACTGGATCCATTTCATCATGTTGCCTTGGATTCCACTTCTCCTAAGTTTTGCAATGAGGCCATCTTTCCACACCTTGTCAAAGGCCTGCTTGAAGTCGACCCAGATCGTTAAGACCTTTTTCTTCTCCTGGAAGGCATCTTCTATTGCTTGAGACAAGTAAGTAACTTGGTCTTCTATACTGTAGCATTCTCTAAATCCAGCTTGTTCCGGCACCAGGATCTGCTCAGACTCTAAATACCATTTCAATCTGTGGTTGACTATTCGCTCCATAGTCTTCCCAACACAGCTTGTGAGACTGATTGGCCGGTAACTTGCAGCCTCGGTCTTACATTTCCCTTTCTTTAGTATGGGTATTGTGATGGCTTCTCTCCATACTTGGGGTACCGTTCCTTTCAACCAGCTGTGGTTGAATATCTCAAGCAGTTTTGTCTTTGCTGCTGAGCTCAGATTTACTAGCATTTCGTTGCTGATTTTGTCTGGGCCGGGTGACTTTTGAAACTTAAGCTTGGAAATAGCCTTCTGTAGTTCTCCTAGTGTGATGGGTTCCCTCATTGGGGCAGGAGTATCTGTCTGTCCCATGGTTGCCAGTATTTCTTTTCTTATCTCTCTCTGATGGTCTATGTTAATGGGTAAGTTGCTTTCTGAACTGTATCTTCTAGCAAACAAGTCTGCAGCTTGTTTTCCTCTGAAAAGTTTGCCACCTTCATCCAATGTGATAGTCTGCCTTGGTGAGGAATGCTCTTCATTTAGAGACTTGACTAATCTCCAAAGTTTCCTGCCGTCTTTCTCAAGGTTCAGCGATGCCGTTTTAGTTCTCCAGCTTTTCCGCTTTTCTTCTAGCTTTGTTCTCTGAAACTCTGCTACAGCCTTTTTCCATTTGTTGTGAGTTTCAAGTGAAGGCTGAGACTCTGCGTCCTTTCTAGCCTTGTCCATAGCTTCCTGACGTTCTTGGAGTGTGCTGGACCAGTATGGTATGTAGTTACGCCGGCATCCTTTGGGAATGGTTTCTTTTGCAGCTTGTAGTATGCATCTGTTGAAGTCTTTTACCACTTCATTAATGTCTCTGTTCTGTACCTTGAGGGTAGACAGCAGCGTGTTCACCTGATGCCTGAATAAACCCCAGTTGGCTTTTTTTGTAGTTCCATCTTGTAATGGCTGGGCCTGTACTGAGAGTTGCACTCTGGACAGTAAGAAAGATTGGGCGATGGTCGCTTCCCCCTAGTTGGTCTCCTACTTCTCTACTAATAGATCCAGCTATATCTGGTGTGGAGAAGGCAAGATCTGGTGTTGAGGTTGTGTGCCATCCTCTGGAGTAGAAGGTAGGAGTATCTGTGGCATTATTGACTAGGATTAGGGAGTGATCATCTTGCCAAGTTTCAACCTCTTCACCTCTGTGATCCAGATGGTTATAGCCCCAGCTCTGGGAGTGGCTATTAAAGTCTCCAACTGCTATAAAGTTGGTGGCTGGTACCTGTATAGAGCTGAGACTCAGGGGTTTGTTGTTCGGACAGTAATAGTTCAGGAGTTCTATTTCCATCTTGTCTACCTTTATCTGCAGCAGCTGATATTCTGCTCCATCCATGAAGGTTTTCCTTTCGTGTGCAGGAATGTTATTCCTTACAAGAGTAAGTACTCCTCCTTTTCGTCTATCTTGTCTGTCGGATCTGAAGCATTGATATCCCCTTATTTTAAAGGTTTGATCTGCTTTCAAGTGAGTCTCTTGGATACAGCAAACACTGACTTGCTTCTCATACAAGATGTTTTCCAGCTCTGTCTTTTTGCTGTATCCAGCCTGCTTGCTGTTCACTCCCTCTGCATTCCAGTGCATCATGACAAGTGGCACTCTGGGTTTCTCTTTTTCTGTTTTGTTTTGGTCAGTAGTTCTCCTCCGCCGTCTGTTGACTCCACAAGACGGTCTAGAGGGTCCTCCAGTAGCTGAGGGTGGGCTCTGTCGAGGCTCAGAGCCCGGCACTGCACCTGCCTGGTGGAGCTCCACAGGGCGAGCACCAGAACGAGATTTATTTGACGGTGTACTCTCCATAGAAAAAAAAAAGCGAGTTGCATGATACTGTGGTTTCCGGTGCGCCTTCTGGCCCAGTATCTACGACTTTAGCACCTGTTCAACGGGAGAGTGGGCTCATCCCTAATCTGTTTATGTTCCCAGTAGTAGACTATTCGCAAGCAGCCTGGGGGTGTCACTGCTCTGCGCGGACCTTGTTTACCGAGGCGGCGTCCGAGCTCGTATGGTGAAAATATGGTTGCGTTATCTTCAAAATAGCCCTGTCTTTCCCGTGGCTTTTCTGCCATCCTGCAACTTTGAGTTAGGGAGTTCTGAGCTCCAGTCTCTTTCCCAGGCATTTTATCCTGGCCTGGCACGCATACAGAGGACCCCACTTCTGGTTCTAAGTTAGCAGTTGGGGATAGGTGGGGTAGCACACTGTGCATTCCCCGTCATCCAGGGGGCTCTCCAACTATGCAGAGCTTGCACAATGCTGTGCTCTGGTTCGGGGCTCTCCCAAGGAATCCTCACGTCCTGCACAGAGCCACTTCCCGATACCCACCACCTGCCAACCCTCCATTGTAGAAATCTCCTGCATGCGGCCATCCAGTCAAGAGCCAGTATTAAGTCTGGTGCCCAAGTGATCCCCCCAAGCTCAGTGTGCAATGCTGGGTTCTCATCATGCTGCAACACAGGAGGGATTGTGATGCTCAGCCATCTCTCTCAATTCTGCACCGATAAGTGACATCGGGGACTTAACTTTGCCTCAGTACTGGGAGGCCCCGTTTCCGGGTACACCACACACAGCCAATTGAGGCAACGGTCGCCATGGGCGTGATAGACGACAAACAGTGAAGAATGAGGCAAGAAAGCATTTAACCCATGAAGTGGGGGTGGATTGGTGCAGACCAGAGCATGTACCACTCGCCGGTGGGTTCTGCATCTACACCTATAGGGTTCCACCCACTCCTCAGCCCATTTAGTCTGGCCCCTCACCCAGGACCTGTCCGGCTTGGGTGACCCTGCCAGGAGTAAAACTCCCGCCGGCATAGCTCCCGGGATCATTGAGGCGCTCAAGCTCTCCAACCACGGCAAGGTAGGCTTACATGTGGAGAGCTGCCGAAGATAAGTTTCTTACAGCGGTTCCCAGGCTTCTCTCTGCGCAGAATTTTGAGTCTTTCTCTCGTTCACTTAGGACGTATGTGAGAATTACTCAAAATTTACTAGTTTATATACTTCGAAAATGAGCTATGAAAAGATTTTGAAAATAAGTTTTGCTGGTAAATTAATATCACGCAATATCCCATTAAAAATATTGAACGTTTTAGAAGGCTTAGTACTAGTATTATGTTTAACATTCCGCCCAAATTTTGGGTCACCAAATTATGTAACAATTTTACCCGCAGAAATGTTATCGCATGTGAATCTTAAACAATGCAGTCTGTATTTTAAAATAAAAGAGGGGACGGGGAATTCCCCCATACTCGTCTGATGCAATTTTGGTAACACATTTTGTAAATACGAATGATTTAAACATTATGAGCAAAAAAGACCTTATATTGGATATAGCTGTCCATGCTGTCACACTCTGAAATGACTTTTGCTGCGTAGTCACTGTAATCACTCTGCAGAGATATCTTAAGGACAATTCTACTTCTGTACCGACTCAGATCTGTTCTGAACACTGTTGTTAGTTTTGCTGTTCCTGTAGAAGCATCGGGCCACCACATCAGTCAATCCCCATCTTGGGAGCTCTGCCAAAGCTTTTGCACTTGCAGTTTTCTGCATCAATTTTATGTGGTGAGGTTGCTAGACCTGTACCAGATTTTGCATTAGATCTGACATGCTTGATATATATAAATTTTTTAAATTCACCTTTTCAGTGTCATTTGAAGTTGCTTTCCTCGCTTATCTCAAAAGTATCATGCCCCTCTCTTAACCACTTCCAATGTGTTTTTTGTTCTTAAAATTGTGAATCTGTGTATTCTTACAAACTCTGGGTGCACTTGAGAGGTTAGGAGTTAAGAACGGCATTTATTTTGTGAAGAGTTCATTTTTATAATATAAATTTAAAATCCTTAAGTTACGTAGGATTGATAGGCTGCTTATGACAAGTTTTAACCCATTTTGTATCCACCAGTCACCAGTATTACCGGAGTCCGAAAGGGGAGAATAGAATAGTAACGCCCTACCATACATGTCATAAAAGGCAGCGAATGTGGGTTTGGCATTGTGTTAACTACCCCATACTGTAAAAACCTTAAGCCACAAAAAGACAAATTCAATCGAGGAAAATGGACAACTCATCCAAAAGAATATAGAGCAAGTAATTCAATTTAGCCATCACAGATGGAAAAAAAGCTGTCAGTCAAGAAGGAAGAGTTGCCATGTAGCATAAAAGAGCAAGGTAAAGAGATGAATGGAATATTTTGAGGAACATCTAAATAGACCCACACATTCTCTCAAAATTGGCCAGCTGAAAAGGAGTTAAAAGTAAACTGTGAAAAACCAGGATGAAACAAAGAAAGCCATAATATCTCTAAAAGAAGAGATGGCAAAGCTGCGACTCCAGATGGCATTCCAGCCTAGGCCAGTAAAGCAGATACTGATACCAACACAAATTACTTAATAGTCTGCAACAAAGAAATGCCAGCAGACTGAAAGACAGGATATCTTGTCAGACTGCCAAAGAAGGGAGAATAAATATGAAGACATGAAATGCAGAATGCTTCATGGACATCTTACAGAACCCTTTGAAATAAGAAATGGAGTGCAGCAGAAACGCCTTTTGCCATAATTTCGTCTGCTGTAGATTATGCAAACGCCATCAGTAACGGAATTCAGTGGACATACAACAACAGCTCATTGATCTAGATTTTGCCAGTGTCATTATCTTTTTATCCCATAACCAAAACCAGGTGCAAGTCAGAATAAGAAGCCATAGTTTTGTCTGAAAATTGATAGAGAAAAGAGAGATTCATCATCATCATCATCAGTTGCCATCTCCACAACGAAGGTTGGCTGTAATGGATCTCCGTCTTCTGTCTCTTGTCTTGGTGGTGCACTCTGATAGACTCTTTCCTGTCCATCTCTTGATGTTATCTTCCCACTTATAGCGCTGTCTTCCCCTTGCACGTTTGCCTTCAACTCTCCCTTCTGTTATGGTCTTCTGCAACGTGTTATGCCTTTTTATGTGGCCAAAGTATTTTAGCTGCCGAACTTTGACCTCCCTCATTAGTTCTCTTTTCATACCTAGATTTTCTAGGACCTCCTTATTTGTTTTCATCTCTTTCCATGAGATACGCCCCATTCTTCTATATATCCACATTTCAAGAGCCTCAATTCTTTGTTCCAAATGCTTATTCATCGTCCATGTTTCTGCACCATACAGAAATGCAGAATATATATAACACTTTATGATTCTCAGTTTTAATTTGTGAGATAACTGTTTGGATGTCAGTATATGTTTCATGTTGATGAATGTAGCTTTGGCCATTCCTGTTCTCTTCTTGATTTCTGTTTCACATCTGCCATCTTCTGTTATTAAATGACCAAGATATACGTAGCTCTTGACTTGTTCCAGGATTTTCCCATTTACGCTTATCTTTAATGTGGGTTTATCGTCTGTTTTGCTAATTATCATAGTTTTTGTTTTCGCAATATTAATGTCGAGTCCCATATTCATGACTTATACTGTTCACTTGCTTCACTAGTTCTTGTAACTCCTGTTCGCTTTCAGCTAACAACACGGTATCATCTGCATATCTAAGGTTGTTTATTGACCTTCCACTGATGTTCAGTCCTGGTATTTCCTGTATCTGTTTGAAAATTTTTTCGGTGTATAAATTAAATAGGCAGGGAGACAGCACACAACCTTGTCTGACACCTCTTTTTATGTCTATGTATGATGAATAATTCCTTCCAGATCTTACTGTGGCAGTTTGCTCCCGATAAAGATTACTGAGTATTCTTATATCTTTTCCATCAATACCTATGTCTTTGAGGCATTCAATTATTTTCTCATGATGGACTCTGTCAAAAGCCTTCTTATAGTCAATGAAGCACATATACATACTTTTTTGGACCTCTGTATATTTTTCTGCTAATATTCTTAGGCAAAATATTGCCTCTCTTGTTCCACTGTTCCGTCTAAAACCAAACTGTTCTTCTTGGATTTCGCTGTCTACTTTACTTTTTATTCTTTCCTGTATGATTTTGAGAAGTATCTTAATTGCATGACTCATCAGGCTGATTGTTCTGAAGTCTGAACATTCTGTTGCATTTGGTTTTTTGGGCAATGTTATGAAAACTGATGTCTTCATGTCGTGTGGTATATATCCTGTATTGTATATATCGTTGCATATTTCTGTGATTGTATCTATACCAAAGCTCTCCAGAGCTTCTATCATTTCAATTTTTATGTTATCCATGCCTGCTGATTTTCCTTTTTGTATCATATGAATGGCATTCTCTACTTCTGATCTGAGAATGTTTGGGCCTTCATTAGAATCTGGTGATGGTTTTTTACCTCTGTTGTCCTCGAATAATTCTTTTACGTATTCTGCCCATCTGTTTGATATGTCTTTCTCATCAAGTAATATTACACCATTTTTGTTCTTGATACAGCTTCCTCCTTGTGCAAACCGCGACCGATTTGATAATTTCTTTATTTCTTCATGCATATCTCTTGTCATGTGCTTTGCTTCCAAGTCTTCTATTTCCTTGTATTTTGTTTCTATCCACCGTTCTTTTGCTTCTCTACACATATTACGTATGTCATTGTCTATTGTTTTATATTCTGGAGTGTTTTTTGCTTTCTTTCTTTCTGCCATTTTATTCAAGATGTCGTCTGTCATCCAAATTTGATTTTTCTCAGACTCCTTTTTAGGTAAATTAGCATTTGCTGATTTTATGCTTGTTTTTAAGCATTCCCATTTTGCGGTTGCTTTTTCTTCTGGGTTTTCTCTTCTATACTGCTCCATGCTTTCTGTCAATAACTGTTATTTATTTTTGACATCGATTAAATATTTCTGTTTTATATCTGGTTGTTTCAGCGCTGATATTTCTATCTGGGGTTCCTCCTGTCTTCTGTTTCCTGCTCTTTTCAGCTTTATATTTACTTTGATGACGACTGGATTGTGATCTGAATTTATGTCGGCGCCAGGATGTGTCTTTGCACTTGTGACACTGTTCTTAAATCTATGTTTTATCATGATATAGTCGATTTGATTTCGTGTTACATCTCCTGGGCTTTTCCATGTGTATAATTTCCTTGGGTGGTGTTCAAAAAAGATGTTACATATGACCAGCTGGTTTTCTTCACAGAACTGGATAAGTCTGTCTCCTCTGTCATTTCTTGTCCCTAATCCGTACTGTCCTACTATTTTCTTGTATTTTCCTTTTCCTACTTTTGCATTCATATCACCCATTACTATCAACACATCTGTAGATTTGACTGGTTTAAGTGTGTGTTGTAGCTCTTCATAGTATTCTTCTATTTCTTCCTCGCTGTGATCTTTAGTTGGTGCATAAGTTTGTAAGATTGATATGTCGAATGGCTTTGCTCTCATCTTTAATAACATCATTCTGTCATTGTGTGTCCAGTATCCACATACGTATTTTTCTAACTCCTTCTTTATCAATATTCCGACCCCTCTTTCATGTTTTTCTCCTCCTGAGTGTATAAGCGTGTACTGGTCTCTTTTTATGTAGCCTTTATCCAAAAGTCTTGCCTCTGCAACTCCCAGTATATCGAGTTTCATGTCTGTTGCCTCTAATATAAGATTGTCAAGCTTTCCTTCTCCATTTAGAGTTCTAACATTCCATGTCCCTATTTTTAGGCTTCTCCTACTAGTTTTTAGGTGGTCCTTCTCAGAATGCTCCCTTTCAACAGAATTTAAGGAACACTCGTCATTATGTACTTCCTTACTCATTAGAGGAGTTGCCTCTTCCCTGTTAATTTGTACAGTAGATTCTTCCCCAGGGGACAGAGAGTTCTCTACATATCGGTTCTTATCTTGTTGTTGTGATCCCATTACGTTCTGTGGGAAGTACATGGTAAGGCCCCAATCTCTTCCACGGTGGCTAGCCATTGTCTTTTTCTATGTCCGACATGCCTCTAGTGCGCCACACACTTTGCTGTTTCGCTTTGCGAGCCGTTGATCTTCTCAGATTCCTCCTCCTCACTCACCGTCTTAGTCTTTGTGTACTAGGGATGGACATTCCCTTGAGTAAGATTGCTCCTACTCCACCCATGTAGTTTAGCCAGTCAGCCAAGACTGTTGCCTGGGATGTGGCCACCGCCGTACACAAGCGGTATTCGAGGAGCCATACATGAGCTAGATAAAGAGAGGAGAACCAAATAGGATCCTGACTATCCTAAAAAGGACATGGCTGTCTCTCACCGTGAGGTACTATCCCTCTCTCTTTATCCTACATCCCAGAGAGATTAATAATAGCCAAATAACGCTTTAAACACCCACTACAAGATGTACCCTTACATAAATTGGGGCCATCATGGACAAAGATAACCAAATAAGGACACATCAGGCAGGTGGGGCTAAAAAAAAAAAAAAAAACAGAGGAATCTTACATGTCAGATGTTCAGGCATTTCTGTTATATGGCTGTGAATCATGAACAACAGACAGCTCCTAAGAGATTCACTAATGGTGCTTGTGCAGAATAGGATTGAAATGTTATGATAAGATCGCCAAAGAATTAAACAGTAAAATGAGGAAAGGCGTTGAATAGGACACATATTGAGGAAATTTGCTGAGAGCATTACAATACAGTCCATGTTCTGGAATCCTCACGATAAAAGAGATGGAGACCCACAAATGTATGGAGGAAGAAAAATGACGGGCTTCAAAATAGATAAAGAAGACATGAAGAGAACTTGAGCAATAGCTTAGAACAGAAGCACTGTATTATATGAAGACTGTTGAGGATCCATTCAGTAGGTCCTCAACATTGGCATGTTGTTCTAGGCGTAACACCTTGTAGAATAGATCTAACAATCTTTGCCAACAGTAGCAACTGTTATAAACTTCAGTAACAAGAAGTGCTGATGATCCAGGATATATTTAACAGTTCCTTTTGACAAAACATCAAATTTCATTAATATACATTGTTACACGACATATTTAACAGTTCCTTTTGACACACACAAAATTCAAATTTCATTAATGTACATTGTTACATGACAACTCTTTCACGCTACTGACAGTCTGTATCATCGATCTGCTAAGCTTCCTATGTAACAGCAAACATTCATCAATTCGATAGCTCTCAGGCAAAGTGCTCAGCTATGATTAAATTTGTGTGACAGGCAAGCACAAATGAAATATATTCTCTGGGCTATTTCACTTTTGACTTGACTTAACTTTGATTCGCTGTCACTGAGCATCAGCTCTTGGTGATTCACTTTTACAATTTTCATCAGCATTTTAATATCAAGTGCAAGCCTTTGACTGTCCATCCAAACAAGTGTGAGCCGTCATCACTATTTCACTCACATAAACAGCGTACGTCTTCTCATGGCTACTTTAAAACACGAACTCCGTCTCTCTGTGATGATCTTACACACGTCACATAGCAACCAAAGTGCATATATTTCAGTCTCTGTGTACTTTGTAAAACTAAATAATACTGACCATGTCCTGTTTGTGCATCAGAATGCAAACTGCATTCCACACTGTATTACTCCCTCACAAAGACCTGTTCTTTGCAGGGAGCAGATAACTACCAATAATAATTATAGAAATAAGGAGTCACCATATATGAAGTGTCAGATTGTCTGCTGTAAATGTATTACAGATTCTACTGACCTCTGCACACTAACACCTTCATAGTTAGTTATTATTCGCTGAACTGTTTTTTTATGGCAGCAGTTTTGATAGAAATCTATTTTATATTACCACATCTGCAGGAGGGAATTTTATTTTCAAAATTTGGAAGTAGGACATGCATTAATTTCTCTCTAGGTTTGTCCACACAACAAGAAGAATCTTATCAGGATCGTAACATTGTTCTCAGGTCAAACATTCATCAATGTTTGTTTAAATTATGTTTTATCTCTTTCCTTTTTCTCAGGGCTTAAGTGAAGCAGTTGAAGTAGATGGAAAACCCTCCCTTCCTCAATCAGTTGCAGATCGTAAAAGCTCATTAGATAAGTCTTCTGTTCAAGACCTGAAAACGTCGTCTGCTTCCATCTCTGCCACACAAGAATCATCTGAAGTATCAAAGGCAGAATTACCTCAGCTTTCAACACCTACTCAGTCAGAGGCAAAGGTGGAAGACGAAACAGTAAAAGTGCTGCAGAAGGAAAGCAAACCTGTAGTGGAAGCAACCCGCACAATGGAAGCAGCAGTATCAACCCTTACCAATATCCCCATCAAGAATCAAAACCAACAACAAACAGACCAGACAGGAATTAGTATACGGAGTAATCACCGTGTTCCTGAACAGACAGACAGACAGAATTCCAAACCATTGGAAAATGGTATCCCAGACATTGTATGTGCAGAACCAGATATTACTAGTGACTCGGCAAAGATAAACCACCAAGTAATCAGTCATGAAAATGAAGCTGCTCTTGAATCAGTTCCAAAACAGAAGAGTGAGGATGTAAGGAAAGGACAGTCACTTGGGACGTATACCGAACCAATAGGCTTAAGACCGTCGTCAGAGAAGACATTGAACAGAGTTAAAAGAGGTGAGATATGTAGTTTGTAACATAAAAGTAGTAACCTATTAGAGAATAACTGTATGTTCAGAGTATTTTGCCAGGTAGAGCACTTTTTGACATTGTGTATTTTTTAATTTGGCTGCATTTTTTAACGGCTTTATTGAGTAAACATGGATGCCTTCCTTTCCCCCACCCCCTTTAACATATTTTTTAAATAATTCATTTATGTTAATTGAATTTTTTTTTAATTCTAAGATGCCAAGGAAAAACTGCAATATGACAGGGCTTACCTTATGGAACTGAGGGAGTGTGCCTCATCACAAGCAAAGCCAGATGGGCTGCCAAACCTAGAAATTATTCTTGACAGGGTATGTTGTCATAGTCATTTCCCCAATAATGTGGAATATGTGTTCTTAAAAAATTGCAGCATTGTGAAATTTTTGCACAATAATAATAGAGGTTATTGAAAAAAACAGTATGAGGTGGAACGCTAAAAACCTGTACAGTCTCATAAGTAATACACTTTAAAAAATAATAATAATAATGAACCTAACTAAAATGTCCCTACAGTTTGCTGTCTCTGATGGTGCATAATGTGGATTCCTTTAGTCCAGTTGCTCTCACATCGTACATTCTATTGTTTTTCAAAATTGTTTTATGTAAAGCTTCTGCTCAATACAAGGCTTTTTGATTTCATTCACTACTTGAATTCTTATTATCACGATGCTTACTCATGATTGGGATACTGTATTAAATGCTTTAATCAAGAAAAGTACACACACTCGTGAGAGCAGCGCATACACACTCACAGGGCATTAGATATGTATGTTTTCGGTATTCCTCTGTGGGTCACTACATTTAGCGTTTTTCGCATTCACCTGGTGTCGCACGATAGTGCAAGGCATGACACATCTCATGTGAGCAGACACTACTTTGTGTTGTGATGTTAACCCCCTATTTATCTACCGCATATGAACAAATTTGCACTTTACATTCATTGTAATTGAAGAGACTGTACTTATCACTGCATACAAAACAAAACAAAAACCCTAAGAAGATCTTGACCTAGAATCATTCCCAGTTACTTTCTCATGTAGGGATAATAAGATGCAAAGAGTTCCGTCATTGAATTTACGTATATGATCAAGATGATAGTGTGTTTTAAAAGCAACGCTTGATTGTCACAGCAGCAATTTGAAGGACATGGCCAGTCTGTTAACATGTCTTTCAGTGACAAAAATATTCCCTTTATATGTGGCAGGAACACTGACACAATCCTGGGAACGGTTTAGAACTTAATATACAGGTTATGTGTTTAGAACTTAATATACAGGTTATGTTGCAGCACAGCAGATAGCTAGACAAATCACATCAAATGCTTGGGGTTGGCAACCTCATATAAAACAAGTTGCCACAGACACCACTGCTGCAAGAGCATGTGAATGCTTGGTGCAGGCTTACAGCAAGGGAACCAGCTACAGTGGTGGCTCAGTGCTCCGTAAGGAGCGCATGAGGAAGAAGAAATCACATCAAAGCCAGGACTTTAGTTCACAAAACTTCAGAACTGACAATACATGCAAGCTTCTTAAATTCCTGTCTGAGTAGTGTAACCTGCATGAGAGATGTGGCTTGACAGCATTGGCTTTAAGCAACTTTTCTGAGGTAGAAACTGTATGGTGATGAGATACGTCTTAGACTACAAACTGTACGAGAGAAACAGATCTGGTTATATGAGGGTGAATAATGGAATGGTTGTAATAAGTGGCGGTCACTGCTTGTTGTAATTTGTTAGAAGTTATGTTTTAGCTAAGTAAAGTTATATTTGTAACCAAGAAATAGAAACGGCTGTATGATATCTTCTTGTAATGTTCATGGAAGAATGTATCATTTGTTTATTTTCAGCCTGTCATCAATACCAACCGTGGATCAAGTGCTGCACCACTGGACTTTACTCCAGCTTTCTTTCAGCCAAGTGGCAACCAGAGGGTCAGTATAAAATTATGTCTTACATTTTTGTTTTTTACTCTTTTAGCAGCAGTAATGTACAGGTCAGCAGTTTTGTGAACAGAACATGGAGGTTTTGGTAAGCTATATCCAGCACTCTTGTGTTCAGTGGTGAATTACATGGATGAAGCAGTACCTGAAGTGGGGGGGGGGTGTCTCTCCACTTTTCCTTTCACTTTTTATGAATTGGTTTAAAATATCCACCCGTGTGTTACCGGGGCCCGAAAGGGGAGCAAAGAATAGTAACACTGCCCCCAACCAAGCATGTCGTAAAAGGCGACTAAGGAGGGTTGGGCATGGGGCCGGTTACACCATCCTGTAAAAAAATTTAAACCACAAAAAACTTCAACAAATATGGACAAGTCAAATAAAGAAAATAAAACACAGCCATACAAGACAGGGGAAGGTCCTCTCGCGGGGAGGCGTATGATGCAACACAGAGAAAGCCGAAAGGAGTCTGTGTTGCTGACTAACCTTCTTTCTTCTAGGAGAACTTCCAGATTTGGCACCTGGAATGTTCGGACATTAAACGAACAAGGGAAAGTGGCGCAAGTAGCAGCAGAAATGAGGGAATACAAAATCGAGGTTCTGGGAATGTGTGAAACAAAGTGGAAGGGGGTAGACAGGAAGAAACTCATCACAGGTGAATTGGTGCTGTCCTCAGGACATGAAGACGAAAGTTCACACCACAGTGAAGGGGTAGCTCTTATGTTATCTAAAGAAGCACAGAAAGCACTAATTGAATGGGAAGCTGTTGGACCCAGAATAATAACAGCTTCTTTCAAAACAGCTAAAAAGAAAATTCATGTAAATGTCATCCAATGTTATGCACCAACTAATGACAAAGAAGAGTCTGTGAAAGAAGCATTTTATACTAAACTACAGGAAATTATGGATAAAGTAAAAAGAAGAGACATCACAATTTTGATGGGTGACATGAATGCAAAGATAGGTACAGTCAACACTGGATTGAAGAAGTCATGGGAAAACATGGGCTAGGAGTAATGAATGAAAATGGAGAGCTATTCGCAAACTTCTGTGCTTCATATCAACTGGCTATAGGAGGAAGCATGTTTCCACATAAGAGAATACACAAGGCAACATGGATATCACCAGACCATAGAACAGAAAATCAGATTGATCATATATGCATAAACAAGAAGTTTAGATCATCATTGCAGGATGTAAAGGTATATAGAGGAGCAGATGTGGCATCAGATCACCATCTTCTGATAGCCAAAGTAAAAATGAAACTCAAGAGATATGCAACAATGCAAAATTATAGACAACAGTTTAATGTAGGACAGCTAAGAAATCAAGAAACAAGAGACAAATTTGCGGTCACAGTATCCAACAAATTCCAAGTGCTCCAACAGCTGGAAGATGTAGAGAATACAGAAGACTATTGGCAGCAGGTCAAAACAGTATGGAAGGAGACATGTGAAGAAATACTGGGGAAAAGGGAAAAGACAACAAAAAGCATGGATAACAACAGAAACCATCAATAAGATAAAAGACAGAAAAAACAAGAAAGCAGAGTTAAACACAAGCAAAACTAGAAGCTCCAAAGCCAAGGCTCAAGAAGTGTACACAGAAGCAAACAAAGAAGTAAAAAGAAGTATCAAAAGAGACAAGAGGAAGTATATTGAGGAGTTGGCAAGAGAGGCAGAAGATGCTGCAGCCAAAGGAAATATGAGAGAACTGTATAGCAGCACAAAGAAGCTAACAGGGAAATACAAGCAAACAAGTTGCCTCATAAAAGACAAGAATGGGAAACTGCTCAGCAATATACAAGAGCAAATGAAGAGGTGGACAGAATATTTTGGGGACCTTCTCAATAGACCAGCTCCACAAAACCCGCCGGACATCCAGCCAGCAGAAGAAGAGCTACAAATTAACGGTGAAAGACCAACGAAGGAAGAAATAAAGAAAGCCATAAAGCTTCTAAGAGAGGGAAAAGCGTCTGGACCTGATGGCATTCCAGCAGAGGCCATCAAAGCAGATATCGACACGGCTACAGAGATGTTATATAAATTACTTGGTAAAGTCTGGGAAAAGGAAGAGATACCAGCAGAATGGAAGGAAGGATATCTGGTTAAGTTGCCTAAGAAGGGAAATTTACAAGAGTGCACAAATTATAGAGGAATAATGTTACTATCAGTGCCAGGAAAAGTGTTAAACAGGATTATCCTTGAGAGATGAGTCCATAGACAAGAAACTGAGAGATGAACAAGCAGGTTTTCGACAAAACAGATCATGTACAGACCAGATAGCCACTTTGAGAATAATAGTTGAACAAAGTCTGGAATGGAATTCACCACTATACATCGGATTTGTGGACTACGAAAAGGCATTTGACAGTGTAGACAGAGAATCACTTTGGAAATTGATGAGGCATTATGGAGTTCCCCTGAAGATCATTAATTTAATAAAGAAAACATATGAAGACATGACATGCAGAGTTCTTCACGAAGGACAGCTTACAGAACCGTTTGGGATAAGAACAGGAGTGCGACAGGGATGCCTCTTGTCTCCATTTCTTTTCTTGCTGGCAATAGATTGGGTTATGAGATCATCGACAACACACAACAGAAATGGAATCCAGTGGACTCTGACTAAGCAGTTGGATGATCTGGATTTTGCTGATGACTTGGCTCTTCTGTCCCATAACCGTAATCAGATGCAGGACAAATTGAAAACACTCGATGAGAGGTCACAGCAATTGGGTCTGAAAATACACAGGGAAAAGACAAAAATAATGAGAATAAATGCAGGTAATGATAACAGGGTTGAACTTGAAGAAAACACCAATTCAAGATGTAGAATCATACACATATCTTGGCAGTAATATAGACAAAGTTGGAGGGACAGACAGCGATATCAAAATAAGAATACAAAAGGCAAGAGGAGCTTTCATTGCATTGGGAAATATATGGAGATCAAGAGAAATCGGATACCACACGAAAATAAGAATCTTCAACTCAAATGTGAAGTCAGTCCTATTGTATGGCTCTGAGACATGGAGAACAACAAAGACAACAACCAAAAAGCTACAGACTTTCATAAATGGGTGCTTGCGTAGAATAGAGGGATTAAAATGGTATGACAAGGTTACCAACGTGGAACTGATGACAAGAACTAGACAAGTGCCAGTGGAAACAAGAGATGAGAAGAAGACGATGGCGATGGATAGGACACACACTGAGGAAACCTGTTGATAGCATTACAAGGCAGTCCTTGTTCTGGAACCCCCAGGGCAAGAGAGGCAGAGGAAGACCAAGAAGTACATGGAGAAGAGAGTTGGAAACAGAGGTGAAAATGATGAGGAGAACATGGAAAGAACTTGAGATGATGGCACGGGACAGGAGGACTTGGCATGTGTTTGTTGAAGGCCTATGCTCCTTTGGGAGTGGAGGGTTATGAATGAATGAATTTAAAATATTGTAACAGACCAACAAATGCAGATTGTCAAAGACTGAAAATGTTAGTAGTCAAGTATGAGAAGCTTCATTGCTTTTATATATATATATATATATATTTTTTTTTTACATTAGTATTTATTCAGCCTTTGTTTACTTATGAGACCTAAAAGCATATCTTGACAAATGTATTATCTGTGATAAGAGGATCAGTAGCCAGATGATAAAAACAACTTTACCTATTTTGGCAAGGATAACAAATCAGGATGTCAGTACCAGGATTTTAAAAAGTCGTTAACTCCGTGTTTCCAGTATGGAACTCTACGGTTTTTTTTTTTCCTAGGAAAAGGAAATTTACGAGATTAAAAATCTGCAACTATTTGGTTCATAAATATGCCATGTCACCACGAATATCGCATTAAAAATGCATTCCCCAATAGATACCTCCCATCACATTCTCAGTATCACATGGCCAGATGTAATAAACTGGAAGAAATCTGACAACTAGTACAGATGGAGGTTACAGAAGGAGAGGTGACATTTCCACAGGAAACAATCCAGTATCAACAGATAGTCTCAACTGTAATCCCCAGGGTAAGAAAAGAGATGGAAGACCAAAGAGAACCTGGAGAAGAACTGCAGAAGAGGAAGACCATGTAACCAGGACATTATGAGCTGAGAGGCAGAAGACAGCCTAAAATAAACATTTGTAGTCAGCAACAATTGCAACCTTATGTTCCAATGAAAACAAAGAGTTATGATTATGAAAATTTTAATTTGTTTCAAGGAACATGGTTTTAAAGGACACAATGGTTTAATTATTTCATTAAGTGGTAAATTGTACTATGTGACTTGTACTGTTTGGAGAATTAACTGGCTTCATTTCTAATTCACAGATGCCATATTTTGGGGCAGTCTTTCAGTAATTTTTTTTTAAATTTGTATATTTCATGCTCTTTAATGATAGGAAACTCTATACAGAGCGATTCAACAGAAGGCAGTCTGATCATCAGAAGGGGTCCCACCGTCGATCAAGTGTTTCGGCCCCTTCATCTCCTTTACACTCTAAGGGGCGGCGGGCCCACTCAGGTCATGACTCCCAAGTGTCAGCCTCCTATGCAGAGAATATATCTTATTCCAAAATTGTGTTCAGTGTACATTTATAATACTTTTTGAGCTCAGGTGAAACTTATAAAAACAGTAATGATAAAAGACGGCGGGGGGGGGGGGGGGGGGGGGGGGGGGGGGGGGGGGGGGCAAGAAGGGTATCGCATGAGATAACATTTTCATCACATACAGAGACTTTGTATTGCTATGACATATTATTTTCTCAGACGGGTGTTATTTTGTATAGGCTTTACCCATATAAAGTGCCCTCCCTGTGTGATTTGGGTCACGATGAACTGTGATTGATATGACTTGCATCATAGTTGATATTCTTCATCTTTTGCCTTTCATATATTTGTGGTGTTTTCTTCTTCTTTGTTGTTCACTCTCAGATACCATATCTATCTCTTATTCCGCTGGCAGTCGTCACGATACAGTTTCTCCCCCAGCTGGGTTGAAGGTCACACTGCCACCTTGCTACTCTCATGGAGCCAACAGTTTTGGCGTACATGTTCAGCTGTTTGTTTGCTCTCCCCACATGTGCACACACTTGTCTGTCTGATTTTCAGTTTGTTGCACAGATGGTATTTGAGTTTGCAGTGGCCAGTTCTTAGTCTAAAAATAAGGAATGCCTTGTGATCACGACCTCTTCATGGTAGTGTATAGTATGGTTCTGCAGTATCGGAGTCTGGGTGTTCCTTATGCCATTTTTCCTATTTTGTTATGTCTGATTATTGCTTTCTTTATCTCTTCATATATAGCCCTGTCTTCTGTTTGGATTTTCTGTCCTCCCTCTTTGGCAAGTTTATCTGCCTTCTCATTTAAATATATCTTGCAGTGGGCAGGAATCAACTGTACTTTTAACTTATTTTAAAATTCATAGCTGGTTGTCATGAGTGCTTCTGCCAGGCTGTCTAATTCATTGCTTTTCTTGTTCCTGGGGGCTGTGATGACATAATGAGTCTGTGAGGAGCACTGTCTTGTCTCTATTTGTGGTGTTGAGTCTTCAATCAGTTTTCACCAAGTTCTCCTGTCTTTGGCAGTACAAATGTTAATTTCATGACTTCTGTATCCTTACGTCTGTCTCAAAGTGTTCATGTTTTTGTATGTTCCCTTCTGCCATGGCTATTCCATATTAACCTTTAGCACGCTGCATAAAAATTCAGAAAACTTGCCCAACCACTGCATTCTTTTTCACAGCGTCCCGTTTTTATAGTGGGTGACTTGTAGTGTCTATAGTTTTTGTGTTTCTTGGTCAATTGCTATCATTTTTGGAATTTATATAAATAAATGAATGGTGAATCTGATGATATAAAATTTGTTTGTGTACATGTTAGATGTGATAGGAAGAGAGGAAAGGAAAGATGAAAAAAGCGAGAGAAAAAAATTAAAATAATAAAAAATAATTTTTTTTTAATTTTAAAATTAAAAAAAAATTTTTTTTAAATAACCAACACACGAAGAGTCCATATCCCTTGCATCTCAATGAAAGTCATTTGACCAACAGACCAATACAAATCAAATGACGATCTTTTCGTTACACCCATCATCAGTAGCAAAGCAACAAACGCTCTCGTCAGCAGTGACATTCGGCCGAAATTCTAAATCTTTCCGATATTCCAAGTCCTAACCCCTAAAATTATACATACTAGCAATGCCATTCTACTTTCGTTTCCATCTCAGCCATCAAACATATTCTGAGAACCGATATCAGCGCTTATAAAGACAAAAATCTTATCCCCACCGCATGGCGTCAGAATCCAATAAAATTAGAGCGAAAATGGCCGCGTGTTGATGCCGATTCATTTCGATTTTAAAAATTTACAAAAAATAAATGCGGATACAGCCATCACTTTTTTAAGATCGGAAACGGAAGCTAACTCTCTTGCAAATAACATTAGAACTTAACATCCGGGGCTGAAATCACGTGTACACAAGTCCTCATGCTAGAAACGGTGATAGCCGCAAGGCGCAACATTGCGCCTCCAGCATGGAGAACATAGGTTACGTTCGTCGCAATGTGGCGCCCGCAGCGTGCTAAAGGTTAAGGAATGCCTTGTGATCCCTAAATATGCCATTTTCACTTCCATCTTTTGCCACCTTTTCCTTAGCGGTCAGAGTGGCTAAGGGGTATGGCATCCGCCTCAATTTCTAGAGGTACTTGGTTCGATTCCTAGTAGAGGGAATATAATTTATGGAATATTTTTTTCCAGAATCAGTAGTTCTAATCATATCATACTCCCCCTGGTCTCATGAGTAGTGAGATTGGATGCCTAGCCTTCCCGGGTAAGGGCGAAAAAATAGGTCCTGTATGCAATCTGCGCACGTTGAAAATCCCACGGCAGTTGGAAATCGTAAAAAGTAGGCCATAAGGCTGCTGCCCTGGCAAAAATTTTAAAATTAGAAACCCACCCACCACAACAATATTTATAAAATGTGTGATTCCTATATACACACATTGGGATTCTCGCTAGTGCTATGGAGTTTTTGCACTGTGCTGAGATCCTCCTTGTGTGATCTAATGGGGGAGATTAGAGCACTGATGGGGTTGTTCGTGTGCAATGAAGATAGTCATTAAAAACCAAAACCCACCACTTTAAACTGAATCAGTCTGGTTCTTTCTCTTCTTATTATTGACAGTTGGTCCTGTCATAATTCTTCTATTCCCAGCAGACACCCATTTATGAACTTATCAACCCATAACACAACTCCGTTTCTCTTGTCTCAATTTTCCAGTATTTGTGATAGAAAATGAATTTAGTGTGTTTTTATTTCACCCAGATCATCATTATGCCAGCCCACCCCATTTTCCTTCTCTCCCCTTTGGAAAAAAAAAAGAAAGTAAAACATAGAGATACATCTCCTAATGCTTTATCCTCTTTCTTTGTATGTTAAATGTAAATGAAGGTGGGAAAAATCACAACAGTTAATAAATGCTATATTAGTTAGATAACATTTTATTAAACTATGTGGGGTGGTGATTTCCTTCAGCTTATTCATTCACTGAACACCTTATAATTACTAAGTTAATTTTTTATATTTACAAGTAATTATAACCTCAAGGGTTGGCATCTGTGAAACTTGGTAACATTTCCGAGGCTTCATTATGTACCTCCCGAATAAACAGCCATCTTCTCTTGTGCAGCAAACCCCTCAGATTGGCAAGACAAACAGCCGTAACCGCCCAAGGTCTGATGTTCAGATACCTCAGCGCATCATGAAAAGTATCTCCTTACAGGATAGTGTCAAGCCATTGCACCAAAGTGAAAAACCATGGAAACCTACGCAAAAACACTTATCTACAGGGGAGCTTGCAGACAAGGTATGTCTGTCTATGTGTTTGTTTTTTGGTGGGTTTTGTGTGTGTGTGTGGGGGGGTGCTGTTGTGATAATAGGTGCAAAGGTAGATCAGAATACCTGTTTTGTACATTCGTTAATTGCCACATTACACACTGAAGCACTTTATATTTTATGCAGTGCCTTCTGAGTAAGTAGAAGTCACTGGGATCATCTAAAATACTTCCACTTATCAGAAGTTTGCTCAAAGATGGACATTTTTCAGTATGCATCAGCAAGAAAAGAGTAATTTAAACCATAATTAACAATAATTATTTTTTTTAAATTAGCTTTCACACTTATCAGAAGCAGTTTAACCAAATCATCATGTTGTATGTTGGTACTGTGGCTGAGTGTACCAAAACATTTTTAACCTTTAGCACGCTGCATTCTTTGGCGAAAATTTTCGCCTGCAGCTGCATTCTTTTTCACAGCGTCCCGTTTCTATAGTGGGTGACCCTTAATGTCTATAGTTTTTGTGTTTCTTGGTCAATTGCTATCATGTTTGGAATTTATATAAATAAATGAGTGGTGAATCTGATGATATAAAATTTGTTTGTGTACATATTAGATGTGATAGGAAGAGAGGAAAGGAAAGATGAAAAAAACGAAAAAAAATTTTAAATAATAAAAAAATATTTTTTTTTTATTTTAAAATTAAAAAAAAAAATTAAAAAAAATAACCAGCAAACGAAGGGTCCATATCCCTTGCATCTCAATGAAAGTCATTTGACCAATAGACCAATACAAATCAAATGACGATCTTTTCGTTACACCCATCATCAGTAGCAAAGCAACAAACGCTCTCGTCATCAATCCAATAAAATTAGAGCAAAAATGGCTGTGTGTTGATGCAGATTCATTTCGATTTAAAAAATTTACAAAAAATAAATGCGGATACACCCATCGCTTTTTTAAGATCGGAAACGGAAGCTAACTCTCTTGCAAATAACATTACAACTTAACATACGGGGCTGAAATCACGTGTACACAAGTCCTCATGCTAGAAACGGTGATATCCGTAAGGCGACACATGGCAGCTCCAGCGTGCAGAGCATAGGTTATCTTCGGCGACATGTGTCGCCCGCAGCGTGCTAAAGGTTAAAGTCCTCATTTAGTATCTCAAATCATGTACTGTATTGTCAGAGTGTAACATGAATAAGCCCCATGAAAGTTCCTGGGATGAGATGTCCCGTCTGTATGTTTCTTCTGTGGGACAGGTAATTCAGTTAGAACAAGTTAACAAGGAGATCTGAAAGAAACTACTAAATCAGAATTGTGGTCATGATATTTGATGCATGTGGGTGCCATTGATGTTGAGACAAGTCTATTGTCAGAAAATTAACTGTAACAACTAGCTGTAATTTACTTTTAGTTGTTGAATAGCTTATCTTGTTGCCACATCTCGGCTCTTATGTTGCCCTTGTTTCTTATGTTTTCAGACGAAAACATTGGAATCAGAGGTGCTATTCATCATGAACAGACTTACACCCACAAACTTTGAACGTTTGGCTGGGGAGATGAGAAAACTTAATATCAATACTTATGAGGATCTTCAGGAACTGGTCAAAATCTTTTTTGACAAGGTAAGTTTGCAAATTTTCCGTTTCTGTAACAAATGGCCCCATAATTTTGTTTTTGTTCTGTTTATTTTCACGCACCTGCGGTACCAACCCGATGACAGTCGAACACCTGCTGCAGTACTGCCCAACCTACAGTAATGAACGGAGTAGCATATGGCAACAACCCACTTCTGTCATTGAAAAACTGTTTGGAGATGTCGGGAACCTTGAGTTGACTACTGCCTTTATTAGTCATAAATGTGGAAGTTTGAAGGCGAACGAGGAAGAAGAAGAAGTTTCTTTTCACAAATGGTCCATACATTTTGTATGTATGTTTGGTTTTTTTATGCCAGTGTTTTTTGTTTCATTCTGGGTTCACATAGATAATTTATTTAAATCTGGACCGTGAAAGTGTTTGTTGTGTTTTAAGTACATATTTGTTACTAATTTGTCAGTGTTTGTTTTCAGTATGTTTTTTTTCTAAAAATCTTTTCAGTGTTCCTTTCTTATGTTGATTTCTAGTATCTGCTGTGTGTGTGTTAGTGGTTGGTTCATGCAAGTGTTTTTCATTTTTTTTTTTTTCTCCGTCTATTTTGGTCTGTGAAAGTATTTGTTTTCCTCATATGTGATCCTCATATAGTTTCTCACGTGTGTTTAAGGCGCAGTGAAACAGACTGCATGCATTTAAATTTAGCAAAGTTTTAACTTAAAATGGTCTGACATTTCAAAATTCTGCCTGTGAGAATTCTAAGAAGAATTTGCTTTATACTGTGTTTATGGATGGTAGATGATGAATATTTCCATCTTACAAAATTATCAGCGTGAGAATCCTTTGAATAGCTTTGCTGTTGTTAAAGTTACTAACTTAATTTATTCTGTTTATAAGGTGACAATGGAAACCAAGTTTGTAGAAGCTTATGCCCTCCTCTGCAAGGTTATGTCTGGGGTAAGTTGCATACTCTGTTTATAAACATGGAATAAGTGTATGGTTAAAATTTGTTTCGGGGCAGCAGGTGTTAGAATAATAGAAATGAAACAATTTTACTTTTTTTTTTTTTTGTGAAACTTAAATGCAGAGCTAAGAAGCAGTCATCCTGAAGTTGAGTTCAAAACATTACTATGCCCACACACTTAATATTTATGCTTGTGTATACACACACGAGGAAGTTGAGGGGAACTGCGGTAAGACGTGAAGTACAATGGATGGGTTTGAAAAAAAAAATCGAAAAAAGGTGATTCGTCTTACGAGGACAAAAGACAAAGAAAGTAGTCTACGTTACGGCCACAAGGCCTTCGTCAGGAAAAGAAAGAAAGTGAAGGCTAGATAGGAGACATAAGAACTTAAAAAAATATATAAAACTAAAACCTAGGTACGAAACAAGGATCTGTTTGACAGCAGTACTGTGAGGGTGATGGGTCAAGATTAATTTGACTCTTATCTGAAGTGGATTTATAGTGAGGTATGAGGGCCTCCTGACGAGAGATGGGGAGCACACGTTGGAGAGCAGAGGTGAGAACATGTTCCGGATAAAGTCTGCTACAGAAGAAATCCAACATCTCATTTGCTCGGAAGTGGAAGTCATCGTCGTCTTGGCACAAACGGCGGAGGCGGAGAAGTTGTGAAAAAGGAAGGGAGTCACGACAGGCCCGAGGATGAGAAGAGGTAGCTGTGGGCATCTGTTGGCTTGTAGTATACTGAGGTATTAAGGCCGGAGGGCGTGATAGAAATAGTAATGTCAAGGAAGTTGACAGATACTGTGGAGACGAGGGAGGTGAACTTGATGGTGGGGTGAAAGTGGTTGACAAAGTCAATGAAGCAATATAAATCAGTCTCAGACATATCTGTGAGACCTATGCCATCATCGATATATCTGCGGTAAAACCCGGGGAAAGGACCGGAGTATTGTTGCCATATCTGATGCTCCAAGTGGCCCATGAACAGGCAGGCATAGCTAGGACCCATCTTCGTTCCCATGGCAACACCACTAATTTGGTCAAAAAACTGACCATTGAATTCAAAGGAATTCAGTTGAAGGACCAGTTCAGCAAGACGGAGAAGAGTGACAGGGGATATAGAAGGGCAAGTGCGTTGGTCAAGAAAAAACCGAAGAGCTCGGAGACCATCAGAGTGGGGAATAGAGGTGTACAGAGAACAGACGTCTCACAAGAAAAGACGGTAGGAGCGGTCTGCTGAGAGTCGGATAGAGGAGAAAGTTGTAAGAGCATGATTGGTGTCTTTGACAAAGGAGGGAAGATTCTCAACGATAGGCTGGAAAATGCTATCGAGGAAGTCAGAAATGTGTTCAGTAGGACAGGAACCTGCATGGTCAAAATTGGGTGGTAGCTTTGCAAGCCCCACCTCCAGATTGCTCAGTTTTCAAACAAAAAGCTATTTGGCTTTATTATTTCAGTAAATGTATTGTAATATTTGTTTCATTGTTTGAGTCTAGGGGCCATTGTCAACAATAATTTTTTTTTTATTTCATAGAATTTAAAGCACAGTAACATAGAAAAATGTTAATAGAATAGCACAGTGAATAAATGCTAACTGCAGCTGTAAAAGTCAAATTCTGAAAATAAACGTTAAAACCTTGCCTACTTGAAAATAATGCAAAATAGAAACTGAAAACACACAACGTTAAGATCTAATCGGTAAATTTTATAAAACATTGACACATTGAAACCCCCAAATAGGACTTCCTATAAGTTTCAGAGCCCATCGTTTCATTTTTCTACCACCTGTGCACCATTGTAATGCCAATAGGACAGCTTGACAACATATGCACAGCAAGCATTCGAAACCGAATACATGAAAGTGACATTTGCTTAGTTACCACGTACAGTGCGTGTTTTATCTTCATTTGTATTATTTATTACTGTATAGTCTGTTAATTCTCTTCTTCTTTGATCCTTAGCCACCGGCTGTCAAAGCAGTCAGTGTCCATCTCACCTGGTTGCGTCTTATAGGGCAGCAATAAGCTGCTTCCACTTTGTTCAATCGGCGGCCATCCTTCGTGCAGTGCCCCAGCTCCGGTTCATTCTGTGCCTCCATAGTTCTCCGTCAAGTTGTTTTTGGTCGGCCTCTCTTTCGCTTCCCTTCAGGTGTCCATAGCATAGCTGTTCTTGTGATGGCACTGGGTCTTTCTGAGAGACATGGCCAACCCAACTCCAGCGTCTGCCAGCTATAATGGTGTGCATGTCCTCTTGGTTGCTCCGAGTAAGCAGTTCTTGGTGGGTGATGGTATTTCGGCCAAAAGAACTGCTTTAGTCTGTTTATTATTTGGCTTTATGTTACGTTTTATTTTCTTAAGAGTTCTAATAAATAATCTTTTATGTATTTATATTTTTTAAAATTCGAATAATTTACAGTAAAAGATTTTTATAATTTTACTACCTTGGCCAACCAACCCTGTAAAGCTGAATCTGCATAAGTTTCAGTCAGACTGTATAAATAAATCATTATGCAGTTTGGTTGCATTATCGGCTTAATTACACCTAAAATGGTAAATATAACTAAATACATTAGCTAGCACAGATTTTTATCGCTGTGAAGATAGTGCACTACATTTTACAGCAGAAAGAAAAATTAATGATAGGATAGTCATGTAGAATAAATAGTAGTGCACTACATTTTACAGCAGAAAGAAAAATTAATGATAGGATAGTCATGTAGAATAAATAGTCTAAATCATTGAAGATTAATTCCTGAAATTTATATGGAAAAACATTTAGAGTGCCGAACGAGGGGATAAGGTGTTTACCATGAAATAATCTTTGGTTATATCCTCAGCTGAAAGTTCAGCCACCTCCAAATAGTGGGATCAAGGATAATCAGGCAACCTTTCGTGTAGTGATGTTAACAAAATGTCAGCAGGAGTTTGAAGCAGACAAGACAGTTGTCTTTGAGGATCCAGAAGAAAAGCGAAGAAAAATTGAATCTGAGATGCCAGAAGGTGTAAGTAAATGTGCATAAACTTACAGGATTCGTAAATGTTTTTTATACTAGCATGCTGTCTTCTGCATATATGTTACCAATCCCTTAAAAGAGCTAAGAAGAGTAATGCTGACTTATCAAGCATGTCATAAGAGAGCCACCACGGCAGCTGATCCTCTTGCAGGAAGTCTGCACCAAAGTGTGCTCAGAACTGACTGAGGGAGGATACACTAGACAGAAAATAAAAGGACGTGGCAAATAGCAAGATTATTGATTGTCTGTCTGTCTTTCTTTGCATAGCCTGGAGATTTCAAATGACATTTGATTGTGAAAGGAAAATTTAAAACTTTTTAATTTTTGGCACCTGATTGGGCAAGGTCAGTTATAAGTAATTTTGATTTGAAGTAAAGATAATAATGCGAGGAAGGAAAACTAAACACATGGTTTGGCAACATAAGAAACGTGACACAAGCAAGTGGTGTAGAAAGGCTCACAGGCTTAGAGAGTTGGCCAACTGAGTATGATCCAGCGGCCAAATCTAAATAGTAGAGGTAATGATTACAAAGATGGGGGAGGGTAATGATAGTCCCAAAGCGTATGCTGTCACAGGAGGGAAGTGTTACATGCTTTACCATACTGGGTGAGGGTGCAGTTCCCATCCTCGCTTTGTCTTCACTAACTCAAAAGCAGAGCCATGTACCCATTTACAGCTAGGTGGACTGGAGCGTGATGCAAACACGTTCCGATCCTGGAACCCGGTAACTTCGCCACTGAAAAGCCAGCGCTCTGACTGCTTAGCCAATCAGATGTTCAGGTAATGATTAGAACTGATTATCGGCAGTGATTTTCTGTAGTATTTGTTTTTCCATTTTAAACATTTCAGGTTTCCCTATTCATTTCTGTCCACAGCCCGAGAGAACGGCACAAATTGAAAATACTCTGTATCAGATGAAGCTAAAACGATTAAAATTCTATGGTAACATCAGGTAGGTGTTACATGTACCATGTGGAGCAAAGGGTTCAATGTTTGCTCCTTTAAATGTATTATACGAGGGGAAGTCAGTAAGTAGGTTGCAAACTGATATGGGGAAGCTGAAAATGGTATTTGGTAGTTTCTAAAGGTGTCACTAGGCGACAGTATCATCCATCTTTATGATTAGGTTAGGTAGCCAACTGCTAGGTGTCGCATGCGCAGAGCAGATAAAAATGGCGACTGTGCTTGTGGAGTGTACAAACGAAGAACAGCGCGCTGTTGGGCGGCGTTTTTTTGGGGCAAAAGGACTTCCTGCAAAGGATATTCATAAGGAAATGTTTCATGTTTACGGTGAGAATGTGAATGCTGCATCGTACTGTGAAGTTCTGTTGATGCTTAGGGATGCAATTAGAAGAAAACGCCCAGGCCTACTGGCTAAAGGAGTACTGCTCCATCACGACAATGCCAGACCACATACAGCTCGGTTAACCCAGGAGAAAATTGAACAACTAGAGTGTCAAATTCTTGAACATCTGCCTTACAGTCCTGACTTAGCCCATACAAGTTAGTCTGATATAATTGTGTTCTCTTGTAACCTTATCATGCATGACTGCATTTATAGACTGTTGAAAGCCAGGGATGATGATTCACTTGTTTCATTGTGCAATTTAATAGCCAGGGATGATGATTCACTTGTTTCATTGTGCAATTTAATAGCCACAGTAGGGAAAGAGTTAGACACAGATAAGGCAAAGGTATGTTTTCATTGCTATCATGTCTTGTCTCTTGTGCTGTGTCTGTAGATTTGCAAGTGCTTTTGAAGCCTAAAGATGGTGGATAGCTCTACACCCTTCAGTAGCAGAGGAACGACTAAGTAAGATAGATTATGAATGTGTAAAATATTTTAATTCTCACGAGCACAGAAGTCATGAAGAAATCTTGCTTTCAAGAACAGATGAAGAATTGTGATCTGTGAGAACCCCAGTTACAAAGATGTAATATGAAAGTTTGAAATATAGAATGCTTGCTAATACACCCAGCTGCTGATGAGCATGAGGATTTGGTTCTTCAAAACCTCGCATACATGAAATGTGCGTGAATAGGGGATTAAGAAGCTATAGAAAATGATGGGTTAGGTTCTGGACTTGGGTAGGGCATCATTAATGCATGTTTATAAAAACGACAGTGTAAAATTTTTAAAATGCAGACCAAAAAGCGACTAAAACAGCTTTTAAAATAACCATGCACTATTTTATTTTTTTAAATTTTGAATAAAAAATTCAAATCCAGTTTTGTGTAAAATTACCAATTGCAATAGTTAGCTCGCATATAATTGAATTCGGCGTACAAATAATAGGAGGTATATAATATAGCTCACGCATATTCAGATGCTCATGAATGAACTCACGCAAATGGGGTTGAGTGTATTTAGAGGTTATCCTAGAAAGGAATTAGAAAGTTTATAGAAGAAATTAGACTTATTATTTTTAAAATGGTGGTACTCTCGTGGGTAAATTTTCACATTGCTGTATTTTTCATTTCTGATGTTAAGTGATTGTAGTTACCGTAAAATGGATGATTAAAAATGAACTGCTCTATTTTCTTTTAGGCAAGAATGGACCAATACTTCGCCCAGATGGGCAAGATTGCAGAAGAGCGCAAATCAAGAATCAAATTTACTCTCAAGGACGCCATAGACCTGAGAAATGTAAGGACATTCATAGTTCCTTCCTGTCATCTGCCTATACTTATCCTTTCACTGATACTGTAAACTTTTAGACCAGGGGGCCTGAATGTATCCAAATGTGGTTAATCTTGATATTTATGTCATGAATTATTTCCCCAGCTTTGCCAATGTTAGTTCCTTCCTAAGTAGGTCAAGATGTACACTTTATGACTTTGATCTTGTTAATTATCTTTTTGTTTATTATTCCATTTCTTCTTCTTCCTCTTTCACCCTCAGACTGCCACATTAATGACTCTGATTAAGGCAGTAGTCAGTACTTTCATTTGCTTTGTTCACGTTGATGTATAGCCCCCTTTTTTTTTCTGCTTCTACTTTTTAGTCATTTTATCTTTTCCTGCTTTTCTCGTTTATGTGCAAGAAGACTATGGTTGTCTACAGAAACAGTGGTAAGACATCCTTACCATAGTCCAGTTTTACAGCAAACCATTTTGAGGGGCAGGATTATGCTGGCTTTTGCTGTCCATTATTTAAATTCTTAATTTTACATAAGAAAAATATAGACATCCTACACGACCTTCTTCTTCTTCTTGCGATCGCATCTTTGATGATTACACCGTCAGACGAGTTCTCATGATGAATTCGACTGTTGTTTGAAGTTCCTCTTTAACTCCATACAGCTTTGAGTTTAGTGTTGAGTTATTGGGCCAGTATATCTTTCTTAACTGGTCATACAGAGGACAGTCCTGTAGAACATGCTCAGCAGTTTGTTCTACACGACCTGAACATCGAGGAAAACTGGCTCATAAACAATATCATGTCCCGGAAACTGAAATACTTTTGCCACATTAAATGTCATAGTGGTTTAGAAAGAGCAGTGGTGGAGGGTATGGTACCTGGAAGGTGAGGCAGGGGCCGACCAAGACGACGGTGGATACAGGACATTGAAGACACCTTGAATACGACAATGGAGGAGGCGGGAAGGTTGGCTAGAGATCGAGAGTCTTTCAGGCGGGCTGTGATGAGAGCGACGACCCCCTAACAGGAAGCCTGTACCAAGCATTCACATGCTCCTGCTTTGTTTTTACATGATTAGCGTAGGACTGCAAAGGACATGTAGGTCTTTTTCTGTGTGTATTCAAGGCAGGCAGACTCGTGTGTGTCGAGCTCCTAAATGTTTTACTGCAATACAGATTCCTAAAGTGTTCGACCTCTAGATCACCCATACACCTCCATGGGTTGATGCTAGATTATTTGTAAGAAAGGAATTCTAATATTGTGAACGTGAGTTTTGAAATATAATAAACTGTATGAAAATATCGAGGACATTGTTCCAGTTGCAGACTGTACAGCGACACTAAGGACTGTCTAGTTGACGCCTTTATCTATGATGCATTTCAATATATATATGGAGCTATGTTATGGTAAATAAATGTACTTGAAGTTCATCCATGCTGCCTTGGTGCTGTATGCGTGGTCTACATTACATACCCTTAACAGGACTTGGTGTGAGTCAACGAGGTACTCATCGAAATATATCATAAAGACCCGCAACAGCTATAATGTAAAAAAATGTTGATGGAATTGCAGCAGTCAGTATCGATGCTAGAGCGGAGCAGTTAAAAAATTACTCCAGATCCCTTGGTTCATCAATAATTATGCATAATTTTTAGCGAAAAACATTACTTTTTTTATCTGGCATGTAGTCATTTGCAAAGATTTCTTTGAATAAAGATCTGATCTAGAACTTATAGATTTCTGTGAAAAATCTAATTACTTAATGTTGTGGCTGTGAAAAATCTAATTCGCCAAGTTTATTGCTTACCACGATAAGACAGTCTTGTGATTTGTAATCTTACCATTGATTTAAAATGATTGTTCTAGACACCTTTCCACAAAAAAAAAATATTTTAAAATCAGCATTAGGCCAAGTTGTACAATTGACAAAATCAGCATTAATCGTGCTTTTAAATGAGTCAGTATTGAACTGATCATATGCTGTCATTAAGACTGAGTGACCTGATACCAGTAATCATAAACTAACTAAAAGGAAAGAAGACATTTGATGATGCTGCTCATGTTCTTGACATTCTCTGTCCTAATAGTTCAGATCAACTGGTCGTGTTTCTAGCATTCCTTTAACAGGTTTTTTTGTGGCCAAATACTTAATCTGTTTTTCATTAACTGGTCCTTTCTAGTCATTTTTGCAGGCGTATTTTTTTCCCCCTATTTAAAGTGGGTAACTTGTTCTGTACTCATCGAGGTCTTAATAGATTATCTCTGTTTTGAAATTGTAGAACAACTGGGTTTCACGCAAGGAACAGACAGGTCCAAAGAAGATTAATGAAGTACATAAGGATTTCCAAGAAGAACAGGCCACGAAACAGTTTCTACAGTCACAGCCATTACCACCTCGCAGTGATTTACCACAGCCAAATAGCAGGCGTGGAAGCAGACGTAAGTAAATTCTTGTCTTTCTATAAACTGTTCATTGTGTACTACAGAAAACTACCATCCAATTTCAGCAAGCAGTTATAACGGGTTTGCTTCCCTTACGCCCGTATGTATGCTATACCTCATGTCCATCCAATAGTGCAGTGAATCGGAGTGAACCGGCATGAGCACTTTCTGTGTATAATCTGTTACTATTAATTTTGACAGTACTTCTGTTGAAAAAAGAAAGATAGATAAAGCATAGTTAATTGTGTTGATTAGTGTTTTTGTAATTAATGTACCATCAGCTATTCTTTAAGAAAAAAAAATTACTTCTTGAAGTAGCATTCACATAGTCAGTCAGCCTTTCCTATGGTAGACTGATTATTATGGCTGTCCATGAAATTCAGTTATCCTGTTTTGTGTAGAAGCAATGTTAATTTTTGCTTCGTTTCTTGTGTATATGTGCAGCATTTACCCATATTTTACGGGGCATGAAGTAGAATTTAAAGAAATATTAACACTGTATGCTACCACGTGTGTTGTAGAGGGTGTCTAAGGAGGGTTAGGAACAGGGTCTGCTTCAGTAATTAAAGCCACAAAAATTTCAATCAGAATCCAATAGGTTATCCTAAATTCAGCTCACCCGTTCAGGTTGGAAGAAGACCCTGTGTCAGTGAGACTTCAAATTATCATGGGTAAAAAGGAGAAGTACAAACATTACAATCTTGAAAGGTGACACAAATGCATTAGTGTGATTCGCTTCCCTAGCTAGGCGGTGTTGCCGTTCGGATGGTCCTGGGTTCGATTTCTCCGGCAAGCCTATCACTTCTGTTGGTTTTCTGTTTTCTAGTTTTCTACTTCTTTCTCACAAGTGCCTGGAACATACCTTTATGTGTTTAATATTTATTTATTTACTGTTTTAAAATGTTATACAATACCAAAACCTACCCTCTGTCCTGTAGTGTTCTCAGTCTTCTATCATTTACCAGATGCAGTATTATGATCTTTGTTTTGTGTAATCTGACCTATAATGTATAATAGATGTGATGGCGTCATTAGTTAGGCTGGATCACCCTAGGTAAACATCGGGTGTTGACTGTGGAAAATCACACTCCAATACCATGTTTCAAGTAATAACTTTGACTAAACATGCACATTTTAACTAATATTACAAAGGTAGTACACATGGTTATAAGTGCATTTATTTACAGAACGTCAGGATGAAAACAAGCCACCTGATGATGGGTGGAATACTGTAGGCTCAAAATCATTGAGGATAGATGCTTCCAAGATGAAACTTTCCAAGGTGAGATAAAGAATGGCCTTCATTTTAAAGCTTAACATGTCCTCTGTGTAATTTTCAGGTTACTCTAATATGGCACACAGTAGATTTTACTGGCACAGAAAAATTACAAACTCCGCCTATGCCGTTCCCAAGCCCGGATGAAAAAGGAGGAGGGCGGCCTGCATGGAGGCCGTAAGGAGGCAGCCCCTCCACCATGCAAAGGCACAACAGGCCAATCACCTGTTTGTCTTAAACTATGATTACGAGCAATACAAGAGAGAAAACCGGACTGATTCTAAAGGCGACAAACTGGAACGGACTACGACTTTTGGAACACAGGAAGTGTAAATGGGGGGGGGGGGGGGGGCTGGGGGGGGGGGGGGGGAAAGCGAAGCTAGGAATCCTGGCTATAACGGAAACGAAGAAAAAAGGACAAGGAGTCATGGATCTCGGTGGCAGCACGTTGCTCTGCGGTGGTGTGCCCATGTCTGAGAGGGCTAGGGGGGGCGTGGGTTGCATTGTGGCCCAAAATCAAGGGGATGGTGTCGGGGGATGGAGCTTTGTCTCGGGGCGCATTATGGTTGTAAGGCTAAAAGAGGGAGAGGCCATGGTCGGCCTGGTCATGGTGTATGGGCTGGGTGGGGATGGGGGGGGGGGCGGAGGTCAGGGAGGAGTTCTTCGAGCTGCTTCAGGGGACAGTGGATGACTGCCTAGATGAAGTTATCATGCTCGGAGATTTTAATGCCGGGGTTGGAGGTGGCCATGCTGGATGGGGTGGAGTTGTCGGAAGATATGGAGAAGATACTCTCTGTGACAATGGAGGGCGACTCCTTGGATTCTGCGGTGAGCGGAGTCTGATCGTTGCAAACACAGGGTTCCCCCATGGGCGCATGCATGCATACACTGGATGTGGGCCAACCAGGGGTGAGAAGTCGGTGGTCGACTGTGCCATTGTTCGGAGGGGCTCATTCGGATGTGTCCGGGGTGCGGGAGTCTGGAGGGGGCCAGAGATTGGAGGTGGTCACTGCCTGCTAGCGGTCAAGTGAACAGCTGGGGGGGGTTGCTCAGCCTGGGGGCTGCCCGGCATCGCGCAGGAGACCGGGTGAACAGGCGGGGGAAATGGGCGTTGGGACCTACGGGCTGGGAGAGCCGGAGGTTAAGACCGGATGTCAGGGGCTTATTGCTGCAGCGGTGAGCGGCGCAGGGGGGCGACCTGATGACTTGGAGACCCTCTGGAATGAATTCAAGGATATCGTAGAGACAGCTGCTGCGGGGGCGTGCGGTGAGGTCCGACTTGGGAACCAGAGAGGGAGGACGCCTTGGTGGACAGGGGAAGTCGGAGAGAAGGTGGGAGAGAGGAGGATGGCATGGATTGTTCTATAGGACCCTGGGGAACATGAGGGGGGAAAGGCAGTGCCCTTTCGGGTTTATAAAGGACAGGCGGGGCAAGTTGCTTGCTGCCCCGGGGGAAGTGATGGAGAGATGGAAAGAATGTTTCTCGGAGCTCCTGGATGGTGAGCATGGTGGGGCATTAGAGGTGATGGCCACTGGCACAGGGGAGAGGGCCAGTGATGGTGGGGATGACATGGGGATGGAAGAGCTGGGGGCAGCACTGGAGAAGGTCGGGATGGGCGGGACAGCAGGGCATGATGGTATGGCACCAGAGGTGGTTGGGTGCATGGGAGCATCGGGCGACCTGTTGCTCTTGAGGGTCCTGCGGGCAGCGTGGTGCAACGGGGCCATGCCGGGGGATTGGGAGATTGCCATCATAACACCAATTTTCAAAAAGGGTGACAATCGACAATGTGGAAACCATAGAGGCATATCCCTTCTCAGTGTCCCTGGTAAAATCTACTATAGAATCCTAGAGCAGAGACTCCGACGCCTAGCTGAGCCACAATTGGATGAGGTCCAGTGCGGATTCCGAGCAAACCGAAGTACTCAAGACCTAATCTTCACACTCAGACAGCTGAGTGAAAAGGCCCTTGAGTATAAGAGTGAGATCCATCTTTGTTTCATAGATCTGGAAAAGGCATTTGACATGGTCCCCTGGAGCAAACTTTGGGACTGTTTGGCAAGGAAGAATATTCCAGCACCTCTGATTCATGCTATACAGAGCTTCTACAAGTCTTGCAGAAATTATGTGAGGACAGCAAACCATATGTCAGAAGAGTTCAGGACCACCACTG
This sequence comes from Oreohelix idahoensis, assembly GCA_024509875.1. Classification (NCBI taxonomy): domain Eukaryota; kingdom Metazoa; phylum Mollusca; class Gastropoda; order Stylommatophora; family Oreohelicidae; genus Oreohelix; species Oreohelix idahoensis. Next base: position 167,370 of record JAMPIV010017181.1, read on the forward strand.
GTGTAAGACAAGGTGATATCCTATCACCTTACCTCTTCATACTCCTTATGGACGATGTCATCAAGGCATGTAAGGAGAGAACAAGAAAGTATTCAGTGGGGTACTGGAAGATGAGACAGGTCTATATTTCGGAGCTGGCATTTGCTGATGATGTTGCCCTGATTGCTAAATCAGAGGCACATCTCCAATCCAACCTGCAAGTCTGGAAGGAAGAGCTGGAGAAGAGATGGATGGTCATAAGCAGCTCTAAAACAAAATCCATGGTGATATCACGAGAAGAAAGAAAACATCAGATTAAGTTGGGAGAACAGGTCCTGGAGCAGGTCGACCACTTTAAATATCTCGGAGCTATTATAGACCGAAAGGGAGGCATCAAAGAAGAGTTGGCCACTCGAAAAGCAGCGGCTGGGAGACTTTTTCAGGCCATAAATCGTGGATTCCTCAGCGAGAAAGAGGTTGGTAAGAAAACGAAGATGGCTGTATACCGCTCCACCTATGTCCCAGTCTTGACATATGGATGCGAGTCGTGGGCAATGACTACAACCCACAAAAGCCAGATCCAAACCTCAGAAATGAGGTATCTGAGGAAAGGGGTTGAAGTAACAAGAAGAGACATGGTACGCAACCAGACGATCCGTCAAGGCCTAAAATCCCATCCGCTGCAGACCCAAATAGAACAGTCCCAACTAAGATGGTTTGGCCATGTCTGCAGAATGGGAGAAGATCGGCTACCACGACAAGCATGGGAAACAAAGAGCCAGGGATCCAGACCTCCAGGACGACCCAGAGTCCGCTGGGAGGACAACATTAGACAATCTTTGAAGGACCGAGGACTAGAATGGAACCAGGCCAGGAAGAAGACAGCTGATAGAATGGTCTGGCGCTCTCTCTTCCAAACCTCTACACCTCACAGTAGAAGGGGAACGACTAAGTAAGTAAGAAAAATTACACATAGGCTTATAAAACCTAAATTACATATATCGGAGCATGAAACTTCAAATCTTAAGCCACTAGTCAGACTAGAAACCTTGGTTGCCACTCATTCAAATAAGTGAATTTTAATTTTTGGAAGAAATGCAGACTTTTTTGTTTTTTAACTTTCTTGTCACTTAGATTGTATTACACATAGGTCCTGAGTGTGAACCTGAAGATAAATTGTATACATGTTTATTAGAAGAATAAATGTGGAGAAACATGATTATTATTATTATGAATGGGAAATACTTTTATTTTCATCAACCAGAATATTGTGGATGAGAACAGCATTCAGCTTGGTCCAGGTGGAGGAATGAAGCAGTTTTCTATGTGGGGCAAGGGAAGTTATGGAGCGGCTCAGCCATCTCAAGAAAATGAGAGGCTTGCTCCACCTGCCAACAGGTAGTAAAGATGAAAATACCTCATCTGAAAGTTTAAAATTATGATTTTATATAGTCCATTGATTTGGTGCCAAAGCTAACCCTACTACCTCAAAATTAAGTTTTAAAACCAAAATTTTCTTTCTTTTTTTTTTAAGGCACAAATTTGGACAATCTTTCAGTTTAAAGGAAAATGATGAATTTGAGGAGCCACATGCATCTTTATGCAGCTGTTAATATGCACGACTGATTTATTGTAAGTTTTTGTTTAGACAGTTTGTATTCATAGCAATTATTTTTGCAGATTCTCGGCCCTGCGGGGTGAAGAAGACCGCCGAAACTATCAGAGGTCACCGTCAAGAGGGGACAGTGGTAGTGCTAGCAGGAGCATGAGACAAGGACCCACAGCTGGCCACGGCCGTGGCAAGATCTTAGCAAGATCCAGCCAGGAGGGCGATAGAAGAGATGCGCTGGCTAGTGCAAGGTTAGCTTGAATACTTACCTACAAGAAATGTAGACAGCATAGGATATATTATTCAGGGAGCCTTCACATAATGAATTCCTAACACATTTCCAGTAATAAATGTTCTTTAGAGCCCATTGTGATTATGAATTCACATTTTAAATATTTAATAAAACTCCAGCCTACAAGTGAGCTGTTTTCTACGGCCAGAGTTGAGGTAGAAATGCAGATAAAAATGTCTCTTCAGAAGATTCATGTTTAAAGCTAATATCTTTAGTAGCTTTATTCAGAATTGATTTCTTCTGACAAAATAAACATACATGTTCTCCTCCCAGTCAGTTTTGACTTGTCTAAAGTATTGCAATAAAATGTTTGCTGTCACAGATTTTGTCACATAATAAATGTATTATGTAAATGCAGAAAATCAATTTAGGTTGTTAGAAAAATGTGATGGTTTTGCAGGAAGGGTTTGTCAGCAACATCTTTTAAAAAAAAAAAAAAAAAAAAAAAAACGAGTGTTGCATGGGCTCAAGATGAGGAAACCAACTGATAAAATACAAGGGAATTCTGGAGTCCTCAAGATATAAGAAACTGGGAGGCCAAGGAACACACTGAAAAGAACTAGAGGCGTTTATATAAAGAATATGGAAAGAACAAGTGGATGGCACAAGACAGCAGGGCTTGGCATGACCTGATTGGAGTCCTTGACTCCACTGAAAGCTTTAGGGCAGTGCTCAATGATGATAATTACAAAAACACAATGGGACCTAGAGGATCACGAGAAAGTGAGAACCCCATGACACGAAGTGACATTATCTTACGCCCCAGTGCAGATTCTCTCCTACCACCAACAGCAGTGTCCCCTACACCTGTTGGTGCCACTGCTGCAGGTTACGATGAAAGCCTTATAATGAAGAAGTTTGTCAAGCCATTGTCAGAAGTGGAGATGGAACATAAAGCCAAAACTATCCTGGAAGAGTATCTCAGTGTAATGGATCTGGAGGTCAGTTACTTATTTTATCCTGTGCTGAACTTGAACAGGAAATTACATCTGTAGACAATAATATGAATGAATACTATTTATGTTCATGAGCAGCAAAAATTAAATCATAATTATATGGTGTGACCGAGTCCTTTGAAAGTATACAGAGCATTACAACGAGAGGCATTCTGATCCATGAGAAGTCCTCCAGTGAGACAGCCACAGTGCACATTGGACGGTTAGAATAAGGCTATGTCAGATGTCGTGTGCTGAAGCATAGGAAGTTGTACCTTGGCATAGTTAGTCATGTGCTCTACAGATTTTTGCATCTGGTTACAGTTATGGAATAAAAGGGCCAGGTCGTTGATAAAATCTAGAACATCAAGCTGTAATACTCATCAGTTCTGCTGTTGATCTCTGCCCATGCATAATGTCAGAATGTCTGTTCTGTCTGTATTACTTTACGTGCTTTAATGGTTGCATCGTTTTTGAGTTCTGTTTATCAGCGTTTGTCCAGTGAAGGTTGCTGGTCTTTTCACATTTGTTCCTGTATCTTATCTCCCCTGAATTTGTAATAGGTTTCAGCTTTCTTAGAATGTACCCTATAAATTGTGACCGTCTTATTCTTATCTATACAGTGATGTTTGTTCCCAAGCATGTCTCATTAAATTTCTTAATGGTATTTTCATAATTGTAAAAAATTGCATCTCAGTTCCAGTAACACTGCATTCATTTATTTCTTGACCATGTTTCTCTTCCCTTTGAGAACAGTGCAGTGTATTGCAGGAGATTATTTCTTACATTTCTGTCATTCTCTATCTTACCAATCGTACTTCCTGGCTCCAACACTATCAAAACTTGTGACATCAATATATCCAAAATGTAAAAAACAACAAAACCGACATACAGCATGGCCCAGAAATCGGGTACACAGAGCTCAGTATCTATTTGTGTAAGAGCACTGTTGATTATGATTATTCTTGCAGTTTATGTTTAACACTCATTAGTTTAGTGCCTTTTTAATTTTCTTAAACATAATTTTGTCGTGTCAGTTAATGGCTATAGTGTCTTTGATTAGGCAACCCAGTCATAAATTTGGAATGTGTTTTTAAATGCATCCTTTAAATTTAAATATCTGGATGAATACAAAAGAAAGCGTGTCTGGACTAAGGAAAGCTAATGCTAAATTTAGTTAATGTATTGGTTCACAGAATGAAAGACGTGGGTTCACACAATGAAAGACGTGGGTTCACACAATGAAAGACGTATCTGTATTCATAAGAAATATATATCGGTAACCATTTAGTTACAAGAATTTTCAGCTTTAATTAATAGTTAAAAATTATTTCTTAACACTCACTATGAGTGGCAAAGTTACCCATGTGAAAGGTTAAACAAAAGATGCATGGTATATCATATATCAATGGTCTGTGTCATATTGACAACCCTCGGAAGATATGGAGAAGGTACTCTCAATGACAATGGAAAGCAACTCCTTAGATTCTGCAGTGAGCAGAATCTGATCATTACAAACACAAAGTTCCCCCATAAGCGCTTATATGCATTCACTAGATGTGAACACCTGATTTTGTTTCTAGCCCTCTTTTTCTTTTGTCTCTGTGGTTTTCCTTATTCCTAAAACAGAAACGTGCATTCCTTATCATATTATTCAGTTAACAATCTGTCATTTGAATGCTTCCTTCATCTGTTAGTAACAGATCAGTCCGGGTAGATGTCGTAAGCTAATTGCATATTGTCTGATGTAAGGATTGAGGTTGAATAATGCAGTGTAGCTCATAATTCAGATTTATGTTGCCTCTTCCCAACATGACATCCTGCAGTTAGAGACAATATGCACGGCATCAAATTATTTCTATCTAGTTTGGCCAAGAAAAGTAAACTATGAAGCGAAACCAAGTGAAAATGTTTTTGTTTGCTTTTAGCATAATGATTGTTGGGAAGGGATTAGCACAATTCTTTCACCATTGCCTTGTTTAGTTTAGTTAGACTGTCCTTGCCTTAATGGTGGGGTTCCATTTCGACGACACCGTCGAAATGGTCAGAAATCACTTACAGGTATGTTAACAGTTAACATGCCTGAATGCAAAAATGTACAAATTGCAAAACAAAATTACTGTACTGTAGAAGAACATTGTACTGTAATAAATAAATACAATTTACGACCGAACATTGGGAATCACAAATAATAAAAAATAATGTAATAGGTTTCACCCCCTGCAGACCCAAGTAGAACAGTCCCAACTAAGATGGTTTGGCTATGTCTGCAGAATGGGAGATCGGCTACCACGACAAGCATGTGAAACAAAGAGCCAGGGATCCAGACCCCCAGGACGACCCAGAGTCCACTGGGAGGACAACATTAGACAATCTTTGAAGGACCGAGGACTAGAATGGACCCAGGCCAGGAGGAAGACGGCCGATAGGATAGTCTGGCGCTCTCTCTTCCAAACCTCTACACCTCACGGTAGAAAGGGGAACGACTAAGTAAGTAAGTAATATGGGATGGCTGTCATTAAGTACGAGTGATCGTAAAGTCATACGTTGTAAGTCAAGGAGTCTTTACTTAATAAGGGCACAGTTAAATACTGATTCATAATATAATACAGAATGAGTCAATTGTTTTACATGGTTACTCCATGGGCAACTGTTGTGTGATGAACTTGTCATATTTTCTTGATTGTATTAGGAGGCCAAATTATGCTTGATGGAGCTCAGTGGCCAAGAACATCTTCCCCTCTTAGTCACTACATGTATAAATGAAGTACTCGAAAAGTCCAACAAAGAAAGAGATCTTACAGGTTCATTTTTGCATGAAATGGTCAGGCATGGCCAAATTACTCTGGACGTTTACATTAAGGGGTAAGATATTTTTGTGTTCATTTATTTTGGCTTGTGTACTTTCTGTCATGTTCCTCATTGCCTAAGATGTAATAGCTAGCATTGTCCTGTGTGCAGTACATTGAGCATTTTAGAATTGCTCACCAGTTAGGAAATGTTGGGAGGTAGAAATTTTAATGGGTGACGGGATGAGGTCTTGCGCATGTGGGATTATTGTCCACAATAATATGCAGTCTGGGATGTAAGTTTTCTGCTGTGTCCATTATCTTTCTTCTCTTCCCCCACCCTTTTTTTTTTTCACATTTCTCCATTCATCTGTGGCTATATTTATGTTTCACATTTCATATTTTTTCATCTTGCTCTGTTTGTCCAGCCCCTCCTTTTTTTACACTTTCTCCATCTTAAACTCTTAATTCAGTGTATAACTAGAACGTTGGTTCACGAATTAATCAGTTGATTCAAATTCCAGTTTTGACGACTTTTTCTTTATTTAACGTAATACAATTTCTTAGACAATAGTTGCTCGATACACATTTTATATAGTTCCATCCACTGGTAATCATTTTCAATCATTCGTCAGTGTCCACCACTCAGTATTTAAATAAATAGTGCTAACATGCACACTTGATCAGTATCCGCCTATATTTCAATTACTACATCAATGTCCGCCTATTCTCAATTATTATTCTCTTATTGATTCATTTATATCACAAGTCGTAGACTGCTCAATACGACTATTAATTATTTCATCAACTCTATATCCACAGTTCAGTGCTCCATGGCACACATACATTTGTCTGCTAACTAATCGTCTTTTTAATATATACGAGGTTTACAAACCATCATAGAACAGTGCCTCACGCACGCAAATCCACTTTCTTGAAATATACACGTATGAATATAATGGCGGTTATACACTTCTATAACTTTACACATAGATCAGTGGCTATTCCACACATGAAGCATAAACATCTCTATCCAGGCCGAAGGCCACAAGCAGACTCCCTGTTATCAAGTACACGTCATCCCTCGATACCCTTGTTTGTCATCGTTAACAAATTCAAATCATGCAATTAGATGAGGTTCAGCATGGTGCGTGTTGAGGTTACTTCTTGGTGTGATTTTTATCGTGGCAAATTATTATTCACACCGGGTTTTTGTCACACCATGTCGTTCTTCAACTGAATGCAAGAGAGACAAGAATGCAGTTACTATGAGATGAGTAGCTAGGCAATGACGAAAAAAGTAGAGTTGTATGTGTGACGCCATAGTGTCTAGATGTGGTTCTCCATGTGGCTTGTATGTCAGCCATTGTAGTATTTATTAAAAGGATATATAGGAGAATATGGTAAGCAATATATGCTTTAAATTATAGGCAGAATAAAGTGCCAAGATTAAAAATGAATATAATGCTGGATGATAATTCCCATGAGAAGAGAAATGTGTTCCAAGAAATATACATGAACATTTGTTGTGCCGGGACGCCACATCCCCCGATGATAATGGATTAATATATGTGAACATTTGTTGTTTCGGGATGCCACATCCCCCAATGATAATGGATTAATATATGTGAACATTTGTTGTGCCAGGACGCCAAATACCCCGATGATAACGGAAAATAATGAATAAAACTATATTGAGGTATCCTGAGAAGTTGAATAATATAATTTAAGAAAGTCAAACTTGGAGAAAGCAAGACTGTAAAAATGGAGGTGAAGCATACATGCCATTATTGTAATTGTGACGTTGAGAATATGTACGCACTGTTTATTAAAGTTTCGCAATATCGTCAAAGCCAAGAAGTTTCTCCAGTTAATACCAGTTCGTTCCAGCATTTGTCAACGTTATTCAATATTTGAATATTTTGAAAGGAGAAAGGTTCAGACACGAAGAGTGGTTACCATAATATTTGACATTGTAAACCAAATAAAAAGTAAGGAGAACCAAGTCAAAATACATGACTTATCACATCTTTATTAACAACAATGAACCCTAGACCGAGCTAGAATTCGGGCAAATTCTCCATCCCTTAACATTAGTTAACTTTTCCAAGATTGTTTGTCCACAATGCACTCTCAACAACCTGACATGGGCGTGCAGTTTTTTTCAAATTTCCCATGATTATTCACAAAATAATTTCTCAAAATTTTTATTATAGTGAGAAAATTTGCTATAATAGTTATGTCAGGAGGAAAATTGCTTGAATTGGCCTTGAACAAGGCCTCATGCACCTTAAACCACATGGTTTGAACACCCAACATTATTTTATCTGAGGCTTCCCTTTCAAGTATGATTTCTGTTACCCTTTATTTTCCTCTAGAATGTATTTTTATTTATTCATTTAGGCCTATATATATTTTTAAAATTATTTTGTTTTTTAAAAATATTAAAGCTTTTTCTCTTTCTCCCAGTATTTATTGTATTTTTTTTTTGTTTTCATTTTATAATTTCCCTCAGAGTTTTCCAGTCCTTTGTTTTTTTTTGTTTTTCTTTCTCCCGTAGTTTGAATTATCTATTTACTTCTGGTAGCAGAGGCACACATTTTGGTCCTGCCATGTGATCCAAATCTGGGAGTTTTTGCTCTTATAATAAGTGGCAATGAAATATAATACAATCCTCTCCTCTCCTTAATTCTGGCCATTGTGTCTAAAGGTTCATGTAGACCACGAGGACCCAAGCAATGCGGCAGAAATATTCATGACAAAATCTTAGATGCATTATTCGAAAAAATACTCCCTGGATATGGTAATAACTTCTGGGTAAGTTAATGTACCATTCTGCATAATAAGTAAGTGGTGACCTACGAAATAACAATGCCACTGAACATCAGAATACAGGTCTCCACAATCTTCGGGAGCTTGGAAAAAAGTACGTCTACTCCGGACGACTGAAAAATTCAAAAGGCCAAGACGGCTGACCGTTAGAATGCAAAAGCACATGATATATTACGTCATTAGTGACCGGTGACGTAGCTAGTTATGCTGCGTTCAATATAAGTGAAAAATCGTACACAAAAACTGACTTTACTACAGACAGCTATATCTCCTCAAATCAATGGATATATGCCTGCGTGTAGCAACATATTATAAGATATTAATTTCATCCTTAACAGATGTCTTCATTGAATTTTCATAGAATCCATTTTCTCACAAAGCTTAATGGCAGTGAATAGATATCGGCCATGTTCAGGGACTACATGTACTGTGTTTCATCCCGCAGGTTAGCAGAAGTATTACAGTGTGCTGAGGACATTGTGATTGATATTCCAAAAGTGTGGACCTATCTGGCCCAAATGATTGTTCCAATGTTGTTAGGTGGTTCACTGCCTTGGTCCTCCCTGCCAGCTACTCTTACACCTTTATTGGGGGGAAGGTGCTCTGCCAAACTTGTGGCAGACATTCTGTTGCTAGCAAAGGAGAGAATTGTAAGTTCACATGTTAGTTGCCAGAAATGTTTGCACAACTTTAAAAAAAAAAAAAAAAGCTGAAGTTAATCATTGTGTTTTTTTTGTTCATTAGTTTTCTGCCTGTTTATTTCTCACAAGTGCCTAAAACATTCCTTTGTGTGTGTATTATTTATATACTGTTTACAGGCCTCAGGTTTCCCTCTTTATTTATTTAACTGTTTCCAGGATGCAGTGCTTAGAGATGCTTCAGGGTCGTGGTTAGTGGTCTGTTAACCCTGGAATTCACACAGGAGCAATATTAATTTCTATACATCCCCTTTACCTGAATAATCATCATCATCATTTCTTTTGATTCCCTGTGGAACATAGGGCAGAAACAGTTGCTCTCCATCAATTTCTATTCTGGGCTGTCTTTTTTATCTGTGCCCAAGTCGTTCCAACTTCCCTAGCCTCCTCTTCAACAGTTCTTCTCCAAGTTCTCTTTGGCCTCCCCACTCTTCTTTTCCCCTGTGGGTTCCAGTCAAGGGCAATTCTGGCTGTGCTTGATTTTTCTCATTCTGAGTGTATGTCCTATCCATCCCCACTTTCTTACCTTAATTTCTGTTTGTATTGGCTGTTGCCCGCATCTTTTCTGTAGCTCTATATTTGTTATTACATCTAGTCATCTTACACTATAGCTGAGCAGTTCCATATTGGTCGAAGGGCATTAAAAGCACATCTGGCTTTATTTATCTTTAAGCAGACATCACCAGCTGTTCTCCCTCCTTTGTCAGTGTTACTCCCCAGATATGTAAAGCTTTCTACTTCTTCAATGACTTCATCATTGATCATCATCGAGTCCATCTGCCTATTATTTATTCTCATTTCCTTTGTTTTATTTACATTTATGTGTAGTCCCATCTTTGCTGCTTCTGTTACTAATCTATTTGTTTTCTCCTGCATATCTTGCTGTCTGTGTGATAGAAGGCACAAATCATCTGCAAAGTCTAGATCCTCCAGTTGTTTGTTAAATGTCCACTGTTTTCCAGTTTTTTCTCCCTCTGTTGTCTGTCTCATAACCCAGTCTATGACCATGGGAAAAATTGTTGGTGGTGGCAGACATCCCTGTCTGACCCCACTGTGTACGGCTCTGATAGTTTTCCTTTGTGTACAACTTTGCATGAGGCCTCCTGGTAGAAATCTTGGATGATTTTAATGAATTTCTCTGGGATTCCATAATGTCTCAGGATTTTCCATATCAAAGTGCTGTCTATGCTGTCGAAAGCTTTTTCGAAGTCCACAAAATTTATATACAAGGGGATCTACCACTCATTTGATTGTTCTATGATGATTCTAAGTGTTGCTGTTGGGTCTGTACATGATCTTCCTGCACGAAATCCTCCCTGTTCCTCTCTAAGTTTGTCTTACCTGAATAAAGAATCTTGTTATTTATTTTTTTTAAGGGATGCTACTGAAATTTGTACGTGTCTTCTATTTGCTCATGAACAGAGTGAAGAGGAAGTGGCCTTGATGTGGCAGAGCAACAGTCTTAACTGGACAGCATTCTTGCCTGCTGAGGAGGTCGAAACATTTCTGAAAGACAAAAAGTTGGAATTCACAGTGGTTCCAGTTTCTAGAGCACCATCCAAGGTACCTGTGTACACTCCGGTGGACTTACAGAAAGTTTTGGAAGATGTTGAGAGCATTGTGAATAAAAATGGCACAAGTAGTGACATTTTAGCATACATTAAGGTATGTTTTAAAAGCAAAATATTGGTAATTTTGTAACAACTGCAGAATATTGTAAAACTAACATGTCCTAGAGAATTGTAAACATGCAGTAGAAAATGAATGCATTAACTAGAATAAATTGTCAGAAAAATTATAAGAGAACAGATGGTAAAGTGTTTATGTGGATTTTACTAGTGTACTTTTGCAGTTTTGCCCCATGTGATTCCCGAAAGAATGAGGTCACTGCTTGTATCAGACTTGTGAAGGGCAGCTAAGTTTGAGGTTTTGTATGGGGCAGGCAACATGCACCTGTAAAACGAACTACTACAAACTCAAAACTGCAAGAGCACTTATGAACACATGCTTCTTGCATAGAGTGACAACTTTAGAGATGGCACCCTTTTCCTTAAAGAGTGGAATAGAATGAGGTATTTCATTCATCTGTTCACCACTCTAACCATGGCTCACATAACAGTTCCTGCCAGCAGAAACCGTACTACGAGGGGCGTTCAGAAAGTAATGCACCACATCGTTTTTCTCAGGAGCTGTTTATTCAAAAGGCATGAAATTTATACACAATATACATGGATATGTCATGTAAATATCGGTATTATTGGTAAGCTTGCGAATTGATTGTCTCTCCTCTTGGCATAACGTCCACAAGAATCACACCTTCAATGTCCCAAAAGACAGTGATCATGACCTTTCCAGCTGAAGGAATTGTCTTGAATTTCTTTCTTCGTGGTGATTGCAGATGATGCCACTCCATTGACTGTCTTTTTGTCTCAGGTTCAAAATGTCTGTTAATAGGAGAACAACAGAAGTGATTGCGTCATTTAAGGGCTGAGTTGCCCACTGTATACTTCCGGTGTTATCTTGTGTGTTTCGTACTGATAAATAGCCAGCAAAGCATCTTTTTTTGGGGATGCCTAGCTGGCCGTGGGGTCAGTGTGATTCGCTTGATAGCTAGGCGGAGTTGTCGTACGGAAGGTACGGGGTTCGAACCCTGGGTAAGCCACTCACGTCTGTTGTTTTTCTGTTGTCCAAAGTGTTCTACTTCTTTATTTCTTACGAGTGCCTGAAAACATACCTTTATGTTTGTCTAATATTAATTTACTGTTTACAGGCCTCGGGTTTCCCTTCCTTATGTGTTATTTATGTTTATACAATACCAGAAACCTACCCTCTGTTCTATACTAATGTCCTTAAGTCTTCTACTATTTACTGGACCCAGTATCAAGGTCTTTGTCTTGTTTGGACTGACACATACTGTTAATAGGAGAACAACAGAAGTGATTGCGTCATTTAAGGGCTGAGTTGCCCACTGTATACTTCCGGTGTTATCTTGTGTGTTTCGTACTGATAAATAGCCAGCAAAGCATCTTTTTTTGGGGATGCCTAGCTGGCCGTGGGGTCAGTGTGATTCGCTTGATAGCTAGGCGGAGTTGTCGTACGGAAGGTACGGGGTTCGAACCCTGGGTAAGCCACTCACGTCTGTTGTTTTTCTGTTGTCCAAAGTGTTCTACTTCTTTATTTCTTACGAGTGCCTAAAAACATACCTTTATGTTTGTCTAATATTAATTCAAAATGTGCCCAGGTTTCGTCACCTGTAACGATCTTAGCCAAAAAGTTCTCTCCATCAGCATTGAAACGCTCCAACAATTAAGAAGAAACTGCTTTCCTTTGCAATCGGTGGTCATTTGTGAGACTTCGAGGAACCCATCTTGCGCAAACCTTAGAAAATCCGAGAGTTTTTATAACTGCATTTGCACTACCAATGCTGACTGACAGCTGTAAGGCCAATTGTTGAGTAGTGATTCGCCTATCAGTAAGAATAATGCCCTCAGCGCATTTCAACATTTCTGCGTTGGTGGCTGTGGCAGGACGTCCACAGCGCGGCCGATCAAGCAGCTCCGTATCTCCACTTCCTGATTCTTTGATTCTCTGAACCCAGCGACTGACTGTACTCCTGTCGACTGCAAAACTTCCATACACATCACATAGATGCTTGTGAATGTTCACAACAGTTTCCTTCTCTGCAACGAGAAATTCTATCACAATTCGCTGCTTATAATGCAAGTTGCTAACACGCTCCATTTCAACGGTTTAGGGCAGCCGTATTATTTGGCCGGTTGCGATGCAATTTGGTGCACACAATTGGCACATGCCATATTTGAAGTGTGCAAAATGTCATGCTTTTATCTTCATTATTAGCTGAGAAAAACGATGTGGTGCATTACTTTCTGAACGCCCCTCGTAGTTTGCTTCAGCTCTGAGAGATCAGTTTTGCATATATGTGTAACACTAACTCTCTCTCTCTTGTGCCAGAGCATGGGCACATATGTTCGCGTGAGTTGTCATGAGAAGAGATAAAAATTTGTTACAAATGTCTTGGATCAAATTTCAGGTTTTAGTAAAGACTGTCATGAGAGAAAGTTGACGTTGGCAGATCTTGTAGTAACAATGATGTGTTGCTGTTAGATTTTGTGCTCATGCAGTTCGTATGATATAGATGTACTCAGGCATGAATTTAGGTGCGTAGCAGTTTTCAGTCTATGAACATTAGCAGATCGTCAAGCTCAATTAACATACATGTCAACATCGTTAGGCTTAAACATTTATTACACATAAGGGAGGGAAACCCGAGGCCTGTAAACAGTAAATTAATATGAAACAAATATAAAGGTATGTTATCAGGAGTGCCTGATAACATACCTTTATATTTGTTTCATATTAATTTATCGTTAGGCTTAAGCAGGTTCCAAAGTTAAAATCCCAAGGAAGCATTTTTTACTGAAAATGGAAGACGTGACAGAGAAATTGAAACAAGATATCATAAAGCCAGTGCAGTGACTTACCAACTGTCACCACTACTCAAACATCAGTATATCATTATGGAAACTAGAAGACAGCCGATAAATAATATATTCTTACCAACTCTTTGCTATCAGGGTCAAACATGGTCCCTGACCAAAGCACGGGAGGGGGAAATCACATCCTGTGAGGTGTTTAAGAAACACCAATAATGTTACCAGAAGAGACAGAAGGAGAAATGATAGAAAAATTGTAGGACCTTACACCCTGCCTCAAGTATATTGAGACACAGAAAATTAAGTGGTTTGGCCATCTCATGAGAATGGAGCCCAATAAATTACCCTTACGCGCCTACAACACTGGAAGATCTGGATTCAGGGCACAGAGAAGACACTCTACAGAGTTACAACAACACGGCCTCCCGACAGCCAAGGCAACACACTTAGTTCAAGAACGCAAACTTAGCTTCACATTAGCCTTCGGCAGCTGTAGAAGGAAAAAAATAAGCTGGCGCACAGTTTTCATTTCTAAGAAACTGTTGAAGTAATGATTTTCTACTGTGGACCTACTCACAGATCTGAACTTGCTGATGTGATGTGAGTCATTAAATATGTTCCTCTGCTGTATTTCAGGGACGGGTTCGAGTTGAAAAGCAGGACAGTCATTTTATACGAGCTCTGGTTACTGCCATGATAAATGCTTCTATATCAAGTAAGGCACCTGTTGTGTTTGAAGAATTTTTTCTTTTGCCAAATTCTTGAACAGTTTAAAAAAAAAAAAAATTTGTTATACCACGAATAAAAACCACCTACTGTGAGAATTAGACACTAATATCTAATTTTTTTAAATACTTATTTTATTCATTTCTTGTTTTCCTTCTGATTTCATGTATAATCAATGAAGGCAATAGGACCACTGGTCCTGTCAGGCAGGTTGTAAGAGGTGATTAAGGTGAGGTTGGGAATAGCTTACATCTCTGCCTTTTGACAACACAGAAATCACTGCATCTGTCAGGCACGTTGTAATAGGCGAGTAAGGTGAAGTTGTGTGTGGCTGGCATACCCACCATCTAAAAAGCATAGAAGTCATAACTGCTATCAGGCTGTTGTAAGGGTGTGAGGTTCTTGTGCCTGGGTGGCATCCTCTCCATCTAACAACAGAATTCACTACTGCATCTGTCAGGCATGTTGTGAGAGGCAGTAAAGAGAGATTGTGTGTGGCTGGCATCTCCACTATCTAAACACAGTCAGATGACTGCTTCCTCCTAGGAAAGTTGCAAGAGGTGACCAGGGTGAGGTTGTTGTGCATGGCTGGTCACCACTATCTAACAAAAAAATCACTGATCTGATTAGGCGTGTTGCAAAAGGTTGCTGTCTGTGGTTGGCATCCATAACATCCAGCAAAACAGAAATCACCACCCCTCCTATAGGGCATGTAAAGTGAGGTTTTGTGTGGCACCATCTGAAAACACTAGGCAGGTTGTGCATTGTTATATGTGGCTGATATCCCCAGCATCTAACTACACAAAAATCAACTGCTTATCTCGAACATGTCAGTGTTGACTAAGATGATGTTTTGTGCATGGCTGGCATCCCTACCATCTTACAATGCACATCACCACTGCTTCAATCAGACATAACAGGCAACTAAGATGAGATTGATTGTGGCTGGCACCTTCACCTTCTCACAAAGCAAATTATCACTGCTTCTACCAGGCAGGCTGTAAGAATTGGCTATGGTGAGGTTATGTATGACCGTAAATCCCACCGTCTAACAACACAGAAATCACCACTGTTCCTACTAAGCAGGGTTAAGAGGTGACTATGGTGAGGTTGTGTGTGGCCGACTACCCCACCATCTAACAACACAGAAATCACCACTGTTCCTACTAAGCAGAGTTAAGAGGTGACTATGGTGAGGTTGTGTGACTGACTACCCCACCGCCTAACAACACAGAAACCACCACTGCTACTAAGCAGAGTTAAGAGGTGACTATGGTGAGGTTGTGTGTGGCTGACTACCCCACCATCTAACAACACAGAAATCATCACTGCTACTAAGCAGAGTTAAGAGGTGACTGGTGAGGTTGTGTGTGGCTGACTACCCCACCATCTAACAACACATAAATCATCACTGCTACTAAGCAAGGTTAAGAGGTGGCTATGGTGAGATTGTGTGTGGCCAACTACCCCACCATCTAACAACACAGAAATCACCACTGTTCCTACTAAGCAGAGTTAAGAGGTGACTATGGTGAGGTAGTGTATGGCCGACTACCCCACCATCTAACACAGAAATCACACTGCTCCTACTAAGTAGGTTTTAAGAGGTGACTACGGTGAAGTTGTTGTGCATGGATGGCAACTCCTCTCTCTCCTCCTCCTACCACAAAAAATAAAAAAAAGCACTGAAATCACTGCAAACACATGGGAAGTTTTTATGCAGCTTACAGCATAAAGGAGCAGCATTAGTCAAATGCTTCATACATTTTTTTAAAAACCACCTCGCGTTTCTTTTTTTTTTTATCCTAACACCAAAAAAACAGAAATATTCAGAAAATCTAAAGTTTCTTTGGGCTACTTTACTAGCACGATTTAGGCAATTTCTGACTATTTTTGTGTAGCTTTGGGCTTTTTATTTTTTTATTTTAATACATATTTTGAGTGATTTTGGTTACCTGTTGAATGCAGTTTGGGTGAGTACTGAAAAATTATGTTTCTGAAACAAAGCTGTCCCTGAAGATTTTGAGTAAAAGGATACAAACCTATAGCGTACGCGTACCAGTTGCGGCCACGAGTGAACTTTCCTGTCTCCTGACTCATCGCGTAATGTTATAACAACTGCGATCGGTAGAAACAGCCACGAGTGGCCGCGCTCTAGTCTTGTAACTGTGTGGGCACGATAGCTGTTATTATAGAGTGAAAATGTAGTAGTTTGCTCTTATATTCGAAGTACCACGGCGCGGCCATGTGCCCTAACCGCGGCCAACATTGTGACAAGGCGCGGCCAGTGTGCCCTCACCGCGGCCTTTGTACCAGGTTTAGCGCTGCCAAGACTAATATTATAAGTCTAGACTACTCTAGGTCTAGTCTGGATCTAAATTCATTTGCGAGAAAAGTGGTAGCAACAAGAATACGACAATACCTTAAAGAAACAATCAAACATTTTTAATTCAGTAACTCAAACACCACATATATTACGCTGGCTGGCTCTCTCTCTCTCTCTCTCTGTCTCTCTGTCTCTCTGTCTCTCTCTCTCTCATAGAAGCCTAGAATTCTTTATAAAAACTGCAATACAATGAGTTTGTTTTCATTCTTAAGTCTTTATTCTAATCTATAAGTCTAGACTACTCAAGTCTGGATCAAAATTCATTTGCGAGAAAAGTGGTAGCAACAAGAATACGACAATACGATGTTTCAATCAAACATTTTTAATTCAGTAACTCAAACACCACAGATATTAGGTCTAGTCTAGGCTTTATCTAAACCTTACTCTCTCTCTCTCATAGAAGCCTAGGCTAGAATTCTTTATTAAAAACTGGAATACAGTGAGTCTGTTTTCATTCTTAAGTCTTTATTCTATGTTTTCTGACATCGATGAAAACACCGCCCACAATGACCTGTTTTCACTCACATTTTCACCCGCTTCAGACACAAATGCTCCCGGTTCATTCACTTCTGTCAAACTCTCACTTTCAAACACACTGTCATCGTTCTCACACTCAAGAATATCTTCAAAGTCATATGTATCATCGTCGTCCAGAATCATTTCTGCTTCATCCACGCTGGTTTCATCGTCTGTTCTTGTCTCCTTTCTTTTTTTACATCTTTTCTCTTTCGACTTCTGCTCTTGTTCTTTTCTTTTTTCTTCTGCCTTCCTCTTTCTTGTTTCTTTGCGCATACGGGTGTCCTCTTGTTTTTGTTTCTTGCGTTCTTCTTGTTGTTTTATTCTCTCCTCTTTCCTTCGCTTCTTTTCTTCAGCTTTCTTCTTTCTTCTCTCTACCATGGCAACTTTGTGCTGGGCTTTTCTGTTCTCTTCTTCCTTCCGTGCTTCCTCTTTCTGTATAAGGACTTCTCTGAATTTGTCACCACTGATGACATTGGGCAGTTTCATTATTTTCTTCTGGGTCTGTCGCTTCAGCAGTGGGATTGTCAGTGGATCAGTTTTAGACCTATTTTGTAGGCCCGAATCTCGTGTTTTTGGTTGATGGGATACAATTTGTTGGTGGTAGGCCTTCCATAGGCCAAACACTGCATCATTGCAGTCGTAGTCCTCCTCCAGCCTTGTGTAGTACAAATTCAGGGTCGTTTCCCCGATTTGTGAACAAAGCATAGCAAACTTCCTCAGCGTTGATGCCAGGTTTAAGGATGCATCCGGTCTGGCACTTGTGCCAGGAACACAGATGACGCTGTTCGGTATGCTATGCGTAGCAGTGATGGTGACACTGTTGAGTGTGCAATGTGCAGCAAGAGTGGTGATGCTGCTAGATGTGCTATGTGTAGCAAGAGTGGCGACACTAGGTGTGCTGTGTGTAGCAGGAATGGTGACACTGGTGTGTGGTGGGCTAGATATAGCAGGAATGGTGGCGCTGCTGCTAGGTGGGCTAGATGTAGCATGAACGGTGACAATGGTGGCGCTGCTGCTAGGTGGGCTAGATGTAGCAGGAATGGTGGTGCTGCTGCTAGGTGTAGCAGGAATGGTGACACTGCTGCTAGGTGGGGGGAAAGAGCTATCTGAAACCGCACATGGAAGAACTTTAGACCAATCGATGTTTTCAGGGTCCAAAGGAAACAAACCACTCTTTTTAAATGCCTGTGCAGCAAGACTTTTGGAGACTGTGTTCTCATAAGCGTCCTTGAATGCCACAGCAAATGTCCGCTTTGTGATTACTTCAGCCTCGTTTTGCTTCTTTACTGCCTTCCTCCATTCAGTTTTCATTGTCTTGAATATGCCTATGTCCAGTGGTTGCATAATGTGAGACGTATGAGCAGGCAAGCAATACAAAATTATGTTGTTTTCCCGACACAGTGTTGAAGCTATCAAAGACTGGTGGCTCACATGACCATCCACTAATAATAACAGGGGTTTTTTAATGTGGGCTGTCTGTGGGATAAAGACTTGGACTAACCAGTCGGCAAATAGGCTCTGATTAGTCCAACCATTGTCAGATTTAGCAATAAATGAATTTTCAAATACCTCATGGGGCTTAAAGCCTCGAAATTGTGTCCCAGGGTATATGAGCATGGGCCAAGTGTAGTGACTGCTTGCACTGCAACAAACAAGAGCGGTGATGAGGGTTTCTTGCCTCACTACTAATTTGGTAAACAAATTTAGATCCGAGAAAGGATAAAACTTTACCAGTCATAGCATCCAGACTGAATCCTGACTCATCACAGTTGTAAATGCGCTCAGGTTCCAGCAGAATGGAAGGGTCTATTGCCTTCATGGTACTTGTAAATTCAGCAAACCACTTGAGTATTTCCGGTTTGGTTACTACTGCTCGCTGTTTCCCGAGTTTTTGGGGCTTTCGAAAAACTATTTCTGCATGTCTCTTCTTAAATAGCCGAAACCATTTGTCCGAGGGTTTGTTGTTCTTCCATTTTGCAATGTCTCTTCCTCGGTAATCTAACATGTTCTTTACAACATCCAATAACTCTTCTTTAGTCTTCCCAAAACCCGTGTCCCCATCTGTTTCAGGTGGTTCACAAGTTCTTCCTCTTCTACTGTAGTCAGATAGGTTTTTGATGATGTTTCTTCCATCTTTCTTCTACCCGAAATCTTGTCGCAAAATGTACCCCATGGGATACCATATGTAATTGCTGCCTGCCTTTTCCCCATCCCTTGCTTTACTGCTTCAATTGCACTGTTCAGGGAGTCCAAGGTCCATTTTGGACAATGCTGATTTTTTGCCATCGTTACCTGATGAGGAAAAAACGATTAGGCTAGTTGGATCTTCATTAATCTAAATGCTTTTTATTAAGATTAATATATATTAATAATATATATAGAGAGACTAAAGATAGTCTAGAACTACGATTCATTTAGAATAGGTCTAGAGACCTAGAATCTAATGCCATACATAGGTTCATTGTTGTTTTTTATGTATGTCCTCACCGCGGCCAGTTTGGCCGCCACTGGGCACATATAAAAAATAGCCCTCCCTGGCCGCGGCCACCCTGATATTTAGGTCATTATAGCGTGAAACAGTCTTTTCACAATGAATACAGATAAATGAGATTCATTTGGATATATTAATCAAATAAGTACTTAAATATTTTCGTAAAACAATGAGAAACATGTGTTCAAAGTACCTTACCTTGAAACTTGCAAGGTGATCTTTTCCTCACCAAATGTTTCAACGTTGTGAAAAACTTTGTAAACGGCGTGATATCAAATCGGAAGGAAGCTTAACTTAGTGCGATAACCCCAAGGGAGGTTACTCTCAATTCAAACGTAGTCAAAAGCACGTGGAACAGTCACTTTCTGTAATCGGCCGCGCTCTGGGCATGGCCGCGCACTGGTACGTATACTCTAGTTGGGAAGGTGGGTTCTCTATGAAATGCTTTTCATTTACAAATGTATGTTCAAATATAATCATGAAAAGGTCCTGATGTTTAAATGCAAACTGTCTTCAACTTCATTGGGGTTCCGTTCCAGTGACCTTGTCGCAGGTCGGAAATCACAAAATGATATAAAGTGTGAGGACATGTTAACAATTAACATTCCTGATTGCTAAAATGCGTAGATCTGTTTTATTAAATTTTAAACTAATTATACTCTTTGTTTATAGTGAAATAATGCAAGGTGTACAAATTATAACATAAAATTACTATAGTGGACTGTACTGAAATAGATATTGAACATGAGTGTACAGTACTTCTGTGATGGCCATCTTAAGTACAAGTCATAAGTCTGGGACAGTCTGTAAAAGCATCTACTGTTTTTGTTTCAGCCCAAACCATGAAATTCAATGAGGAGGTTATAAAAACTCGCAAGGATGTACTGCAGCACTACATCAAGAGTAACCCAGAGCTGGAACTCCATGCCTTGTATGCTATTCAGGCTCTCATGCATAAATTAGAGCATCCATCAGGTAAAACTTTCTGTATTTTTTATGTTGTCTTACCGCAAAGTTAAAATAATGTAACTATCTGCTGAATGCATTACTGAAGTATCACCACCTGATAAAGTTGGTTTAGTTGATTAAGCTATTCTTGTTATGGATCAATGATTATGTTGTATTAGCTCGGTTAGCGTACTAGTTGACCACTGTTCTGGTTTCCTTATGAGTTTCATTTGTCAACAATGTTAATAGTATTTTTCATACAAGGAAGAGTGTGTCGTACTTGAATGAGTATCAATAAAAGTCGTAGCAACCAAAACCAAACTTTAACTCGATTGATTTCTCGGTAAGTCCTGAGTTTTTCTGAGTCCAACATGGATACATTTTATTACGAAATAAACGAAGACATTCATAGTAATCAGTTCATAATAATAGTACATAGTCTTGCATTCCAATATATATTTTACCGTCAGTGTCCAGTTTCTTTAAATGTCGTCAGCACATTATGGGCTGTATACATGCGTGGCTGACTAGGCAGACCACCAGAAATGAGACCCACTAGTTTGACGAATATAGCTCATAAAAATGAGCGAACAATCCTTCCATAAATGGTTATTCCTTAACCGTTAAATTCCATTGATTCATTATCATAACATGGACTGACCCTATGTCCGTATCTCAATATAAATTCGGCAATATGAAGCCTAGCACTGGAAGGAATCAAACACGTCTTCATGGCTTGACGGTCAGCATAAAAAGGGTCAAGTACATTAGTCACCAAGCGTGACCATATCAATGCTACCGCGTCACAATCGGACCGTGCGATTTGCGTTCACCAAAAAAACCATGAAGCATAAAAACATTCTCCATTAAAAACCTATCAACATCAAATGCTCTCCACATGTAAGCCTACCTTGCCGTGGTTGGAGAGCTTGAGCGCCTCAATGATCCCGGGAGCTATGCCGGCGGGAGTTTTACTCCTGGCAGGGTCACCCAAGCCGGACAGGTCCTGGGTGAGGGGCCAGACTAAATGGGCTGAGGAGTGGGTGGAACCCTATAGGTGTAGATGCAGAACCCACCGGCGAGTGGTACATGCTCTGGTCTGCACCAATCCACCCCCACTTCATGGGTTAAATGCTTTCTTGCCTCATTCTTCACTGTTTGTCGTCTATCACGCCCATGGCGACCGTTGCCTCAATTGGCTGAGTGTGGTGTACCCGGAAACGGGGCCTCCCAGTACTGAGGCAAAGTTAAGTCCCCGATGTCACTTATCGGTGCAGAATTGAGAGAGATGGCTGAGCATCACAATCCCTCCTGTGTTGCAGCATGATGAGAACCCAGCATTGCACACTGAGCTTGGGGGGATCACTTGGGCACCAGACTTAATACTGGCTCTTGACTGGATGGCCGCATGCAGGAGATTTCTACAATGGAGGGTTGGCAGGTGGTGGGTATCGGGAAGTGGCTCTGTGCAGGACGTGAGGATTCCTTGGGAGAGCCCAGAACCAAAGCACAGCATTGTGCAAGCTCTGCATAGTTGGAGAGCCCCCTGGATGACGGGGAATGCACAGTGTGCTACCCCACCTATCCCCAACTGCTAACTTAGAACCAGAAGTGGGGTCCTCTGTATGCGTGCCAGGCCAGGATAAAATGCCTGGGAAAGAGACTGGAGCTCAGAACTCCCTAACTCAAAGTTGCAGGATGGCAGAAAAGCCACGGGAAAGACAGGGCTATTTTGAAGATAACGCAACCATATTTTCACCATACGAGCTCGGACGCCGCCTCGGTAAACAAGGTCCGCGCAGAGCAGTGACACCCCCAGGCTGCTTGCGAATAGTCTACTACTGGGAACATAAACAGATTAGGGATGAGCCCACTCTCCCGTTGAACAGGTGCTAAAGTCGTAGATACTGGGCCAGAAGGCGCACCGGAAACCACAGTATCATGCAACTCGCTTTTTTTTTTCTATGGAGAGTACACCGTCAAATAAATCTCGTTCTGGTGCTCGCCCTGTGGAGCTCCACCAGGCAGGTGCAGTGCCGGGCTCTGAGCCTCGACAGAGCCCACCCTCAGCTACTGGAGGACCCTCTAGACCGTCTTGTGGAGTCAACAGACGGCGGAGGAGAACTACTGACCAAAACAAAACAGAAAAAGAGAAACCCAGAGTGCCACTTGTCATGATGCACTGGAATGCAGAGGGAGTGAACAGCAAGCAGGCTGGATACAGCAAAAAGACAGAGCTGGAAAACATCTTGTATGAGAAGCAAGTCAGTGTTTGCTGTATCCAAGAGACTCACTTGAAAGCAGATCAAACCTTTAAAATAAGGGGATATCAATGCTTCAGATCCGACAGACAAGATAGACGAAAAGGAGGAGTACTTACTCTTGTAAGGAATAACATTCCTGCACACGAAAGGAAAACCTTCATGGATGGAGCAGAATATCAGCTGCTGCAGATAAAGGTAGACAAGATGGAAATAGAACTCCTGAACTATTACTGTCCGAACAACAAACCCCTGAGTCTCAGCTCTATACAGGTACCAGCCACCAACTTTATAGCAGTTGGAGACTTTAATAGCCACTCCCAGAGCTGGGGCTATAACCATCTGGATCACAGAGGTGAAGAGGTTGAAACTTGGCAAGATGATCACTCCCTAATCCTAGTCAATAATGCCACAGATACTCCTACCTTCTACTCCAGAGGATGGCACACAACCTCAACACCAGATCTTGCCTTCTCCACACCAGATATAGCTGGATCTATTAGTAGAGAAGTAGGAGACCAACTAGGGGGAAGCGACCATCGCCCAATCTTTCTTACTGTCCAGAGTGCAACTCTCAGTACAGGCCCAGCCATTACAAGATGGAACTACAAAAAAGCCAACTGGGGTTTATTCAGGCATCAGGTGAACACGCTGCTGTCTACCCTCAAGGTACAGAACAGAGACATTAATGAAGTGGTAAAAGACTTCAACAGATGCATACTACAAGCTGCAAAAGAAACCATTCCCAAAGGATGCCGGCGTAACTACATACCATACTGGTCCAGCACACTCCAAGAACGTCAGGAAGCTATGGACAAGGCTAGAAAGGACGCAGAGTCTCAGCCTTCACTTGAAACTCACAACAAATGGAAAAAGGCTGTAGCAGAGTTTCAGAGAACAAAGCTAGAAGAAAAGCGGAAAAGCTGGAGAACTAAAACGGCATCGCTGAACCTTGAGAAAGACGGCAGGAAACTTTGGAGATTAGTCAAGTCTCTAAATGAAGAGCATTCCTCACCAAGGCAGACTATCACATTGGATGAAGGTGGCAAACTTTTCAGAGGAAAACAAGCTGCAGACTTGTTTGCTAGAAGATACAGTTCAGAAAGCAACTTACCCATTAACATAGACCATCAGAGAGAGATAAGAAAAGAAATACTGGCAACCATGGGACAGACAGATACTCCTGCCCCAATGAGGGAACCCATCACACTAGGAGAACTACAGAAGGCTATTTCCAAGCTTAAGTTTCAAAAGTCACCCGGCCCAGACAAAATCAGCAACGAAATGCTAGTAAATCTGAGCTCAGCAGCAAAGACAAAACTGCTTGAGATATTCAACCACAGCTGGTTGAAAGGAACGGTACCCCAAGTATGGAGAGAAGCCATCACAATACCCATACTAAAGAAAGGGAAATGTAAGACCGAGGCTGCAAGTTACCGGCCAATCAGTCTCACAAGCTGTGTTGGGAAGACTATGGAGCGAATAGTCAACCACAGATTGAAATGGTATTTAGAGTCTGAGCAGATCCTGGTGCCGGAACAAGCTGGATTTAGAGAATGCTACAGTATAGAAGACCAAGTTACTTACTTGTCTCAAGCAATAGAAGATGCCTTCCAGGAGAAGAAAAAGGTCCTAACGATCTGGGTCGACTTCAAGCAGGCCTTTGACAAGGTGTGGAAAGATGGCCTCATTGCAAAACTTAGGAGAAGTGGAATCCAAGGCAACATGATGAAATGGATCCAGTCATACTTGCATAACAGGAGAACTAGAGTCACTCTTGACGGTCTGCAGAGCAGAAAAGTGTTGCTCCATCAGGGGGTACCTCAAGGAGGAGTAATTTCCCCAACACTCTTCCTTGTTTACATCAATGACCTGGTGAAAGATCTCCCTGCAGGAGTTAAAGCTGCCTTATATGCAGATGACCTAGTACTCTGGTGCGCTGATGAAAATGTCACCACAGCAAATTATAGAATGCAGCGGGCAGCAGACATGCTAGTGTCATGGGCAGAGAAATGGCTTATCACAATAAACACAGACAAAACCTCCACAACACTGTTCTCCCTCGCCCCCAAGGACAAATCAGCTAACATACACCTAGGGACAACCGTGATCAAGGAAGAAAGCTACCCCACCTATCTTGGGGTGACATTTGACCAAAGGCTTACATGGAATAAGCATATTGAAAATGCAGAAGGAAAGGCCCGAAGACGACTAGGCATACTCAGAAAATTAGCAGGTACCAACTGGGGAGCAAATGAACGAAATCTAAAGAAGATTTATAATGGAGTAATAAGACCACACTTAGAGTTTAGCTCAGCAGCATGGTCATCAGCTGCTAACTCACATCGGCAGTCTTTGGACAAGGTGCAAAATCAAGCTCTCAGGCTCATTACAGGAGCCATGAAAACTACACCAATAACAGAGATGCAGAAGGTTGCTGGATTACAGACATTGTCCCATAGAAGAGACACAAAAAACCATGATCCAGATGGAAAAGTACAACAGTATGCCAATGCACCCAATGAAGGCAAGACTAGATGATCTGGCATTGGGACGTCTAAAGCGTAGCAGCTTTGTGCATCGGGGGAAAAGACTTATAAGACAGCATCAAGAAGACCTATCCATGAAGACAACACCACTGAAGCCCACCCTATACCCTGTACCATGGGAGCAGGCCAGCAGTGCCCTCCAAATTAATACAACAGTCAGTGGTCTCACAAGTGGATGTGAGTATAATGATCTGCAAAAAACGAACTGCTACATTGAGTATGATCCAAGAAAGCTATCCCGATCAATCATGGATACATGCCTATACAGATGGATCAGCAACTAATGCTGTTAGGAATGGAGGTGCCGGTATCTTTATCTCATATCCTGACAACACTATGAGACTAGGCACATTCCCACTGGTAAATTCTGTTCCAACTATACAGCTGAGGTTCAAGCTCTAGAGCAAGCTGCAGACATCATTAAACATGTTGTAACAATTCCCTGCCCGACGGGGGAAAAAAATATCTATTCGATAGATTTTTTTTTTTTGAATTATCGTGAGTAATAATAAAAAATTTAATAAAAATCAACATACGGCCCACGATGTTCTGTGTAGAACAGTGTCGTGCGTCGTGTCGTGATAATATCAGTCATATAATAAATGAAAATTGTATTAAGTAACTAAAGATAATGTCAACTGTCAGTAAAGGATTAACTAAAGTGTGTATTCACCAAAAAAAAAAAGGTGTTATGTACTAACGTTATCCTAACTAATTAAAATTTAACTAATTAATCAGTATAATAGTTGTAGGAAATAATTATACTTAAAAATTCATTACCTAACTATCAACTAAGAAAATAATACATATAATATTACGTAAACACATTTGCCCACTTCATCTAGTAATTATCTTATTTATATATATATATATTTAATTAAATTATACAATAGTGTGAGATTATTTTATTTTCTCTTTTCTTTCTTTATATATTTCATCTTTTTCTCACATTTTTTTCTTTTATTTTATTAATTAAATCAATAAGTAGTGAAACTAATAATGTTAGTTCTGAGGATCCAAACGTAGTTATTCCTTGGTGTGGATCAGCGAGTTTGTTCCGTATGAGGAGTGAATTTCCTTCGAAAATCTTGATATTCATTGTTTATACTGAAGACTGAGTGAAGAATGTTCATCTGTCCTTTGTGTAAGGCTGGATCAAGAATTTCATATAGTTTATTTAGTTCATTTAATTCCGATTTGAAGATGAACAATCCAAAAACCACACGAATATTCCATATTGAGTGTATATAATAAGTGAAGGTTGAGTGGACACAACCAAAGTCCAAGAGTTGAAAAGTACCAATTCGTTTCGTAGAATAACATAATGATTTTTTCTTAAAAGAATGTCAACACGAGTTAGTTCATGTCCCGTTTCATGGACATGTTATGCGTATATCTCAAGTTCATCAACAATCAGTCGTGCAACGTTTGTAAGTGTGTACGAATAGTCTTATTCCATTCTTGAAAACTTGAATTATAATTTGTTCAATTGACTTCGACAGGATTTCTGGAGAGTGCATCCGCCATTACATTCTCACTTCCTGGTATAGATTCTATGACGAAGTCGAAGGGTTGCAAAAAAGGTTGTAAATCTGGCCAACTTCGGGCTTTTATGATTTGAGCGACGTAGTGAAGCAACCGCCTTCTGATCCGTCTGGATCACGAAGGGTGCGCCCAACAAAAATTTTTCCAGTTTTTGCATCGCCCAAACCACTGCCAACAGTTCCTTGTCTACGGTAGAATATTTTGAAACGCTACTTGTATTTTTGTAGGTTTAGCGGTTAATTTGTTATCTCTTAAAATTTCCAAAGCAAAACGACGTCCAGAAAAAATGTTCCTCTAATGACGAACCGAATAGACATATGTCGTCAATGTATGTGATAACGTCTTGTCTTTGTGATAAAATTTTTCGCATCATGCGAATAAAGGTAGCCGGAGCGTTCATAAGCTCAAAAGGCATCACATTCCACTGGTAAAGACCTTATGGAGTTGAAAACACAGTGTAATATTTGGCTTTTTTGGTTAATGGAATCTGCCAATAACCTTTTGTTAAGTCTATTTTTGTAAAAAATGTTGCAGTAGATAGACGAGGAAGTAAGTTATCAAGAATAGGATGTGGTTCGCTGTCAGCTACAGTCTGAGCATTTAACTTCTTATAGTCAATACATAAACGAATGTTGTTGTCCTTCTTCCTAACAATAACTAAGGGTGAAGAAAATGGAGAGGTACTACTCTCTATAATACCCAAAGCCAACATCTGTTCAAGTTCCTAAGTTGTCTTACTGAGGAAATGTAATGGAACAGAATAAGGATGAACACGAATCGGTGTATCATCATTAAGAATAATATCGTGACTAATCACTGATGTGCGACCAGGTACATCGGTTAACACATCCAGAAATGATTGTAATAGATAGCAATCTGTTGATGCTGTTGCGGTGTAACCAAAGAAGAGATGGTTACATCCCGCCAAGATTCTGTAGGTTGTAGTATATGTACAGGTAAAGATATATGTACCTCGGGAAAAGAAGATTCTTCTTCCTGTATTACCGATAGATTAGAATAGTGACATGGTTCTACTGATATGTCATCCAATTCGTGAAAAATAGATTGTAAGTGTTCGGGACGAGTGTGAAATTGATTAAGCATGTTTATGTGATATATTTTTTTATGTCCCTTAATGTCTAAGATGTAGTCAACATCAGAAATTTTGTCAATAACTTTGTAAGGGCCGTTCCATGCAATGAGTAGTCTGTTGTCATTACGTGGAAGAAGTACATAAGCCTCATCGCCTGGGAATAATTGACGCAATTGTCTATTCCTATTTTGTAATGTTCGAGCTTTAGCTTTGGCAGCCTCAGAAGAAGCTGTTGCCAACTGGCAAGACTCGATAATCTTCTTACGAAGATTGATGACATATTCGTATGATGACTGGGTATCCTGAGTCATCTTATTGTCGAGTAGTAAATCTTTTATTAGTCCCATTGGACCTCTTGGTGGTGCGCCAAAGACTAACTCAAACGGGGAAAAGCCCGTTTGTTCATGAGGTACCTCTCGATACGCAAACAGGACAGCTGGAAGTACTCTGTCCCAGTCCTGAGGGTGTTTGACCATAACCTTATGCAATAATTGCTTAAGGGTGTGGTTGAGCCGTTCTACAGCACCATTACTCATTGGATGATATATGCTGCTAAGGTTTCTATCGATGTACCAAGTCTTCATTACCTCCGTCATAGTATCAGATATAAATTGAGACCCATGGTCTGACAATAGCTTTCTAGGGAAACCTACTCTAGAAAAAATAAGTTGTAATGCATCAGCTACATCTGCTGTAGTGGTGGTCTTCAATGCGATAGCTTCTGGCCATTGTGTGCATAAATCAATGCAAGTGAGGACAAATCTATGCCCTCTGGCTGAAGGTAAGAGTGGACCGATGATATCTATGGCCATTTTATCAAAGGGCCATACTGAAATATCACAGGCCTGTATTGGAGCAGCGTGAAAAGCTCCTCGTGCTTTAACTTCTTGACAAATAGTACAAGAACGTACATATTCTGATACATCGCTTGAAACTCCTGGCCAAAAAAATGAAGATAACACTCGGGATCGTGTGCGAGTGTATCCCATGTGACCTGCACATTGGGAGTCATGTGCATGTCTTAAAATATAGCGCCTAAATGATGAAGCTACCATCACTTGTTATTTAACCTGAGACTTGTCCATGAAACATCTGATTAACATATCATTTTTAATTGTAAACCAGTGTTTGTTTCTGTTGCTTGAGGTAACATTATCAAAATTATTAACCAAAGCAAAGAATTTTTTTAGAGAATTGTCTTCTCTCTGTTTGGTTGCAAAAGACGCTCTATCAATAGGTGAATGAACCTCTCTATCGTCCTGGATATTTTGTTCCACATTCTGAGTGTCAATTTTTTCTAAGACTTGAGCCTGGGCTCTAGTTGTCACTGCATTTCCTGTACATAAATTATGTCTTTCCCACTCAAGAATTTCTTCAGGTGTGCAGTCTTTACTGCCGTGAATACGACCAACCATCAGATCCGCTATTGGATTTTTCAACATACAGACTTTAACATTCCCTGTAAAGAAAGGTGTGTTAACATAAATTATTGCTGTGGGGTAGTACTCAATAGTACCCCCGAAAGTCATCTTCTTCTTCTTCTGTCCTTAGCCACCGACCGTCAAAGCAGTCAGTGGCCATTACGCCTAATGGCGTCTTAGGGCAACAGCAGATAGGTTTTCTTTGCCATTGTTTCCCATCACGCCTATTGGCGTCTTTAGGGCAACGGCAAATCAATCCATTTGCTGTTGTTTCCGTAATCGAAGTGACTGGCAAACGGGTGATCAGCCCGTTGGTCCGAAAGTCATACACCTAACATATTCATTTGTAGCACAACTTGGGTGAATCAGAGACTGCCTGACTCCGATCGTAGTTGATCCGGAATCTCTCAACACTGAGACTACTGAACCATTGACTATCCCTCTGTTAAATATCAGGGAGCCTGTTCCGTCATTCGCCGTAAGACCCACTTCTGTTGAGATGTGTCCACAATTCAGTACTGTTTCTTTTGCCTTCTGAAAAATAAGATTACAATCTGGGCAACTATTTGCCACGTTATAATTAATAGCATAGCATGTAGAAGACGACTGTATCTGATTATTATCCTGTGGAGCACTTGGGGTCGTACCAACAGTGAGTGCCGCCCCTGCATTGTGATTATAATGTGATGGTCTGCGTGACTGAGACCGAGAACGGGAATAATTATTAAAATTATTTCGTTGTCCCCCGTGGTGGCTATTGTGTCTAGGTCTAGAGCCATGATTATTGTTATTCCATTTGTTACCATTATTATTAGTATTAGAATTATATGACCTATTCTGACTTGAATTATGTTGACTATTGTTATACCTGAATTGAGGTGACTGATTCCGATATTGTTGTCTACCTCTGTTAAAGTTACTATTATTGTTATAATTATTTTGTCCCTTATGAAAATTATTATTATAACTTCCCCTGAAATGATTTCTATCTAAGCTGTGTGTTCTTGACTTGTCATAACCATGATATGACATATTGGAGGCCACAGGTAAAGGTTCTCTTATTTGTGAGTTGGATATGCTTGCATTAGGATGTGCGGCACAATAGTTTATCGCCATTTCTTCTAAAGCAGCAATGGTAGATGGTTTTCGTTCTTGTAAGAAGGAAAAGAACGGTGGACTGACAGGATAGAACCTTATCCCTGAGTAACAAATCTACTAATTTATCATAAGATTTGTTCACACCTGCAAGTTCCACCCATCTATTAAAGGTGTTGCGTATGTTCGCAATGAAACCTGTGAAATCTTTATTTGATTCTGGTAGAAGATTTTTAAACCTTAGTCTACATCCCTCCTCATTTAAATGAAACCGTCTTAATAATAAAGCCTTTATTGCATCATAGTCACCAGCAATTGTTGGATCAACATTCTCTGTTGCATTTAAGGGCTCACCATCTAAAAATTTGTTAAGTTTTAGTGCCCATGCAGTTTTTTCCAAGTTATTAGTCTTACATACTTGTTCAAAACGTGCTCGATACGATGCCAAATCGTCGAAATTAAGCTTAAAATGAGGTAGTTTAAAGTTATCGTAACTTTTGTTTTGGTTGGATGAAGGTACATTCTGAGAATTATCACCATGGCTAGTAGAAGCATTTTGTGCCTGTAATTTTGCTGTTTCCAACTTGATGAGTGCCAATTCTTTTTCTTGTTTCCTTTTATTTTCCTCTATTTCTCTTATTCTGTTTTCTTTATCAATTTCTTTCATCTTACGTTCTGCCTCTTCCTTCTTCAATTCAGCCTTTCTCTCTTCTTCTTCCTTCTTCAATGCAGCCTTTCTCTTTTCTTCTTCCTTCTTCAATGCAGCCTTTCTCTCGTCTTCTTCCTTCTTCAGTGCAGCCTTTCTCTCTTCTTCTTCCTTCTTCAATTTAGCTTTTTTATCAATCTCTTTTTGTTCAGCAATAGCTAGTTGTTCTTCAGCATACTGACGAAGTTCTAGGCCTTTGTAACCAAAATCTTTCCCAAGCTTGACAAATTGGTCAAAAGTAACCATATTAATTCAGTAATATGCCTACTCAGACAAAATATTTAACTATATGTATGTGCAACAAAGGATAAATATTCAATATACCCTAGTATAATATTTTCTTACTATTAGTTGTAAGTTCAATAACTATTTTTACTCAATATTTTATATCAGTATTATCTACTCATAATCGAACACCAATTTGTTATAATAATTATTTATTTATGACGCTGAATTTATTTCATGCATCCAATATTTTCACTTATTACTTATGGGCATCATCCCTCCATAAATATATTAATCAATTATGTATTTATAATAGCTAACCTATTATCCTATTCCATCACATATTCATGGCATGATTACCAAACCATTATCAAATAAAAGTTACCCTTCTTTAATATTTTATAATCCTATTATGACCTCATGCCCTAGTCATAATGAATAAACAATAGTGAATTAGACCACTAGTGCAAATGATGACATCATCTAAGTCATCAAGTAATTTAGTAAAAATTAATCAAATTGTTTTATCACTTTATTTTACAATAAATTTATATTATTATATTCATATTATTATTTTATAAAGTTAATAATTACAAGACAAATAATAACTAAAGTTTTACAAGACGAATGAACACCACAATTGACATTTTCCAGACATAAAAAATGCTTACATAAACGAGCAGAAAATTCGGAAGTAGGAGGGTCAAGGTTAAACCAAGTCGAGATTAAACACGTACACTAAAAATGGTGACGTCACAATGGACTCATATAACTGACAAATATGTTATCATAATGAACTAAATGATAGTGAGATCAGGATAAACGCGATAGCTTACGAACATGTGACAACAAATGAATAAAATGGAACTTAGTACAGCAAAATACAACAGTTGTTTACAGCACTTCACAACTAACAATTAAAGTCGAATAATTTCAGATGCAAACGAAAGTGACCATCGGGAATTCATCAATGGGTTCTTTGCAAAATGAAAATATTCAACAAACCTAATAGAACGGATTTAAATCGACCGACCTCTGTAAGAGATATCGGTTGATTTAAATCTCCCACCAACCTCCCACGGATATAGACATTACCACATAAATACATATAAATAAAATATTTAATAGTTAAGAATGACTTCAAGAACATGCCTTTGAAATTGGCAACATGGACTTATCATGCGAAGGACACAAACATGTACTTAACTTTAGAATCGCGAACAGCTCCTACAGAGACAACATGCGCCAACGCACTATGGAGCTTGCATATAGTAAGGATAACTGTTTGATATCACTTGTTTGCGTTTGTTGAGGCATTTTGAAATGTTTTTCTCCAATGTCGAAGACTTGTTGAATGTCATTCAGACGTTACGCTCTTGAATCCTGTCGCTAAGGTCGTGACGTCATGTGCGCATTCGTAAGGACTGTCAATGTCGATCGAAAGGACATTATGGAAACTCGATATTTTGATTGTAGATTCGATGTTGATGTGAAATAAAATTTCACAACCACATCTGGCCACCAGTTGATAAAGTTGGTTTAGTTGATTAAGCTATTCTTGTTATGGGTCAATGATTATGTTGTATTAGCTCGGTTAGCGTACTAGTTGACCACTGTTCTGGTTTCCTTATGAGTTTCATTTGTCAACAATGTTAATAGTATTTTTCCTACAAGGAAGAGTGCGTCGTACTTGAATGAGTATCAATAAAAGTCGTAGCAACCAAAACCAAACTTTAACTCGATTGATTTCTTGGTAAGTCCTGAGTTTTTCTGAGTCCAACATGGATACATTTTATTACGAAATAAACGAGGACATCCATAGTAATCAGTTCATAATAATAGTACATAGTCTTGCATTCCAATATATATTTTACCGTCAGTGTCCAGTTTCTTTAAATGTCGTCAGCACATTATGGGCTGTATACATGCGTGGCTGACTAGGCAGACCACCAGAAATTAGACCCACTAGTTTGACGAATATAGCTCGTAAAAATGAGCGAACAATCCTTCCATAAATGGTTATTCCTTAACCGTTAAATTCCATTGATTCATTATCATAACATGGACTGACCCTATGTCCGTATCTCTATAAATTCGGCAATATGAAGCCTAGCACTGGAAGGAATCAAACACGTCTTCATGGCTTGACGGTCAGCATAAAAAGGGTCAAGTACATTAGTCACCAAGCGTGACCATATCAATGCTACCGCGTCACAATCGGACCGTGCGATTTGCGTTCACCAAAAAAACCATGAAGCATAAAAACATTCTCCATTAAAAACCTATCAACATCAAATGCACACTGCCAACTATAGCAGACGACATCGTTAAACATGTCGTAACACCACCATCACACTTAAGTTCCCCTAGGAGCATAGGCCTTAACAAATTTATGCCCTCTTCATGTCCCCAGTTCTCTTCCCCATGTCTTCTGTGGTCTTCCTCTACCTCTCTTACCCTGGAGATTCCAGAGCAAGGACTGCCTGGTAATGCTATCAACAGGTTTCTTCAATATGTGTCCTATCCATCTCCAGCACCTTCTAATCTCTTGTTCCACTGGTTCTTGTCATCAGTTCCACATTAGTCATTATATTACTAAAGTATATGAATATGTTAATATGCTGATTAAGAAGTTTCATACAATTATTTGAGGGGTTATTGTTGTTTAACTAGGACTTCTAAGCTTCTCACTTTTTTGCAGCCAATACCACATTGAAGACTCCTTGGTATTATCTACATTGTAGATCTAGGCTTTTCCTATGGCTTTTCTGCCATTCCGAAACGTGTTGAGTTGAAGTCATGAGCTCCAGCATGGCTGGCATTTGAAGGATCATTACATCTG
The DNA here is from genome assembly GCA_024509875.1 of Oreohelix idahoensis. Lineage (NCBI taxonomy): Eukaryota > Metazoa > Mollusca > Gastropoda > Stylommatophora > Oreohelicidae > Oreohelix > Oreohelix idahoensis. Next base: position 201,765 of record JAMPIV010017181.1, read on the forward strand.
GTCCCTAGCTAGGAGAAAGAAGCGTGTGGCATACTGTGCATTCTGCACTATCCAAGGGGGCTTTCCAAATATGCAGAGCTAAAATACTGTGTTCTGGTTCTGGGCTCTCCCAAGGAATTGTCATGTCCTACACAGAGCCACTTCTTAGCTCCCCTTGCCCATCATGGGCTTATAGTGAGATCCTCCTGCATGCAGCCAACCAGGTAAAATAACCAGAGTTACGCCTGGGGCTCAAGTGACTTCTCCAATCTTAGTGTGCAATGCTGGGTTCTCAACAGGGGGAATCCCTAGAAGTGTGTGGATTATTTAAAGAGTCAGTGAGGGTGTAATTATCCTCACAGACAGGCTCACTTCCACATTTGAATACTGTATCGTTGTGCTTGGCTGATAGTTATATAAGGATGACTCCAGATATGCCTCCTTGCATTATTGAGGTGTATTTCTTACATATTAACAGGTGTCTTGAAGATAATGCCAGCTTCACTGGGAAAGTTGTTGAGAACAAAAAATATTCTTTAATACAGAAAATAACAGGGAGCATAAGAAAAGGTCTGGCCACATGAAAAATGTATATTCGCATAGAAGTACATACAGTATAGACAGAAAGTGTTGAACAATCGACCAACTTGGCGAACATGGGGGTGAAAATTGTGACAGAGGAATTGAAATTGTGAATGCAGGTTGCAAAATATCTTGAGATGATAATTTGTAGATGTGCATAATGTTTATTTTGGCTCTGTAAACATGTGTAACTGTAATGTACATTGTTCCTGAAATGTGTACTGCACCTGAGCTTCTTGAGCTGATTCTGTGATAATCTTTGCATGTTATACAAATTGCATTACATTAGGAGAATTATATATTATTCCACATCTTCTCCCCATGTCTCTAGTGTACTACAGCACCACAGGGACAAAAATCTCCAAGTTCTATTCAGTTTACTATTATTTGCAGGTGTCATAGTCCAAATTTTTGACCTGCTTTATGATGAAGAGGTTATAAGTGAAGAGGCATTTAAACAGTGGGAGAAGAGCACAGATCTTCAAGAAGCTGAGGGGAAGGGAGCCTGCTCTCTGCAGCTAACACAGTTCTTCACATGGTTGCAGGAAAATGAGGAACCTGAAACATCTTGAAAATGACTCTAGAGTTTAGTAACTTTGACAATGTAATCACTCTGTTTAAATGTTTATTTTGAAAATAAATGTATAATTTTACAGTGTTTATATTGCAGGGAAATGTTTCTTTTCTTTATTTTTTATTTTATTTTGGTCTCTGCCAACTGAAAAGTTCATTGGTCGTGCATGGAAATTTCAGATTAACATTGAACTTCTGTAGCACACATGGCATGAAAATAATATTAAAGGGATTCAGTTTCTCAGAGGCCCACAGCACACAACTGGAATATTTAAATTTGATTGGTTGAAGTTATTGTGGATGAAGGGAATAATTTACATCTACAAAATGGGAAAAAGAAAACGAAAAAAAATTGCAAAACTGTATATATTTTTAATGTACTCGTATGATTGTTTTAATCATACATACATCAGTATTTTGACATTCAGAATACGTATTTGGAAGTTAAGTATGGCTGTGGCTAAATTTGTCGGTCAATTATTTGTTCCACATCAGCCGTGGAAGAATCCCCAAGTGATTGAGAGCTTGATTCTTTGTTTCATAGAAGAAGTGTGATGATTAGCAAAGGGAAATTAAAATATTTCTTACTCTTACCATCATGTTGAAAACAAAAGGAGATATTTTAAAAGTGAGTTGTAATATATTTGTTGCAATAACCTTCACACTTTTGCTCCTGTTATCTAGTCAAGCCTAGCTCTCTGTCACTTGAGCATTTCTTACAAGCTGTAGGCCGTTGAGTGAAAGTTGTTGTTGACATTGAATTTTTCTAGAATGAAAATTTAAAAAATTACACACTAGAACCATGCCATTAGAAGTGCTGTGATTCTGGCAGGTAAAATGGCTGATGTGCTGCCCATTACTGGGGTTGTGATGAATAGTCTTATTTGAAAGTACAAGTTACTTGATCAGGTGATGTATTTCTGGATAAGGTGGCTTGCATGTAGTTTTTCTTTCTGTTGCATTGAACTGATGAAGCTCTATCATGTAGAATCTAGATACTTATTATTAGAGCTAATTTTCTGTCATTGAAAATCGGGAGCCATATAGAGGTGCAGTTTTTTCTGAGGCAGAGCAGTGTAACCATCAGTTTGTTGATGTCATTGGTTGTGTGTAACAGTAGTGAAGGACACTCATCTGTGCTTTGTCATCTTGTACATGTGGTAGTCTTGTGTGTGTAGACGTATCAGTTTCAGTGAGTAAACACCACTGACCTAGCAACATTCTGTGGTTGTTGTCATAGTGTTAAGCCAGCTGGTGTGTGTGTGGAAGTCCAGGACACTTATGTTAGTTCCTGAGGAAAGACCTTAATTGGATAGCACAGACTGGAGAGCTTGATATGTGTTTGTTGAAGACCTGTGCTTCATGGAGCACTGAAAGGTATTGACAGTGATGTTCCTATGGAAAGACCTTGATAGGATGGCACACGGCAGGAGGGGTATGTTGAAGACCTGTGATCCATGAAGGTATTGATGATGATGTTAGTGCCTGTGGAAATATCTTGATCAGATGGCACAGGACGGGGGGATTTGTATATCTATGGAGAACTAAAAAGTATTGATGATGAGCTAGTTCCATCTTGACAGTTTTGGTCATAAAGAACCAGTTATCCCGGTATGGAATGTCAGAAAGTGAAGTCTTTGACATTTACTGTCATTGACCTGATTATTGCTGTAAGTTCAGATAATGGATTAACGTTTGTTTTTACATGTTCAAGACACTTAAATGAAGTACGATAGTGCCTAGTTGGATGCTTGTATATAGTCAATGAGAAAGTTGTGTATTTGTATGATTAGCCCAAAATTATTAACATTTCATATTCTGTTTAAATTTCTTTTATTCTTCTGTTAGCTAAGTTGAACAATACTGAAACCAACTCGGGATTTCTAGACGGGTTTTCATTAACTTTATTTTTCAGGTTAATTCTTTGTCAGCATTTGTTAATGCTGCATACAGAAACCTCAAAATATTTAGAGGCAGTGTGTTAGATCAATTCCCCTTTTCACTGTTGCACAGCCAAAACTAAGGAATAAGCTTGGCAAGACAATTTGTCTGCATTGGAGATGTTTATTCCAAAAATTATCGTGTACACAGTGAGTGACTCTGTGAGATTTTTCATACAAGAGTTTCTGCATTTAGTTTATATGAGGAACCTGTGTCGTCTTTATTTAGAAAATCTAGTGGTTCCTGTTGCATTGTTTTTCCCCCCGAGAACCAACTTCTAGCACTTACTATATGTATCCACTCAGGTCCTCATTTAAATATTATTTACTTTTATGGGAGACAGCCTGTTTACATTGTTTTATTTAAATCTCATTTATGTCTTAATATAAATATTTCATAATTAAATGTGCAGGGTTTTTTCTCTTTTGTTTCACTTTTAAATAATTTATTCCCCATCTTGTGCAAGGTTTCATCTTGACTCACCTTAACAATTTGATGTCAGGATGATCTTAGTGAAGCATGTTTGTTCAGTCACAAGAGTACATGTTAAAAAAAAGCATTGGTGTCCAATAAAAACTCATGAAGGCATTCATTATAAAATAATTCATTTTCCTATGTCTCAGTACCAGGTTCCTACAGCATGGCCACTGCAAAATTAAGAGTTGAGATTATCTGGATTAAAATGTGTTGAATAATAAATACTTATTAAAGTAGGTTGACAAGCAATACAGAATACAGAGAGATGGGATATTGCTTGTTTTGTGTGCATGTGTGGCCCTTTACCACCTTCCAACAGTGAGAGTCGGGCTGTAGCACCAGTTGTGAACATGTCAACAGTCATTTCAAACTGTTACTGAATAATAAAATGTCACTCCGACTCACTAACATAAAGTGTATTAACACTGCATGACCGATATAATTTCATTCAAATGAAGCTTTTTGTTGAATAAATTGTCCTGGTAATTACACTGACTAACAAAAAAAAACTTTTTTTTTCTTTCTCTAACATCTCTATGTTTTTCTGGTCAATTTTAATGCGCTGTTTTTAAATCTGCAAACCGTTTTTCTCTATCAGGTCGGGATCTCTAGAAATACGCGATTAAAGTTTTTTAACAACGCATACAGTATTACATCATTCGTACAAGAAGTATAACAGTTATGTAGGCTTGAATTTCTTTGCAGTCGACTTTCGTCGGTGAATGGCATGTGGTACATCGCGATGAAGCATCCAACAATAATCGGCAAGCATGGTCACACTCCACCATCCTTGATAACGTGACTCCATTACGGCGATATCTTGATGGAATCATTCTCCATGTTCATCGCTGACTTCGCCAAGGTTGTCAGGGAAAAAGTTAAGATGCGAATCGAGCAAATGGATTTTGAGGGACATGTTACAGCCCATAATTATGTATGCATCTATGCACTGCTTAACAATATGCACATAGTCGACAGATTTGTGATTTTCCAGAAAGTTATCGACGATCGATTTGAATGCCATCCATGCGCGAAGTTCCCTACCATGTAACAAGTTCTCGAATTGTTTGTCTGCAATAACTTTCCTAATCTGAGGTCCTACAAAGATACCTTCCTTTATCTTTGCATCGCTAACTTGCGGAAACTTTTCTCGAAGATAAGTGAAAGCTTTGCTCGTTTTATCTAACGCTTTTACAAAAATTCTTCATGAGCCCCAACTTTATATGTAACAGTGGTAAAATGAAGGTGTCTTTGTTAACTAATGGCTCGCGTATTACATTTTTATGCCCGAGCTGCATACGATCCCGGATAGGCCACACCTTTCTTGCATAATGTTCCTGTCTGTTGCGGCTGTCCCATTCACATCGGAAGCAACAAAATTTAGTATACCCAGTCTGCATGCCCGTGAGAATTGCAATGACCTTTAGGTCTCCACAAATCCGCCATTGGTAGTCATTGTACTTTATTTTTGCCAAAAGTATAGCCATATTGTCATAAGTTTCTTTCATATGAACAGAGTAGGCGACTGGCATTGATGAAAATAAATTTCCGTTATGCAATAACACGGCTTTTAGACTAGTCTTGGAAGAATCGATGAAAAATCGCCATTCGTTGACTATGTGCTCATGACCGTTTACATCTTTGCAATAGCAAATGTCATCATCCATCTCAAAGTATTGAACAAGTTCTCTGTGTCTATGACGAAATTTAGATATCGGAGTATTGGGCGCTAAAAGATTCCATTCTTTGAGTCGCGAACCGAGTAATTCCGCTTGTCCTTTGGTAAGAGCGAGATCACGTATTAGATCTGAAAGTTCTGAATGGTTAATTAAGTAAACACCATCATTCATCGGTATATAATCCGAGTCAGAATTAGTTTCTAAAGCAGGTAAACTATCACTTTCTGATGGTTCATTCACGTCCAACGGATATTGTTCTGGTGGAACTGGGATCGGACACGTGATTGGATCATGAGGCACTGGTTTCAAAACCGATTCAATATTTGGATAAACCACAGACTTTCTAGTTTTAAAAGTGAAACCATGGATATTTGTCAAGCAGAAGTAACAATCAGTAGTGTGATTTGTATGTTCACGCCATATTACTGGCACGCCAAAAGGCATCGACTTATGCTTCGGCGATTTTCGTAACCAACCTGCCAATGTATCAAACAAACCGCATTTGGCTTCCAAGATTTATTTGCATCATCAACTTTCGAATCGAAATAAAGTTCATATGCTATCTTTAGTAATGGTGTAAAGTTTTTCTGGTCAACACGATCGGTAAAATATCCGCACACGTAACAGAACAGATCAGCCGAATTTCTACAACTTCTAGAAGCCATATTTTGCTCAGAATTATTTCAAAATACAGTAACTATTTGGAAAATCGCGTAACATATGTCATGCATCTTTTAGCAGTATAAAAAGTAGAATTATGTTGCTTTTTATTAATTTTTAATAAGTTATATAGTAAAAATGAAACGGAGCAAATAATGGTTTCCCAAAAATATATTTATTCACAAATGTGCTGGTCTCTTCTTTTACACAGGGACTATCTGTAGAAATATTTATGTAAATAAAAACACTTGTGTAAATAAACTATTTATGAAATAATTAATTTATGAGAAATTTCCGTAGACTTTATGCCATGTCACTTTCTTTTTTTTTTTTTCCCCTCTTCTGGTCTTGGTTTTTTGTTTGATATATACATCAGCTGTGGCCATGTTCTTATTACGGGGCTTACATTCAGTTCACATATATTCATTGACCATTTTCTCATGCACAGTAGTACAGATTTAATGTTCATTTTTTTTTTTTAAATTGAGAGTCAGTGGTGGTGGGACTCAGTCAGGACACATGCAATATGTTAATACCTCCCCCCCACCCCGCCCCCCCCCCCCCCCCCCCCGGAGATATTTCTGCTGAAAGTGATTGATTCTAATTCCAGAATGACGGTATAATTTGATTCTAAAACAATTTCCTAAGTAAAATTTTAAAAAGTTTTGAGATGTGTTGAAATAGAGGCCTAAAATGTGATGAGTTGTGTTCAACTCCCCATGAATTTTATCATTAGGATTTGTAGTGCTCCCAGTAGATTTTCAAGGTACTCATGCAGTTTTACCTGCATAAAAACTATTTGGTATGTGCCCTTGGTTGTTTCATTTAAATATACTAGATACAGGTTATTTTTACACTTTCTCATTTCTCCCCCCCCCCCTCCCTCCCCCAGTACTTGCAGATGGCTCTCAAAAAGGGCTTTTGTTGAAGTTTCATGGCCACCTTTTTTCTTCTTTTATTTTGAGGTGGGGTTCTTTAAAATGTAATTACACAGCACTTATGAAGTATCACTTGATGTTTTCAAGTTTCAGTTCAGCAGACAAGTAAATTTGTGGCTTGAAATGAAAGTGTGGCTTCTTAAGTTTCAATTTATGAAAGTTTCCAGTTGTCTTCTCAGTGTTTATGGATGCTAAGTTTCTGGTGCAGGCATTTAAGATAATACAGTGAATGAATCATAATGTTATTTCTGCTCTGGATTTAAACATGCATAATTTTATGCAATTGTACTTTTTTTTTTGGTTTTGTAAATGAATTTTAAACCATTGAATTAAAAAAAAAAATTGGAAAAAATATTAATTAAAAGAAAAAAACTTCTGCATGTCCTTTTTGCCTTATCATTTGAATCATTTGCATTTAAGAGCATAGTCCTATGTGATTTTGGGTATCATCGAAAAGACAATCCTTTACTACAAACCGTTGACATTTTCATCATCATCTACAAAACTGTTGACCACCACGTCTTTGAGTGCCCAGCACTTGATAATGTTAGGAAAATGCTCCTTCCTCGGAGGCCAGATAAGTGGAAAGTGGAACATCTTGTACGGAGAAACAAAACAACTTGAGAAAACATGCAGATATCACACATGGCATTGGGTCGAAGGGCAAGAGCCCAAGCGCTGCTGGATCAATAACAACTGCAAACCGTTCTCTTCTCGTGCATTGCTTAAGAAAATGTCTGGCCTCACACAAATAACTATGGTATCCTCATGACCGTAAAACAAGGTTTTGTAACACTTTTCTTTTCAGTCTTCCTTGCTTGTTATGGAGAATGGGACCACAATTGCAGTTGATCGCTCACTAAGTCTGCGGCCAAGCTCACTTCATGTACTATTGCAGTATGGTTTCTATAGTTATTTGCTTTACAAGAAGGGTTTGCCTTCCCAGTGCTCAATAGGTGCTAGCTGCTGCTTAGGGTTTAACTGCCCTTTCCTGTATCTCAATAGGGTAGGAACAAATACATTTGAAACTTCAATTCAGTTGCTTAGAAACATTTTGTGCAGCATGAAGTACCCGTCTATAACATTACAAGGCAGTCCCTATTATGTAATCCCAAGGGAAGAACAAATAGAGGAAAACCCAAAAAAAAATGGAGAAGACATGAACGAATGGCACAAGACAGATTGCTTTTGCATGATTTTGTTGAACTGTTCTCCATAGGGCACTGAATGGTTTTAATGATGTGTGTGGTGAAGAGAAATTTTGTCTGAAGTGTATAATAAATAAACTGACCCAGAAAAAAGGTAAAGGAACCCGTTACACGCCTATTGAGGCATATTGGGAATATGGTGTTAGGCCCATATTATCTTGACCGTCGGCACACGAGGGGTGATGTGGTCGGCATCACGCCGGCCGCCTTAACCTTCCCAGAGTAGCTCTGGTACCCATTTTGGGGCTGGGTTGACCCAGGAGCCGTTTGTGGCCTAAAAATTTTCCGCCTCATCTGGGGATCGAACCATAGACCACTGCGCTAGGAAGCCAGTGCACTAACCACTATGCTACCGATGACCCAGAAGCAAACTGAAAAGGAAATATCAGAAAACTGTGAATATACTTGACATGTATCAAATATTGCCTGCCCAAGAGAAAGCTCTGCCGAAGACAATATGCTGTGTTGCTACATATGCTTTAAACTGAGTTTAAAAGGCAAAAGAGGGACAGTCGAAACTTTAACTGCTGATAAAGTATATAATCCTTCCTTTTATGAATATGTGTAGGCATCCCAGATTTTCAGTGCCTCGGAAGATTCATTCAGTCATCTTTCACCGTAAGGCTCCGATATGTTTCTATTGTTTTCCCATATCTTCAGAAGATTCATTCATTCATTACCTTTCACCTTCTTAATGCTCTGGTATGTTTCTTTTGTTTTTCCAGATCTTCAGAGCCTTGGAAGATTAATTAATTCATTACTTTTCACCTTCATAATTCTCCGGTATGTTTCTTGTTTTCCCAGATCCAGAGCCTTGGAAGATTCATTCAGATGGTTTTTGCTTCCCGATAGGGCAATGGGTGGCTGTATTGTTCCATTTTACTGCCACTTCTTGATAGAGCATCTGCTTTCTCATTACCAGCGATTCCACAATGGGCAGGTAACCACTGAAGGGCAATGGTTGATGACCTTTGGATGATGTTAAGCTCAGATCTGATCTCATTCATCATGTTATCATTTCTGGTGTTTTGTATTGATTCAAGTAATGATCTGCAGTCAGTGAAGATTACTATCTTAGCTTGTGGCTGCTGTTCAGGTCTGGTGAGGATCTTCAGGGCTTGCAGTAATGCCATAGCTTCTGCCCTAAAATTTGAGATCTTTCCAGTTGGGAAGGCCTTTCGGATGATCTTTCCATTTAGGAATCTTATAAAAATGCCTCCTCCACCGTTCTTTACTGCCCCCTCAGCAGATCCATCTGTGTATGCATGTGTCCACTCCTTCGGGTTGTACTTTTCTTCAATCATTTCTTGAGCCAAAGTTTTTAGTTGTTGAGGGGTCAGGTGGCCTTTCTTTTTTATTTCAGGGACTTCTGTGATGATAGATATATTTCCATGGCAGTCGTCTGGCTCCTCGTAATCAATTAACATTTCAATCTCAGTAGATCGATTTGGGAGGAGGTCTTCATGGCATCGATGCAGATGTTTGGAGATGTTTAGGAAGCTGGTTCTTTTCAACCTGTTCTTTGTCACACTATAGAGTTTGGCATGCATTGGATGACTTGGCATTCGTAGAAGCTTCTCACTGTGAGTGAATACCTTTTCCTCACGTCTGTCATCAAGAGAACGGATGTTGGTGTATCGCTCCATTGCCTGGATTGGAGAAGTCTTCATCCCTCCAGTGATTAGTCTAAGGCCTGAATTTTGCACTTTCCCTAGACATTCTGTGTTTGTTTTAGATGCTGTGGCCCAGGCTGACATGCCATATTCAAGTACAGGTCTGACTCTGCCTGTATAGACTTTTTTAAGTATGTTGGTATTTGCCCCCCAACTTGTGCCAGCCAGTTTCTTCATAATAGAGAGCTTTCTTATTGCTCTCTGTTCTACTGCTTTTATGTGCGGCTTCCAGGTGAGTCTCTTATCCAACTTGACTCCTAGGTATGTTGGGTTTTCCTCGATTGGAAGTTCACTTCCATTTAGCTGCAGTTTGATCGTTTCTCGGCGATTTGACAGAGAGAAGCAGGTTGCTACTGTCTTGGAGAGGTTTATCTGTACTCCCCAATCTGATGCCCATTTACCGAGGGTATTTAGCGCTGCTTGCATCCTGAACTTCGCAGTAGGCAAATGTTCAGCAGCACACCAGGCAGCAAAATCGTCAGCATGAAGAGCCCTGGAGATATGCCCGGACAGTTTCTCTGCAATATCATTTATATATATGATAAAAAGTGTGGGGGAGATAACTCCTCCTTGTGGCACACCCTGTTGTAGAGTGACACGATGGCTCAGTTTCCCGTCAAGTTTTACTCTTGCTGTGCGGTATCGAAGAAAGTCCCGTATCCAGTTGAACATTCTCCCTTCAATTTTGCTGTTGAGCATCTTAAGGAGGAGTCCTTCTTTCCATACCTTATCAAAGGCTTTTGTCAGGTCTACAAAAACTGCCAGTACTTTCTTTTTCTCCTGAAAGGCATTTTCTACTTCCTGGGCTAGATATACTAGTTGGTCTTCGATTTTTCCTAAATGCTGACTGTGTGTTATCAAGCAGATGGTTTTTTTCCAGATGTTTCAGTAATCTTGAGTTCACCATTCTTTCCATTACCTTACCCAGACAGCTCAGTAGGCTAACTGGTCGGTAGCTGGACTTGCTTGTTTTCTCCTTTTGTTTCTTTCTGATGGGAACAATGATTGCTTCTCGCCATTGATCTGGAAATTTTCCAGTACTCCATGATTGATTGAAGATTAGGAGGAGCTTGTGCCTGGCTACAGGTCCAAGGTTCTTGATCATATCATTTGTGATGCCATCTTTTCCTGGAGCTTTTCTGTTCTTTAGTTTTGTTATGGCAGCACTGAGTTCTCTCATAGTAAGGGGTGACTTCATGCAGATATCTGGGTTTTGGTGCTTCAGTTTTTCTTTTACTTCCTTACGTACTTCTTGGATCCGTGCATGTGAAAGTGATGTGGTGCTTTCTTCCTTGTAGAAATCTGCCAGGATGTTTGCTGCCATCTTTCCTGTGTGGTATTTTTCATTTTCCTTGATGACAGTCTTACAGTAGCTGGTTGTTGTTTCTTCATTTAGCACTCTTGTCAGATTCCATAGCTTGCTTGAGTCCTTTTCCATGTTGAGACTGCTGGTCTTCTGGTGCCAGCTCCTTTGGATTTCAGCTTTCTTTTGTTCATTGAAAGCTTGTTTTATGCTGTTGTGCCTCTGTGTGTTCTCTAATGTGGGATTTTGCTCCATAGTTTCCCGTGCTTTATTTAATTCACTATGGAGTTTTCCCAGGTTGTCACTCCAGTATGGTTTGTAGTCTCGTCGTTTACCTCGTGGAATTGACTTCTTTGCTGCTTGGATGATTGCCTCACTGATGATGGAGATGTTTTTATTGATGTTATTTGAGTGGGCAATGTTCTGACAGAAATTGTCGGCTTGTTCTTTAAAAAATCCCCAGTTTGCTTTTTTGAAATTCCAGCTAGGCGACATATTGATTTCTCCTGCACTTCTTATCTCAGATATCTGTAATGTGACTGGTACATGGTCACTTCCCCCAAGTTGAGTATTTACTGTTCTGGTGGTGAGTCGATGTATGTCATCTGTAGCCATAGCAAGATCTGGTGTGCTCGTTGTTTTCCATACTCTGGAATAGAAGGTGGGCTTATCCTCTGGTTGGTTTATTAGAATTAGTTTATTCTCTACCATCCAATCTTCCACCTCTTCTCCTCTTGGATCTGTTGCGTCATAGCCCCAGCTGGGTGAGTGGCTATTGAAGTCACCCATAATGAGGTGTCTCGATGCTGCAAGCTTCACTTTGTGTAGCTCCAGAGTTGTGGTTGGAGGGCTGTAGCAGTTTGTGATCATTAAATCTCCACTGGGCAGCAGTAGTTGGACTGTTATGTATTCAAATTCGTCCTCACCAGATCTGTGTGTCTCTACTGCTGGGATTGAGGTTTTAATCAGTGTGAGGATTCCTCCCTTAGTTCTTTTTGCCCTGTCTTGGCGGAAGGATTGGTATCCACGTACAAAGAATCGTTGGGTATCTTTTAGGTGAGTTTCTTGGATGCAGATTATATCAATGTTATTTTCCCCTGAGGAATTCTTGTAACTCCGGTTTCTTGTTCCTCACTCCTTCTGCATTCCATTGAGCCACTGTAAGATAGTGGGTTGGTTGGTCAGTTGCTCTACTTTGCCTTCCCCCGACCATTTGGTTGGCAAAGGCACCGGTTGCTTGGGTGGGCCCTTTCGAGGCTAGGGGCCCGGCTCCGCTCCTCCCCGGTTGTAGCTGATAGGAGCGACGCCATGACGTAAGTCGAGATTGTCGCATGACTCCATACCGCAAAAGCGTGTGTGTCCTAATTTTTCCCGGTGTCTGCGCCGTAGCTAACACACTCCGTCTTCGGCAGGCCGGGTTGTGTTTGTTGTTCAGGGTTGTCTCCCATAGCCTTTCCATCTCCCGGTGGTAGCTGCAAGGCAGCAGATTGGTTTGTTTACCGAGGTTTACCTTCCCCGTGGCTAGAGCTTATAGCGGCTCTTACTCGCTTGATGCACCCGTCGTAGGACATATGGGGGATTTCAGTGGGGGTATCAGTGCCACCTGTTACCCCTCCCCGTCCTGCTGGGAGGACATTGCCGTTTGGTCCGCGACTGCTTATTCGTCCAGCAATGCTGACTTAATTCGCAGCTGACACACCATATCTGGAGGTCGTTCCACTATCCGCCACCCGTGGACGCGCCTGGTTGGGGTCAGTCGCCCCTTTGCCAGGACTGATCTCTTAACTTTCACTTCCGGAGCAAGGACTGCCTGATTAATTCCTTCAGCGTGTATCCTTTCTATCTCCAGTGTCTTCTCATCTCGTTCCACTAGCTCGTTCTCATCATCAGTTCCACATTGGGTCGTACCATTTCAAGGACCGAAGACAAGCAAGAGTGATGAATGCAGTCAGCGACCTATAGCTTGACTGCTTGCGTCAGGGTCAGCGAACCAGAGCTGACCAAGACCCTACTCCACCTCCACGTGGTGGTCCTAGAAACAGGCTGCATCACTGCAGCCTGGCTGAGAGAGTAGGGATCGAAGAGGGAAGGCAAACCCGGTCCCAAAAAATGCTGTGCTGAAGTTGGATGTGTCGACCAAAAGGCACAAATATCGCAGCTTCGCTGTACATGGACACAACCCAACCAACGTCCTTTTCAGGGCGAACGAAGAAGTACCATTTCAGTTCTCCTATTCTGTTGAAGCACCCATTTCATGAAAGTGAAAATTCTTGGCTGTTGTTTTTGTTTCCTCACACACACAATCCTAAATCAATTTTTGCCATTATCCTTTTACATCTGTTATTAATGCCCATGCTGTTAAATTACATCTCGAAGTAACAGTCTTAAGCCCAAATAATTGTGTTTGCTGCCATTTTCTCGGCACACACTTCAAAACAACACAAGAGTACTTGCAAGAATGTATTCATTTTATTAAACAACCTAATGGCAATCACAGGTAATGCTTATGCACAAAGAAGTAAAGGCATACATCACTAGGTCATTCCTTGCTAAGCTAAACTCGAAATACAAGGTCATGAATTCTGATAAGCCCCACAAAAGACAATGAACTTTCAAGGTTAGATAACACAAAATACAAGCTTGTCAGATGTACTTCCATAACCCAGTCAGAATATTATCTTGACAATTTGTTGGGTCAGAGTACTTCAGATAACCTAAAGTTTCTGGCATGGAGTTCTCACTCCAAAGAATCAGTCATGTTCATTAGTTTGTACATAATATAAGGTCATGCAGTCATAGTAATTCCTGAAAACAATTAGTTAATTCATACTTTTCTATTTACATGTCAGAATAAATTAAAATTTTGTAGCAGACCTTTAATTTGAAAAACTTAATGCCACTAGTGATGCTTTAAGAGCATGTCAATCAAAGGAAATGTCAACCGTGAAGACTAGGTCTATATAAAGTAGTGGAAGACCATGTACACAACTGAGAAAATGAGCTTAACTCTTTAAGTCCCAATCGACTTTATAAAGGCTCAGGGGTTAGACGCGCTTGGCCCAATCGACTTTAAGAAGCCTTTAGTATATGTGCCTCTGTTTGAGACTGTTTCTAATTAAGTCATTTCCGACTGCAAGTACATCCTTTTAAATACCGCACGTGTTTAAGAGTGAACGTGTTTCTGTTTTGAGATATTTTTTTTTAAGCGCATATCCTCCATTTTACCTTGAATAACTAATCTTTTTTTTTAAGCGCATATCCTCCATTTTACCTTGAATAACTAATCATTTTTCAATGAAAGCTTTTATACTTGTAGCACAAGAGTAAAGTACATCCAATTACCTTCAGTTTCATATACAACAACAAAGTTATTTATGCATATGAACATTTTTAAAAATTATTTCCAAACAACAATAAAAACGCACTGGGGTGGCCATTTTTGCTTGGGCCAAACCCACTTTTTTGCTTGGGACTGAAAGAGTTAATCTATGCTCACAGCAGAGAAAATAATCAGAATGAAATGAAAAGTACAAGTGAAGAGTTGAGATTAAGAGCCATAATCATTAATTTTCTTCTGGCACTGTCGATGAATCATAAAACTTACATATGGTATATACAATTCCTTTAGAGAATTAAAAAATCATTCTGAAATAATTTGACAAAACAATGCAATTAAACCTTTCAAAAACCAAGAAATGAGCTATGGAAAAATAAATTCTTACAAATGACAATAATTTTTTTTCCCACCATCACCAAGTTCTTCAAAAGCCCTTCTGATACAGAAATTTCAAACTGCTGACACATCGCTGATTTTATTGCAAGGCGCCAAGCTGCAAATTTTTAATCGATATGTACATTTTTTTGGCCAGAAAATATTCACTCAGGAAAGTAAGTCTACAACAAAAAGTAAAAGGTACACGCCATCGGAAGCAAGTGGCTGTCAAATGTATAATCTTTTTTTTTTTTAAGTGCAAGAATGATCATTGAAACTAAACTACTGTAAACCTGTCACCTTTTTGCATACATGACCCTTCAGCCACATAATTTAATGTTTACAGGGTAAACACTGGACATCAAAGAACAGAATTACACTACCCCACCAAGCATATTGCGAAAGGTGACTTAGCAAAGATATGCATGCAGTGGCAGCCTCATCATGTAAAATAATGGCATAAAACACCACTGTAATAGCTTACAAAGTGCTCTGATACAGTCTTCTTGCATTGAGCTAAAAAATGGTGGAGGCCCAGTGGTAGGTAAGAAGCACCCAAAAAAAAGTATTTGGTGATTGCATATTAAAATAGTTTTTGTTCTTAGCAGGAAAAAAAGCTTATAATACTTATATAGAGTTTTGGCTATTAAAATAAGTACAATGATAAAACTTGATGTGGCCTCCTTTAAATCTTCCAGCTAAATGATGTTACTTCAGAAAAAATCTATGCCTCAAAGTCAATGTTCCATACATCATTTAAGTATTCATAGTGGCTTATATCTGCATTACTAAATGAAATAGTCCTTTGTTATTCTTTTTCGTTCCTAATGAATCAAGATTTTGGTTTTTTCCCCCACGAGGCTCTTGCAGAACACAATTTAGATAAATTTATATAGCACATAAAGGTACTCAACCCCATATCTGAAATTTGAAAAGATCTGAAAACAAAGTTCTTTCAAAGAGCATCAATAATGTGCATAATATGATCCAAGCAGGTGTGAAGCGTCAGTTGCAAAGACGAGATATTTATATTCCCATTATAGATAGGCCAATGTAATACAATGACCCAGACAATATAAACTTGAATATTACATCGTCTATATCGCCACATTTCAAAACAGATAAATTAGTGATATTTTCAATTATTTATACAGTACCGATTTACTTTAGAGAATTGTACTTTTGTGATTCTTCTAACATTAAAGAAATTTCAATTTGGTGTTAACAGTGATTTTATAACCGTAACTGGCGTTACGATAGATAAATAATTTAAGTTATTTTTAACATAAAGAGAACTTTAGAAACAATATGGTACATGTACTGTTCTGAAAGAAAAAAAACTCCGAAACACATCTGGCCCCAAGGGTTTCAGATAAGGGGTTGCGGACTTGTACTGGCACAACACCTTAACACGCTATAACTGAACGTTTATACAAAAAATACATACAGTCCCACATTCATAATTACAATTTAGGTCATGGTCTATATTACAATATGGGAATTTTTACATGCAGGCAACTGAACAACAATGATAAAACACAAATGTCACATTTTAGCTTGCTTTTGGGTCAGTTTGCTTTGACGCTTCTCTTTTACCCTCCTCAACATACTCCACAACCTTATCTCTGGCCCACACCAAGGGTCCTGTGGCATAACCAATCACCCTGTTGTAAAGAGGTACCAGAAACAGCAGGATTATGCACAGAAGTCGAGAAAATTGCTTTCGTACTCCTTCTGCACTAACTTCTCCTGCAGGAATCGTATGCATCTGTTTCAGCAATGGTTCTAAAGGCTGAAGAGCTCTGGTGAAGATCTTCACGAACCAGAAGTACACGTAGAGAAGAATTGCGAAATAGAGCCTGTGGGAAAATTGTGGATATTATTGATAATGACAGTATGGTTGAAATTGTTAATCAGGTAAAAATATAAACACATCTTATTTTCATTGTTTTTTTTTTCCCACTTCACCTGGCTATATTGTATTTTTTTTCTGTTTGTTACTTAACCTTCCTAAAGTTATTTCTTGTCACATTTCTAACACCACTCCATTGTAAATATAAACAAACACTAATTATCTGGGCCCAGTGTAGTTTCAGGGGGTCTTATGAGACAAAGAAAGAATGGAACTTCTGCAGGCATGTTGTACTAAGTGACTATTAATGAGGCTGGCAACCGCAAGAGTATGTGAGTGCTTCATGCAAGATTCCTGCAAGGGTGCCAGCTGCAGTAGTGGCTCCCTGCTCCATTGGGAGCAAACAGGAAAATAAATTACCATTAATCATCTGAATCTTTTTGAACCTCTTTGAAAACTTACCTTATCAGATAGTGTGCAGTTTCTGTAACCAGTTTCAGCACTTTGTCTATTATGCTTAAGCTGGGTTTTGGCTGAACAACTGATGGCCCTGAAAAATCAAAATAACTGCTCAAATATTTGACAATTTTGATGGTTTAAGGATCAGCAGATCAAAAACTCTTTTTCCGTTATCTCCTCTTTTTCTTTCTCTTATGGCAAGCCAGATGGAACAGTAATTTTATTCTTTCTTTGTCTGCTCACAGACCTTCATTTCTGCCTCTAACTCTCTTCTCCATGTGTTTTTTAAATCTACCTCTGCCTCTCTTTCCCTGGGGATTCCAGAACAAGGACTGCCTTGTAATGCTATCAACAGGTTTCCTCAGTGTGTATCTTATCCATCGCCTATGTCTTCTTCTCATCTCTTGTTCTACTGGTATTTATCAGATGTATATCCTATGATAACTCATAATAATGTCCTTTTTTTATAATTATAGGCTGAGCATATCTTTCTTCTTCAATACCAAAAAAAATAAAACCTTTTGTAAATGGGTGCTGAGCAGAACATGATAAAAATGGGATAACAGGATCATGAATGTGGAGATGAAAGAAAGAATATCACAGATGCATGCTGAACAAAAGGAATGGGAAAATTGTTGAATGTGTATAGGGCATAGTGCCGTCAATCAATGAAACCACTACCTGTCATCACAAGACAGCACTTGTTCGTGAATACTCACAGCAGAAGACAAATCGGCAAAGTACCACAAAGCATAGAGAAGAGATTGTAAAAACACATTTGGAAGACAAAAAAGGACGTGGAAAGAACTTAGCACACTGCCAGGATATTTATAACGTTTAGGGGAACATGATAATTCTATGGTCTACAGAAGGTCAAAAAATGAAGGTGTAAAAATAAATGAATAATTAACAATATAAATGGCACGGGCACACAGATATTTTTAACATGTCAATTCTTGCAAAAGTATCATATTTTAAAATGCGTATAAGCATTTACTTTAACGGAGCACTTAAAATTATGTAGACCATCTTAGATCATCTATAAAATAATTTATAATCACGCCTTTAATGCTGCGCGTGCATACAAATATCTAACAATGCTATACTATACTAAACAACATAAATAGCCCGGTTTGTGAAGGGCAATGGCCGCGGCAAATGAAAATTAACATATGCTCGTCCGCAGAAGAGGGGGGGTGGAACAAGGCCATTATAAATCGTTAACCGCAGCAAAAATAGCTTCACTGTTTATAAACAAATGATGACAAGCATGAGGGAGGGGAGAGAAGGTATGCAGAATAAAAGAGACAGGAAAGATGAGAGTGAATAGTTACGAAACAGAAATATTCATCTACCAAAAGTATCAGAATCTTACCGTTTAATTGGTTGCTATTGGCGTTGCTAGCAGACATTTTAAATGCTGATGTTCCTTCAGTTAAAAATCGTGAATAACTTGCAGTCTGGACGTCAGTGGCGGATAAAAAACGTTAAATGTCCTATGGGAACTCTGTAATCAACCGAAAGTGACCGTTTTTCAAAACACTGCGTATGACAATGCGCTTGTCTCTTCTCTATAATAAATGCAGTCGCTGGCTTCCTAAAATATATATAGATAGGCACACGGACCCGAATAGCCTTGAACAACACCGCACTTGCCTATCACGCGATAGCGGAACATTTTCTGCAGATACCAAAGTCCAGAGTACCAGTGGCGAAAACAGACGTCAACTGCGCCCACTACTTCGTCTTCACAGAACCGGACACTCACCTACGCTCCTATTATCGCATAATAATAATACATGTAATGTAACGTGCGGAATATATAAATATATATATATATATATATATATATATATATATATATATATATATATATATACACACACACACACACACGCGCACTTCATCATTGCCTGTTAGCTTCCCTAAGACACATAGACATTCAACAAACACATGCCAAGTTCTATGTCGAGTGCCATCCGTTCAAGTTCTTTCCATGTTCTCCTCATCATTTTCATTTCTGTCTCCCGTTCTCGTCTCCGTGAGTTGTTCAGTCTACCCCTGCTGTCTCTTACACTATATTCCTATTCAACTATATCAGCCTTTCTCAACCTTTTTTATCCTAGAGGAACCCTTGAAATAATTGTCAGGTCTCGGGGAACCCCTTCATAACAATTATTATATCTACAAATCACGGTACGTTAGCGTGATCATTAAATGGTAAGTTTAATAATCCAATGAAAATTGGCAATGCTCTTTTAAAAACGCATTTTTTTCCCCTGTGGATCTGATTACTTTGGCCAACTTATTATAAGGTAAAGGGAGTCCCATAGCAGATACCTGTAGTGTGATGGGATTATTGGGTCGATCTCTTCTCCTCTCCGGCAGTATTTAGTTACTTTTGTGTGTGTACTAAATGACTTGAAATTTCCGTGGTCGGCCCTGGCTAGCAGATATTAGCTATTTTCTTATCAATTTTACACTCCTTTCTGTGATAATTGATCATGTTTGCTTTGCGCTTCTCGGCTTTGCTAAGATTAAGACGCAGGTAAAACCAGGATGGGCCCGGTCAATTTATAACATTTTCAACTGAAGTTAAATATAAAACTGTTCATTTTAAACGTAAAGATATTTTATCGCCCACTGGGATTAAGATTTATTCTCAGAGAGCGTAAAAGTTCTGAGATAGATGGGATGGTGGAATGAAAAGAGGGAGGCACTTACGTATGTGTCGGGAAACTCAATACCGTACTCAGAAGGTATTTGTTTCTCTTCTTTTGCCATACTAATTGAGGGTACTATTTCTGGAACAAGTGAGGGTATAAGTGGCTTGAAGACGCTAAACACCATCATCAGACGGGTCTTAGAGACACGGGACCAGCGCTGCAGTTACTCCCTGATTCTACTTGGAACGTGCTGCAACTCTTAATCTTGACCAGGGTCACGAGCAATCCAGTCACCTATCTGCGAAGAACCATAACACCAGCAGGAGCAGAAACCCAGCAGTCAAGGGTACAAATAAAAGCTGCCAAGTGAAACTTCCTCTTATATTAATCCCCATTAACATCATATGATGATGACCAATTTTTGTTAAATAATTATTCAATTTTTAATAACTGTTAAAACCTAATTAATTATTAAATTTGTTACTTATATCTATCCAAATTTCAAGTTGATTTAATCATTTTGAATGTGTTATATCAGTATGTCCCAGACAATTTCTTAAATACACTTAAACAGAGCTATACTCTAATAATAAGAGGAAATTGGCTGAATTAACTCAGCTGGGGGCTTGTACGAACTAAAACAATATTACAAAATCCTTCACAAATTTGACGGCAGATACTAGAGTTAACGTGCTCAGCCAATGCAGAATTGTTCTCGCTTTTCTGAATATCTCGTGAAAACTCTTGGGGCAGATAAGGGGAACGAATAGTGAGAATCAAAGATAAGATAGTCTAGAAAGCGTATAAAAAGAGGATGCGCGAAAACAATGTGCACGAGATGGACTTCCATATAGTTCGAACAGAGGGTAACAAAACTGGTTAGTCACGCTTTTCAGCACCTCAATCAGAAGCGTGAGTGAAGCAGTGCAGGACTCATGAACCTCAATACACGAGGGTAGCCATGTTGAGACGACAGTGACTTGCTCAAGATTCTATGTGAATTCGTAGGTCTGCGGTGGCAGATTTGTGCAGTACAAGTCTTCAACATATGTATTGTAGTATCCTGACAAGGATTGGAAGAATGGAAGAGCGGTTTATGCTCTCGTTCGTTAATATGATACGTAGAGTGCAGTAGTTAAGATAGTGCAGTGAGCCTGTTATTCTGGGCCCTATTTTTCTCTATTGTTCTATGGGAAATTGTCAGGATTTCATGATTTTGTAAATCTGACAACCGTGTGAAATATGGGAAACAATGGCAAAGAAAACCTATCTGCTGTTGCCCTAAGACGCCACTAGGCGTAATGGCCACTGACTGCTTTGACGGTCGGTGGCTAAGGACAGAAGAAGAAGAAGAAGAAGAAGAAGAATAACTCTTTCTTACGCCCTAATTATGCAACATAAATATACTTCTGCGTATATTCTCATTAAGAACAAATACCAACCCATCAATCATTCCTATACAATGTCCTATTCCCACGCACAGGTGTTCCGTACTTATGGTTAAAATCATATTCATTTTCTTAAATGTAACTCTACATCAATCAAAATTACATTCCTTTCTCTTATAAATTATAATAAGCTGTCCGTCTAAAATATATTAGTTTGTCTTTGTTTATGGTATTAATTTTAACGTGTACTCTACAAGTGTGAGAAACATCGTAACAGCTGTCACTCAAAGTTTGCCAGTGCCGTACGAAATGACCTGTCGTAATGCTTCCACACAACAAGAGTGATGCCTATTGTTTTTGCTAATCGCTCCTTTGATTGACAGCTCTCGATCTCCGGGTTAACTTTGGTGAACCTGACCTTTAGTTTAAGTCTAGTAGCAATTAAATTGTGAGAAATAATTCCTGCATGTGTTTGTTTGTGCGTTTTTAAAAACTAACTTTCTATTTTATTATATTAGACTATATTGTCTGAAACGATGCTGCCTACGGAGCATGCAGCCCTGTTGTATTATTCACTAGTTCCCTATTATATGTTAAATTTTACTATTATAACTCAGATGTAATTATGCATCTGCGCATTGCTCGGTCACAAAGATAAGCAGCAGTAAAATCTAAAGAGAGCCAGATAGTGCAAAGTAATAAAGAGTCTACTATCATTGGCAAGTGAGCTGTATATGAAAGAATGTCGACAGGACCAAATTGTTGGAGGTCCAACTAATATTACTGTTGTACAGTGTAAATAAACAGTGTACCTGTTCGAGCGGTGTTACTCAAGTTTTATATAGCAGTACCACTTTGTACTACAGTATATACGACCACTCTGTGTGTTGTTGTACACATCCACCATCATCAGTCATCGCTATCCACTGAGGCAAAGAACCTGGGTATACAACGGCCATGTGAGGTAACCACCTGGTAGCGCAGATGGCCATACCAGCTGGAGGTAGAAGCATCATTATCCTTCTATCTACAACTCTGCGGAGAGTAATCTTGTGCAAAGGTAGACACCTTTGAAGACCCACATAATTTACTCTTGAGTTTTGGCCACTGTTGGACCACTACTGCAGAGCTAAGGGGAGGCAAACCGTGATTGGTAGGTGAGTGAAGTGTTAGAGACTTCACTATACTAGGTCCAGCAAGGAGAGGTGGAGTGACAAGTTCCCTTCCTCGCTGCCTTTTCTTTCCATAACTCAAGAGCAAAGTGAGTTACCTTTTTACAGTTGGGTAGACTGGAGCATGTCGATACCGCGAACCTACCCTGGCACCTTTGCCGCGAGAGAACAGCGCTCTAACAACTCTGTCAATCGTACACTCCTTAGGTGCTAATAAAATATGGTATGTGCAAGAGTGAATACGGTTCTACTGCGCACTGCCATACGGGGCTGCTCGGTCACTGCCCACCACTGCGTGCGCTAACATCGCCCGGCGCGCTAAGCTTAAAAAACAACGTTAATTAATTTATTTTTTTATCACGATCTCTCACGGAACCCCTATCTATCCAAGGCTAAACCTCAGGATTCCGAGGAATCCCTGTTGAGAAACCCTAATCTATAGTGTTACATAGGGTGATGGAGCCGCGCTAGCGTAGTGGTTACAACATCACTCTGGCGACCGGGTGATTCATGATCAAACCCGGGCGACGGCATTTGAGGATTTTTCGTCGACAGGGAATTGGACTGGATTAACTCGAGACCTGGCGAGGACATTTGAAGGAGTGTCGTCGACCAGGGATTGGCGGCTCCTGAGCCAACCCACCTCTAATGGGTACCTCCGAAATCGGCGAGTATCTGCCCGAATGGCGAGGGACACTTGTCTCTGTACAAGAAAAGGGATACTCACGTAAAATCAATGTCAGGTTAGACATTAACAATAACCTGAGATTTCGCCTCGAGTATTAGCGGGCGTACGAAAAAAAAAAAAAAAATAGGGTGATAATTTTGCTCATAATTGAAAATGAAATTTGTTGGGGGCTGCCATCAAATGGAAAGAAAAATGGACGGAAAAAAGTACAAATTCAGAAAAGTAACGAAAAATACACGTACGCCAAGTAGAAATCACTTATAAAACAAGAAAACAAATTCGAACACATAAACATTTTTCTTTAACTAAACTGTCATGGAAGGAGAGGTGAGGGAAAGATAAGCACACTCATATTGTGTGATTAATACTAGTAACATTACATTTGTTGTGCCTTCTTGTCTTCTCCTTCGTCTTTACCTTTAGGCTGTCTGTAGAACATGGCTCTACTTAGTTTGTCAAGCCTTCATGTCCTGTTCAGGTTTTTTTCTGTCTTTTTTATCCTTTGACTGCTTCTGTTTTTCTTCATGTATGTATGTGTTTTTTTTAAGAAGATCTCCATTTTATTTTATCAGAGGTATTCCAAACCGAGCACTGATATGTGATGCTTAGCTGGCGTCCTCAGTGATGTATCATGACCAGCGGCAAAAGTCTTTTTCTCATGTCTTGTTCCACTGGCATTAGCATTGTTTTTTTCCATCGATTTCCACTTGGTGATCTGACTATACAATTATAATCTTTATTTTCTGCGGGAAAAAAACAACTCAAATATAGTACTGGAAGTCACGAGTCGTTGGAGCCTGCATACAGTGTGAATGGTATTATACTTAACGTAGAACCCCTAATGACCTGAGAGATGGCATCTAGATCAGTTGCCCGACCATATTCGGACTAATTCACACACGATAACGGGGTAAGTTGTAATATGTACATTTTATATTTGGCATCGAACATGAATAATTCACTTGTGGATGTACAGTCGTACATGAGGCTGGCAGCCTGAACATACATAATGCCTGAACTAAGTAACCATCACTGCAAGAGTTGGTGAACGCTACTTGCGGGGTTCCTCACAAGGAACCAATAGCAGAGGTCGCCCGGGCTCCAGGGGAGCAGGTAGTGGATGATGATATTATGGTGTACATTGTCACGAGTTGCCTCCCCTTGCTCTCTGCAGTCTTTGTCCAACAGTGGCCAAAACCTAGAGTATCTAATGTGGGTCTTCATAGGTGTCTACCTTCGCACAAGATTACTCTTGGCAGAGTTGTAGATAGAAGGATAATGATGCTTCTGCCTCGAGGGAGTGTTCACAAGATATTTCAGAAGTCAAGACCAATGCTGAATGCGTCTGAGTACGTTAACTTTTTATCCGACCCGCTACCATTTGTGAAGATGTATATTGTATGATTTAGCTTGTTGAAGCCCCCAGCTGAGTTATCCAGTGAAATAAATAAATAAATAAATAAATAAATAAATAAATAAATAAATAAATATATATATATATATCTATGTTTACATATATATATATATATATATATATATATATATATATATATATATATCTATATATATATATATATATATATATATATATATATATATATATATATATATATATATATATATTTATATATTTTTTTTATTTATTTATTTATTTATTTTTTTATTTATTTATTTATTTATGAATATATACTAGAGGTTCTGGATCATACATATGCCTGTCTTTCTGTAATGATTAATTCAACTATGAATTTGTCAAAATCAACATATACAAATTTAATGATCAATTACTTTGAAACAAATGTAAATAAATATGACTGGTGATTATGAAAAATAATTAGGTTTCTTCACCGAAAAGTCTTTAGGCTTGATGAATTTAGCAAAATAAAGTTCGGTTGTTTTTGGCCTGTTAAAATTGGGACTTGCCAAAAGGCTGAAGTGCCGATGCTGCTTTTCCGTAGATTCGCCTCTGTGGTGAGGGACACGTTTCCAGATCACTTCAGGAAGTAACCACTCAATGTCAAGGCAAGAATCTTCAGATGTCGATCTCAAGCTTCGAACCACAGTCTAGTAGTGCAGCAAATGATCTCTCCGGGTCGTACCTCAAATAGTCGGGTCGCCTTGTACTGGTACACTACACACTTTAGAGGGAATAAAAGAACAATTCCGCTGCTAAATATGTGTTTGCCTGATATTATTCAGGTGCCTTTTCCCGCTGTCCGTAAGCCGTTTGTTTCTCAGATTTTTTACTCTCCCTGAGCGTGTATCATATCAGTCAGGGCATGTGATGAAAAATCAGCAGTATGTCAGTTTAATTTAATGAAAAATTTGTGACTGGACAGCGGCAGTGGCTTGTGCCTGAACATATATATACAATTTACATACATTCACCAAATGATAATATACAACTATTCACAAGTTGATGTAATAATCACTCACTTCCTGCTCCATTCGGAGTCTGGGGTACATCTGTTTTTGGTTTTTCCGAGAGAACTAGCATGAAGCAATCACCAGCGCTTGATGTGGTGGTTCATGAATGTATCCTTTTCACATGCTGAGGTTGAGAATTGCCACAGTTATCCAAGTAAGATCCACGGGAACTACACGGGGAAAAATTGATAATAGATAGTATTTGGATTGCTTTTTTTTAATGAAAAATTATACTGGAGCCAGCTTTACAAATGAGTAACAGACCGTTAAACAAAAGGGACATTTCTGGATTCATCATCTCATCTCAGCCCGTAACCCGTCATGGGTCGTAGGGGTGCCATGGTGGAAGCATCAGCAGACAGGGTCCTCCACTGCTCTCTATCCTCAGCAATGCGTACAAGTGTGGAAAAACCGTGCCCTGCCCATTCTTTGATGTTATCAGCCCAGGATTTTCTCTGCCTTCCTCTTCTCTGTTTACCTTCGACTGTTCCCTGAAGGATCGTTTTCGAAAGGGAGTCATGACGAGTTACATGCCCAAACCAGGCAAGCTTTCGACGTTTCACTATTGACAAAAGTGGTTCTTGGTGGCCTGCATAGGTGTTTATCTTCTCTCTAACATAGACATTTGTTTTGTGCTCTTTATAGCAAATGCGCAAAATTCTTCTATAACATTTATGCTCGAAAGCCTGAATCCTTCGCTCCGTATCTGCAGTGAGTGTCCAGCCCTCACACCCATACAAGATAATAGATAATACAAGTGATTTGTATAATTTGATCTTCACAGGAAAACTGATGTTACTTTTCCAGATCACATTCAGCCTTGTCATGGCAGCTGAGGCCATCTCAAGTCTTGTCTTGATTTCTTTACTTGATCTTCCATCACTACATATAGTGGACCCGAGATATTTAAAGGTGTTAACTTCTTCTAACATTTGCCCATTTAACGTAATGTTGGTCGGAACATGTTTCTTATGGCTATTCACCAATATCTTGCTTTTTTCTATATTAATTTCCATCCCATACGTTATTGTTACTTTCTCCAGTCTAGAGGTAAGGTCTTGAAGTTCTGATTCTGATCCAGCTATCAGATCAATATCATCAGCAAAACGTAGGTTGCACAGAGGTCGGCCTCCAATCGATATGGTTGATTTATAATCGTAGAGAGCCTCCTGCATAATATGTTCTAGATATATATATTAAAGAGCACTGGTGACAGGATACATCCCTGGCGAACTCCTACAGTTGTTTTGAAAAATTCTCCAATGTCGTTGCTTGCAAAAACAGCACTGCTTGCGTCCTTGTATAGTGCTTCAATGATATCTATGATGTTGGTATCAAAATTGAATTTTCTCATTACTTGCCATAAGCCTTCATGCCAGACTCGATCGAAGGCTTTTGTGAAATCGATGAAGTTATGGTATAAATCATGTTGATGTTGGAGATGTTTTTCGATAAGTAATCTAATATTGAAGATTTGTTCTGAGGTACTTCTTTTTGGCCTAAAGCCAGCCTGTTCCTCTGACAAGATTTCTTCTGATTTCTGTTTTATTCTGTTCAAAAGTATCCTTAACATCACCTTACTTGGATGACTAATAAGGCTAATGGTTCTGTAGTTCTTGCACATTTTTAGATTTCCTTTCTTTGGAAGCGGTATTACTAATGACTGCGTCCATTCTTTTGGCCATTTTTTTGTACTCCATATCTTCTGGCAAATTGTTGTCATGATTTTTACTATATCTGGTCCTCCATATTTCAAGAGCTCTGCTGGGATATTATCCACACCCGGTGACTTCCCTCCTTTCATCGAACATATAGCCTCTTCCACTTCTTCCCGTAATATTGCTGCATTTCCAAGTTCCCTGTTTTCGCACTTAATGTTGTTTAATATGCCTAAGTCAGTGTCAAGTTTACAGTTATATAATTCTTTACAATATTCTGTCCACCTTCTCATTACAGCTGTTTTTTCATTGAGCAGAGCCCCATTGCTATCTTCTATGACAGTTACACTGGGCTGTTGGGGGTTTTGATAGTTTTCTTAATGTGTCAAAAGCTGCCTTGCTGTTACCTTTTATTAGCCCCGTATTAATGGACTCACATTGATCAGCTACCCATTTTTCTTTGGCCTTTTTCATTTTCTTCCTAATATTTTTATTCACCATACTGTATTGCCATGCTGCTTCAGGAACCTCTTTCTTAACCTTTTTCATTTCCCGCCGTGTATCACATAACTTCAGAATGTCATCTGTAACCCATGGTATGTTTATTTTCTTTCTTTTACCAAGTATTTCTGTTGCTGATTCAATGAGCACGTCTTTCATGTTCTCTGTGATTGAGTTGATATCATCCTCCAAAAAGTTGAGAGCCGCGAATTTTCCTCCAACAGTTGCCTCAAAGATTCCCGCGATTTCTGGATCTTTCAGTTTGTCTAAATTGAATCTTAACTGAGAACATCTGTTTTGATTATAGTTCTTTTTAAGTTTAAGCTTGAGCGTCATCAATACCATGTCGTGATCACTACCAATGTCGGCGCCAGGAAAAGTCCTAGTCTTGGCTTTATTAATACTGGACTTGAATCTTTTGGATACAAGAATAAAATCAATTTGGCCATGTATCTCAGTTTTTGGGGCATGCCACGTTGTTCTTCTTGATAACTTATGAGGAAATAGTGTATTTGCAATGGTTAATTTCTGGATTACACTTCGTTATTTACAGTCATAAACAGAAGGGTAATACAAGGCACATTTCTGGATTACCCTTCATTATTTACAGTCATAAACAGACCGGTAACACAAGGGACATTCCTGGATTACCCTTTATTATTTACAGTCATAAACAGACCGGTAACACAAGGGACATTCATGGATTACCCTTCATTACTTACAGTCATGAAGACCGGTAACACAAGGGACATTTCTGGATTACCCTTCATTATTTACAGTCATAAACAGACAACAAGGATGATTGGTTTTGGTTTTAAGGATTATGTTCATTGAACACTGACAGCCCCATCAGTGCTTCGATCTCCTCCCTTAGATCATACAAGGAGGATCTCAGCACAGTGCACAAACTCCGTAGCACCGGCGAAAATCACAGTGTGTGTATATAGGAATCACAAATTTTATAAATATCGTTGTGGTGGGTAGGTTTCTAATTTGTACATTTTTGCCAGGGTAGCAGCCTTATGTCCTACTCTTTACGATTTCCAACTGCCGTGGGATTTTTAACGTGCGCAACTTGCACACGGAACCTCCTATTTTGTCGCACTTATCCGAAAAGGCTAGGCATCCGATCTCACTACACAGGGTTATGACATCATTAGGGCCACTGGTTCTGAGATGAATTTTTAAAAGTGCTCAGTTTGTAGATGAATCAAAATTCTAGAATAAACGTCAGAAAAATATGCACCAGTCGTGATATACGGAAGTAAGTCATGGACAATTAGTAAACAAGTAGGCAAAGCACTAGAGACCAACCGGATGTAGATTTATAAAAGAATGTTAAAAATACCACGGATAGCTGTGATAAAGTACATTGATACAGCGATAAAATTATTAATTCTAAGTATAAAAGTCAAAATAAAATGAGTAGAAATAGAAATAGTAAAGTTGTAACGCGTCTTCTTTCCCCGCGCCAGTCATCGCATTGAGATAAGAACGTAGTGTGAAACCTTATTGCCGCGCCAGTGGTATTGGACTTTATAACTCGCCCGTCAAGGGTTAACGGTAAAATTTTTGAAAACGACAGTCTTAGTTGTTCCAAGAAAGATAGTAAGAATAAAACAGGGGAGGCATAAACGAACGCTTAAAAGTGAGAGAGAGAGAGCGAAAACATGTCACAAATTGTCAAGCGTTAGATTCTTGGACTAGCTACCAAAGACGACAGTGCGAGACCATACAGTGGCAGGTGTTCGGTAACGTGTCGCAAGCTTTGTAGAAGTTAAAAATACCCCGCAAAACCCAATACTTTTTCGGACTATAGGCACACTGAGAAAATATATAAACACACAGACAGCGCTTTCGATGCAAAAGAGTCCATTTTAGGACGTAACAGACTAGTACGAGGGGCGTTCAGAAAGTAATGCACCACATCGTTTTTCTCAGGAGATGTTTATTAAAAAAGCATGAAATTTATACACAATATACATGGATATGTTATGTTAACATCGGTATTATTCAACATAATCCCCATGAACTTGTACGGCTTTATGCCAGCGCGAAACAAGTGCATGTATTCCTAGCCCGTACCAGATTTTGTCTTGATCATGTAGCCATTTCTTCGCTGCATGAATAACTCCTTCATCATCTTCAAACCTTGTCCCACGGAGTGCATCTTTAAGTAGACCAAATAGATGAAAATCAGAGGGTGCCAAATCGGGACTATAGGGTGGATGAGGTAGTACAGTCCAACTCAATTTGGTGATTGCTTCCCGTGTTGCCAGACTTGTGTGAGGGCGCGCATTGTCGTGAAGGAGAAGCAGGTCTGCTGGATTCTTGTGCGGCCGAACTCTGCGAAAACGTTGATTGAGTTTTTTCAGTGTCTTAATGTAAGCTTGCGAATTGATTGTCTCTCCTCTTGGCATAACGTCCACAAGAATCACACCTTCAATGTCCCAAAAGACAATGATCATGACCTTTCCAGCTGAAGGAATTGTCTTGAATTTCTTTCTTCTTGGTGATTGCGGATGATGCCACTCCATTGACTGTCTTTTTGTCTCAGGTTCAAAATGATGTGCCCAGGTTTCGTCACCTGTAACGATCTTAGCCAAAAAGTTCTCTCCATCAGCATTGAAACGCTCCAACAATTCAGAAGAAATTGCTTTCCTTTGCAATCGGTGGTCATTTGTGAGACTTCGAGGAACCCATCTTGCGCAAACCTTAGAAAATCCGAGAGTTTTTATAACTGCATTTGCACTACCAATTAAAGCGAGAACAGCCTTTGCTATTCTCAACAACATTTGGAAGTCTTCCCAGTACAGCACAAACACCAAATTAAGACTGTATGAGAGCTGCGTACTTTCTGTGCTTCTCTATGGTGCGGAATGTTGGAGAGTAACAGAGAAGGAAATGTCGAAACTGTCCTCCTTCCACACAATCTGCCTAAGGAAAATTCTCCGAATCTTTTGGCCAAACACCATCAGCAACCAAGAACTACTTATTCGGAGTAACCAGGAGGACATGCACACCATCATAGCTGGCAGACGCTGGAGTTGGGTTGGCCATGTCCTCAGAAGGGACCCTGATACCATCGCAAGAACAGCTATGCTATGGACCCCCGAGGGAAAGCGAAAGAGAGGCCGACCAAAAACAACTTGGCGGAGAACTGTGGAAGCTGAGATGCAAAGAATGAACCACAGTTGGGGCACTGTACGAAGGATGGCCGCCGACAGAGCAAAGTGGAATCAATTTGTTGCTGCCCTACAAGACGCCACCAGGCGTGATGGCCGCTGACTGCTTTGACGGTTGGCGGTTATGGATCAAAGAGAAGAAGAAAAAGTTGCACTACCAATGATGACTGACAGCTGTAAGGCCAATTGTTGAGTAGTGATTCGCCTATCAGTAAGAATAATGCCCTCAGCGTATTTAAACATTTCTGCGTTGGTGGCTGTGGCAGGACGTCCACAGCGCAGCCGATCAAGCAGCTGCGTATCTCCACTTCCTGATTCTTTGATTCTCTGAACCCAGCGACTGACTGTACTCCTGTCGACTGCAAAACTTCCATACACATCACATAGACGCTTGTGAATATTCACAACAGTTTCCTTCTCTGCAACGAGAAACTATCACAATTCGCTGTTTATAACGCAAGCTGCTAACACGCTCCATTTCAACGGTTTAGGGCAGCCGTATTACTTAGCCGGTTGCGGTACAATTTAGTGCACACAATTGGCACATGCCATATTTGAAGTGTGCAACATTTCATGCTTCTATCTTCATTATTAGCTGAGAAAAACGATGTGGTGCATTACTTTCTGAACGCCCCTCGTAGTTTCAGTTTTGGACAACGCGGGAAAGGAGAAAAGATGGCGTAATTTATATGATAGTGGAAATTGAAACTAACTCTTGAAAAAATATGGACTTCTTTATTAATGGGTTTAGGATCATAAAACCTAGTTAGTTTGATGGCTTATCTTCTCCTGATAAATAATATGTTTAAAAATACAAAATCCCCCAGTAGATAAGAAAGTTATTGACAAAAGACTGTATTTGTTCGTGCAGACAAACGGACTGACTGGCGGTTTTGAATTCATTTTGCATTCACTAACGAGTACAATTTTGAACGCGTTGTTGGAAATGAGACAAGCAAGCATGTATTCTGTTGGAGGAGGGGTAGACAAGGGGAGAGAAATTATGGGATGGCTTAACACTAAAAATATATTTTAGCAGTAGAAATCTAAGAATGAGTGAGGAGAAAACTTGTTAGGTCCAAAAATCAAGTCTGTTTTTGCTTTTATTTTCAAATTCAAAAGTAGTCGTTCGCTCATTGGCCAACGCCTTTTATAATATTGAAGAATTCAAAGTCTCGACGCCATTTGTATAATACAGTCCCTCGAACAGGACGTTTGAAATTCTGGGAAGGGTGACTTGCCTTATTAAATTAAATATATATAACTAAAACAATAATAGGCATCACAGTCCACAGCAGGACATCTGAAGTCTGCTAATCAACGTACCTGTGTTTATTCATTGAATTTATGGTAAGGCAGAAATTATTCATATATTTTGTTTAAAAATGTGAGTGAGAGATACTACCATTACGACTGTAAGTAATTAGGTCCCTAGCTGATATACGCAGGGCCTAGAAGTAGAGTTATGCTAGAACACATTGCCAGTTTTGTAAAATGCACATGTTTTGTGAAATAAAAATATTTTCTTAGGTGGCCAGATGGACACAGCTCACCTATCCTATTGTATGGAAGAAAAGAAAGATTAATATTATTATTGCAGATGTAGGGCCGCCTTGAGAGGAGAGACATGTAAACAACACTGGTACACTTTGTAATTGATGCGCTGGGTTGATCAATTAGATATGACCCAGTGATAACGACGCTATGTCTAAATGTTAAATAGTCTCTGTTTACACCCACTGTTGCGAGTGTAGTGGTTTGGTCTATATCATCGCCACACAGGCTAATTCAATATATGTGTGCTGCTGACCTGTCACTGTGTCTGGAATGTTGACCTGGGTGTGTGTTGATATGTTCGCACACCACAGTACGTACATAAGGGTACATGCAGGAGTCAAGAAGGGTTGCAAACGACTGGAACAGTTCGATACTGTTTATTCCGTTACAACACAGACACGATGACATAAATGACACACATTCGACAGCAAAACACGAATCATAGTATATAATTTCCACACTGCATCAATACCTAATACGGCCTGTCCTAATCCTGGACTTATAATAGCTTAATAGCTTCATACATCTCCACACTGCAGTTAATATATAATATGGCCTGTCCTAATCCTGGACTGATAATAGCTTAACAGCTTCATACATCTCCACACCGCAGTTAATATATAATATGGCCTGTCCTAATCCTGGACTGATAATAGCTTAATAGCTTCACAAATCTTCATACTGCAGCTAAACATAATATGGCCTGTCCTAATCCTGGACTAATAATAGCTTAATAGCTTCATACATCTCCACACTGCAGTTAATATATAATATGGCCTGTCCTAATTGTGACGAAAGTACTGAGATTCTGTCTTTCAAATGGCCCATGTCTTTTTCTCCTTGCATTTTGTTCACTATTTTTAGGAGGGATTACAGGAAATCCTTCTCCATGTTTCTTCTCCTTCTATTATTTACGTTTTTTTCAAGATGAGATCACGAGGGAGTTTGATCTCATCTGCTTTATGGTTCTTCTTTATGTGTTTAGAATGGGGGTGTAGGGAATTAGAAAGTATTATTCTAGATTGAGATTATAGAGGCTAGATCAGGATTTGCACCAGTGGGTTTTTTTTTAAAGATAGGCATGCAGCTAGACACATTTTTCGGGATTATATATATATATATATTTTTTGGCCATTTTTGTTTCATTGCCACTAGAGGGCTAGGCTTAATCTCGTTTCTTTGTCTAAAACCCATGCACGTTACATCAGAACGATCTAAGGTTCTGATTGGCTGAGAGGTAACTGCAGTTGAAATGCAGAGCGCCCATTATTTTCACACCTGCCTCCACCACAAAATTCTTCCTAATGGATTTTCTTCCAATTTTCATCCATCTGCTGGTACACTCAATCCTAGGGAACAACGTCTCCTACAACGAATTGAGACCAGATGTGGCTTTCAACGTATGCGCGTAGTGGCCGCCAGTCACTCCCGCCTTTTATCAGACCTTAGTGCCCAACAGACCCAGCTTCTGCTTCGCTTACGTTGTCTCACCTCCAACAACTTCCCTTTCTATTCTATGATACGCACCACTATCCACACACTGAACCGGCAGCTGCATGAGTTCCTTTCCACGTCTAAACACCATAAACTATCCCGTCTCATCCCTTCCCCCATAGCTACCCCTCCATCCTCCACTCCATCATGCACTCAGGTAGTCTGCATCCCCCCAGATCTACCCCTCTCTGAGGGAGAGCGCTCTGTTCTTAGTAAGGGCCTAAAATTTGTTCCTCTTCGTCCGACCCTAGACCAATACAATCTCCTCCAGGATGTTCATCGGTTTCACCGTCGCATGAGGCTGAAGCTCCATTTTAGAGAGAAAGACAGCACTCCGCAGTCTCAGGCTGAATCCGACATCTTCGCACGCTTTTCTGACTCTACTAAACCTCCCTTTACACCTAAACCTGGAGCCTCTCATGCCCTGGACCTGTATATCAAGAACACCATCCATGACATTCAGCAGCTCCGCCCTCGTAGATTGCATTATTCCAATCTCACTTCGGCGGAGTCTGGTGCTCTCTCCCTTCTTCGCCGTAGAGACGACATTGTCATCAAACCGGCTGACAAGGGAGGAGCCATTGTCGTCTGGCAGAAGGACTTGTACCTAAGTGAAGGTAAAAAACCAGTTGACCAATGGCTCTTTTTACAGGTCCAGGACCAGCGATGCGACTGTCTCTAACAATCGCATTGTACACAACACGATTAAACAGCTTATCACTAGTAATGATCTTCCTCCCGAAGCATCTCATCTCAGGATTCATGACAGCTCTTTGGGCAAGCCTGTATTCTACATGCTCCCCAAAATTCACAAGATCGAAAACCCTGGAAGACCTATTGTCTCAGCCTGTTCTTGTCCTACTGAACACATTTCTGACTTTCTCGATAGCATTTTCCAGCCTATCGTTGTGAATCTTCCCTCCTTCATCAAAGACACCAATCACGCTCTTACAACTTTCTCCTCTATCCGACTCCCAGCAGACCGCTCCTACCGTCTTTTCTTGCTGGACGTCTGCTCTCTGTATACCTCTATTCCCCACTCTGATGGTCTCCGAGCTCTTCAGTTTTTTCTGGACCAACGCACTTGCCCTTCTATATCCACTGTCACTCTTCTCCGTCTTGCTGAACTGGTCCTTCAACTGAATTCCTTTGAATTCAATGGTCAGTTTTTTGACCAAATTAGCGGTGTTGCCATGGGAACGAAGATGGGTCCCAGCTATGCCTGTCTATTCATGGGCCACTTGGAGCATCAGATATGGCAACAATACTCCGGTCCTTTCCCTGGGCTTTACCGCAGATATATCGATGATGGCATAGGTCTCACAGATATGTCTGAGACTGATTTACACCGCTTCATCGACTTTGTGAACCACTTTCACCCCACCATCAAGTTCACCTCCCTCGTCTCCACAGTATCTGTCAACTTCCTTGACATTACTATTTCTATCACGCCCTCCGGCCTTAATACCTCAGTATACTACAAGCCGACAGATGCCCACAGCTACCTCCTGTATACCTCTTCTCATCCTCGGGCTTGTCGTGACTCCCTTCCTTTTTCACAACTTCTCCGCCTCCGCCGTTTATGCCAAGACGACGATGACTTCCACTTACGAGCAAATGAGATGTTGGATTTTTTCCGTAACAGACTTTATCCAGAACATGTTCTCACCTCTGCTCTCCAACGTGTGCTCCCCATCTCTCGTCTGGAGGCCCTCAAACCTCACCATAAATCCACTTCGGATAGAGTCAAATTAATCTTGACCCATCACCCTCACAGTACTACTGTCAAACAGATCCTTTTCCGCCACCT
Organism: Oreohelix idahoensis; assembly: GCA_024509875.1. NCBI lineage: Eukaryota > Metazoa > Mollusca > Gastropoda > Stylommatophora > Oreohelicidae > Oreohelix > Oreohelix idahoensis. The sequence goes on from JAMPIV010017181.1 coordinate 237,347, forward strand.
CCCTATCCTCCAAGCAGAGCCTCTGACCCAAAAAGTATTCAGTGAAGCACCTTTGGTGGCATATAGACGTGACAAGAACTTGAAGGATCTTCTTGTTCACAGCCGTCTCCCAAAGGAGAATGCCACTCACTTTGGCACACTACCCTGTGGTCGGACACGATGCAACACGTGCAAGTATGTCATCTCAACCCAGAAGGTGTCCTTTCCTAAGGCTACGTACACCATCACTAGTAGCTTCACGTGTGAATCGCGCAATGTCATTTATACGATCATATGTAAACGTTGCTGCAAAACCTATATTGGCCAAACAGGCAAACGACTTGGGGACAGATTCAGCCAGCACTTAAATGACATCGCTCAGCAAAAGTCAACACCAGTTGCTATACACTTCAATGGTCCTGACCACCATGGTCCCATCGACATCCAGGTCACAGCGATCCGATCCTGCTCCTCTGACACTGCCAGCCGAGAACAGCTTGAGAACCGTCTTATCCACCGCATGGGGTGTCTAAAACCAGCCGGTCTCAACACTTTTCACACCTTTGTCTGAGGTCACCCTCTCCTCTCTTGCTCTATTTTACTCTTTCCACTCTTATCCTATTCTTCTATTTGTATGCCATATACATTTTTTTATTTCATATTTATTTATCTCCCACTCATTCTGTCCCTTATTATTTCCAGTCCCCACTTTTATCACGTTGGGTAGTTTATTTTCCGGTTTCGTTTTTTAGTTTCTTAGTATGCATTGTGTACATCCGGCGGCGGAAGTCGCTGTCTGTTCAGCCACGCGCTTATCAACAGGGCAGCGATTTTGATAGAATTTCGGTTCTTGCCTTCAGGGAAGTACCCAGTTTTTATTTTATTTAGTTTTTATGTGTCCTATCTAGCCTTCACTTTCTTTCCTTTCCTGACGAAGGCCTTGTGGCCGTAACGTAGACTATTTTCTTTGTCCTTTGTCCTCGTAAGACGAATCACCTTTTTTCGATTTTTTTTCAAACCAATCCATTGGCTTTAGAACCACGCCGCGCATATGACGTCATGAAGTCGGCGCGTGGGGGCTTGAGAATAAATACGCCCGAACTTCATAAGTTCGGTCTCTAAAAATTAATTGCCAAGGCCGGGTTGCCAGAGTCAAGTCGATTGCCTTCAGTAGGACATTCGAGATTTGGTAAGCATGAATTTTTGCGTGAGGACTTTATTTAATTTTTCTAGTCCTAGCCGATCATTTAAGTTTCTTGGGAAGTTTTAGTTTAATTTAATTCTTAACTCCAGAGCCATCAATACGATCTTAGTGATAGACTTGAAAATTTATAGGTCCATTTAATTCCTTGTTGAAAGAATAGCGGCATGGTTTAAAAGTTGAGATATCACCGCTTTGTATTATTGCAAAGTCGGTCGGGAGAGAAACTCGCATCTGCGAATCATATGTATTTACAGAATAGTCGGGAGCGTGTGTAATGTGTATTTTTATTTGTGATTTTAGTGAGAGTATTGATGCTCGCTATTTATATAGTTACGCATATATCTGTGGACGGAAGTGATAGAGGTATTAATTGAAGCACGTGAGCGCGTGGTTACGGTATCTTTATTGATACGATGTTCAGAGGGACGAGGGGGGGGGACGCACGTGGTCATAAAATTGTAACCACGTGTTTGTAACTACTGAGATTTAATTGATAACCATTATGTATAACTTTTGACGGCATGTAGATGCTAGCGTAAACAGGGTTATAGGTTATTGATTGTGCTTTGTTATTCTGTGTATTCAGAAGATGGAGATGAAATTTATTTATGTTAAGGGAATAATATTTTATTTCAATTTTGAGGTGATTAATCATACTGACGGGAATTTTAGGAATTCCTAGAGAGGACTAGTTTTAATTTTTTATTAATCCTTACGGCATTAGTGTCAGCGTAAGAAGTAGGCCACAGTACGTCTGCCCAGACGGGCCATTGAAAATATTATTGTTGCTCGGAGTTAGTCAGGCAGAACAAGCGATCTGGGTTAGCCAATGTTTACTTTGTAGGCTCAGGTAGAGAGGGGAGTTACCTGGTGAAGAGTAAGGAAGTTAATTGTTATTTGAAATGTATTATTATGGTTTGTTTAGCTGTTGTTTTGTTTTGTCTAAAACAGCAGGTACCGGCTTTGTGGGAATGAGAGCGGAATTTTGAGACCACAAAATTTCTCCCACGGCAAAGTTGGGGCATTCGCAGAACCGCAAGGGTTTTACGTTAGTTGCCAGTAGTGGAAGGAGAGGAAGAAAATACGTTTTCCCAGCCAGGGGAAGACATTTTCCAGCGAATAGGATTTTTGTGGATAAATCCTGAGCTCTGACGCTCGTTACACACGCAGATTTGGCAGGCTGCCAGCGTTGTGGTAATTTTGTGTTCGTTTCTTCACGGCCATAATAAAGCCGACGGCCCAGTTATAGATACTCGGGCAGGTAATTTCAGAGTGGTAGAAGTCAGCTACAGTTCCAGTCCAGAATCCAGGGGGGGTTCTGTTAAACCTCAGTCAAATCGAGAGTAGTGGAGAGAGATAGGGTAAACATTCTCTCTACTGAAGTCAGCACAGATAGGCAGAACTGTTAGTTTTGGTGAATCATAGCAGAGGACAGCTGCTGAAGTTTAGAGGTGCAGTTAGTTGTGTTCAGGAGATTCCAGGATAGGCTGTGTAGAACCGAAGTCTGTGCAGAGATTGTGTAGTCACTTCGCCGTCGTTCCAGCTATCAGAGGACTTAGAGTTAGAATTTAGAACAGCTAGTTTGGAGTGTAGGCGACATCAAGTGCAGTGTAGTTCATTTCAGTTAACCTTACCTTCTTTCTCCATACAGGTTGCAATTGTGGGAGAAGGGTTGGGGTGGATGCATTTTTTTAACTGTGCTTGATTTTGTTTCAGGAGTGCATCCTCGCACTTGATGTATGGGACATGCATATGTCTGTTGTTTATAGGTGTATAATAAACTTGTATAAATTGTAGCTGGCATCAGTCATTTCCTTTAGTACAGTAGCTATATGTTGTCTGTACCTTGGTGTTTGTGAATCTTAATTGAACCTTATCCCCATAGGGTAGTTAGAGGTGGTTCGAGGCCATAGCAATTTAAACGTCCGAAGTGGCGAGGAAAGAATCAACCTCGGTTCTCAACCTCGGAGCCAATGGTCTCAACTTTCACAGTTTGCACTATATTTCTATCTGAATCTATCATTTCAGTCTTCCTTCTTACTATTGTCTTGTCACTATATGTAGACAGTCTCTAGTCCTAAATCCATTTCGTGACAAAGTGGGTGCTATCGTCCGGTGAATCATCTTTGGTACGTTCAATTCTGTGATCTTGACAAAGTGGGTGGCGTCGTCCTTGGGATCATCTTTGTTGGGATCACTTCTAGATTCATAGATTGTCTCTGTAGAAAGTTCTGGAAATAGATTTCTTATAAATCCCCTAGACGTGAGCTATATTATGACTGATCCAGCTATAAGTTTTTTTCCACAGGTTCCAGTTAGTATATATGATAGTGGTTGTAAGGTTGTTTATGACTTAGAAGTAATTGATGGCTAATCGAATTTTCTTCTTAACAGGAAAGTAAATTCGGGTTTTGGGTAGCTGGATAACTTGAATTTTTTTCAGGTAGTTATTAGTCAGACTTGGTGCTAGTCTGAGTGCGGGTTTTTGCGACAGCATATTCCTAGTAGGTAACAGTAAATTTTTCTTGTTCCTTTTTTGTCATTTCCCCTCGTTGTGAGTACTGCTGATTTGTCAGGAAGATGGCTGAATTGGTCAAGCTACTTACTGCATGGAAGGACGCAGCTAAAAGCATGGGGATGAATGAGGCCGAGACTAGGGCTTACATTATGAGGGAACAGGACCGGCAGACGGAGAGAGAGAAAAGGGAAGCGGGAAAGAAGAGAAGACCCGACAGGCAGAGGAGAGAAAAGCAGAGAGGGAAGCCCAGGAGAAGATAGCAGAGAGGGAAGCCCAGGAGAAGATAGCAGAGAGGGAAGCCCAGGAGAAGATAGCACAGAGGGAAGCCCAGGAGAAGATAGCACAGAGGGAAGCCCAGGAGAAGATAGCACAGAGGGAAGCCCAGGAGAAGTTAGCACAGAGGGAAGCCCAAGAGAGGGAGAAGGCAGCAGAGAGACAGCATGAACTTGCCCTGCGTTCACTGGAACTGCAGTACCGATCTTCGGAAGGCAGTTCGGCTAACGGAGATTCTCCCGGAGCAGGGGCAACAGACACCTCAGGAAACGGAGGGCCCCGGATGGCAGCCATGAATTTTCCGATGGACTCTTTTCCTAACGGGAATGAGAAAATTGAGGTATTTTTAGAAAAATTTGAACGGATGGCAAAGGCATACGGGCTGGATGATAGTCTTTGGTGTCTCAAATTATCTCAATCTCTAAGAGGACATGCGTATGAGGTCTATAGCAAGATGCTGGTAGATGACCAAGGTAACTTTGAGGCTCTGCGGAACGCCCTGTTACAGCGATTCCAATGGACTCCCCGGAAGTGCCAAACGATGTTTAGGGAAAGTCGACTGGAGAAAGGAGAAAGTTTTCCCCAGTTCGCGGAGAGGCTGAGGAATTACCTCACTCGCTGGAGAGAGTTGTTGGGTTTGGCTAAATCGTTTGAAGGACTCGAAGAGCTCATCATGTGCGAACAGATAAAGGCCAACATGTCCCCAGACTTAAGGAAGTACCTGGCGGAGCAGGGCGCCCAGCAACTGGACCAGATAATTCTTTTTGCTGAAAGGTTCCAGACGGCACAGGCCGAAGTACTGGGACAGAAAAGAAAACACCCTGACCTGCCAGCCCCGGACAAAGAAGCATCTTCATGGCAGTCGCCTTCCTCTTCAGATCAACAGCAGCAAGGGCCGTCTCGCAAGGAGCTCCCTCCCAGTCATAACATGCGCTCCCAGCCGCCTAACAGAACACAGGGGCCGTCTTCTCATGAACCCGTCAGGAACCGGGGAGATAATGAGAGATATTGTAGGTTCTGTCGGACTACTTCTCATTGGACAACACGGTGCCCAAACAAACAACCCGCTCATCAGATGGCTTGTTTAAGGCCTGTGAGGGTGAAACAAGGGAAGAAGTGGAAACCCTTCCAGTCAGAGAAGTTGTTTTCCAACAGCGGGCCAGCAGAAGTGAACGGGACTGAGACTACATGCTTATTTGACAGCGGGCTTACCTACCCCAGCATAGTCGCCCGACATCTGGTGAAGCCCTGGCAGATGACGAAAGAAAAAGTGAATATTGGTGGAGTTTTAAGGAAAGAGACTTCACAGTGCTTTCCGGTAGCCAATATTAAGGTAAAATGTAAGTTCGTGTCTGGCACCATCAAGGCAGCTGTAACAGCTCAGCCGGCCTACGACTTCATTCTCGGTAACCCATATTTAGTTTTGGGGAACCCGCCCACACCGATCCTTGCTGATGCAAGGGGGCCTACTGCAGGCCAGATAAGTGAAAAAGGAGAACCCCTAATTCACGGAGCCCCGAGCGAGCTCAAACATAGCTGTCGTGCCAAGGAGGGATGCAACGCCTCTGACGACAGTGATATGTTATTTGCAGAGGCAAATTCGCCCGCCAGCCCTGTTCAGCCAACCGGCCAAACAGTGGTGACGACGCCTCTGATTCCGGAAGTACACTCTTTGTTGTCGGGAATTAGGCCCCCGATGGTATTAGCTCCTTCAAGTGAGGGACATACTGACAAGAGCGGTATTACATATGTCAACGACCAGCGCCATCTTCATAGGGCACAAGATAGCGGTCTGAGCGAGCATATAGTTCCAACCAGCCCTGGAGCCCCATCCGACCAGCACTTTACTCACACGGAGGAGGACAGTGATCTGAGTATCCGTTTGCCTATAAACGGAGATGGGCCCCACAACTCTCGTATCTCGTTTACAGGAAACGACTCTTGTAACGAGCAGCCTGAAAAATTGGCTATCTTTTCCAATTCGTTTCACGGAACATTGGAACCAGTCACCGAGAGCTTTATCTCAGATTCTCCGCGATCTAACGGGATCTTAAACCGTCAAGTGTCACTGCAGGACACATTCCAACTGACGCCAGCAACTCTCGACGGGGAGGGCAAGGTTGAGAATTTTCTTAGAACCAGAGTTTTAGACGGAGGACTCTCTGGAACTATACGGGCATCTCACAAACTTTCCAGGCCAGGAATTAGTGAGGGAAACTGCCTTATAACTTCGCAAGGAGCGATTTTGGAGAGCTCTGTCCCGCTTCAGATTGGTAGGGGAAGAGCGAGTCCAGAACCACTGCCAGGGGCAGATCTTACCTACCTTTCTTCAAAGGTAGAAGCTATTGAGGTCGATCGTGATCCAATAGACACCCAGCAAGAAATCGGAGGCTCTACACCAGAGGAACCCGAGACGTTGCATCAGTTTTGCACGGTACCAGCAGTCACAACTCTGCTGACGCGCAGCGAGGAAGTCGCCATTGCCAGGTCGCCACAGCGCCCGCCGGTCACATCAGCTGACCAGAACAGCCTTTTGACGGTCATAGCAAGGGAAAGTTCAGACCCGCCATTAGACGGCACAGGTCTGAAGAGAGATCAACTCTCCCAACGGAGCATAGGAGCTCATTCTAGGAGAGGAAGAAGGAGGAAACGCAAAAGAGGAAGGTCGAAGAACACTGAATAGGAGGGGTAAGGACAGACAGCCTTGTAGACAGAGTTAAGGGCCAGTGTGAAACACAGAGATTTCAGTAAGGAGATCGTTGCTCAATCTTTGAAAGGGGGGAGTGATGTGACGAAAGTACTGAGATTCTGTCTTTCAAATGGCCCATGTCTTTTTCTCCTTGCATTTTGTTCACTATTTTTAGGAGGGATTACAGGAAATCCTTCTCCATGTTTCTTCTCCTTCTATTATTTACGTTTTTTTCAAGATGAGATCACGAGGGAGTTTGATCTCATCTGCTTTATGGTTCTTCTTTATGTGTTTAGAATGGGGGTGTAGGGAATTAGAAAGTATTATTCTAGATTGAGATTATAGAGGCTAGATCAGGATTTGCACCAGTGGGTTTTTTTTTAAAGATAGGCATGCAGCTAGACACATTTTTCGGGATTATATATATATATATATTTTTTTTGGCCATTTTTGTTTCATTGCCACTAGAGGGCTAGGCTTAATCTCGTTTCTTTGTCTAAAACCCATGCACGTTACATCAGAACGATCTAAGGTTCTGATTGGCTGAGAGGTAACTGCAGTTGAAATGCAGAGCGCCCATTGGCTTTAGAACCACGCCGCGCATATGACGTCATGAAGTCGGCGCGTGGGGGCTTGAGAATAAATACGCCCGAACTTCATAAGTTCGGTCTCTAAAAATTAATTGCCAAGGCCGGGTTGCCAGAGTCAAGTGGATTGCCTTCAGTAGGACATTCGAGATTTGGTAAGCATGAATTTTTGCGTGAGGACTTTATTTAATTTTTCTAGTCCTAGCCGATCATTTAAGTTTCTTGGGAAGTTTTAGTTTAATTTAATTCTTAACTCCAGAGCCATCAATACGATCTTAGTGATAGACTTGAAAATTTATAGGTCCATTTAATTCCTTGTTGAAAGAATAGCGGCATGGTTTAAAAGTTGAGATACCACCGCTTTGTATTATTGCAAAGTCGGTCGGGAGAGAAACTCGCATCTGCGAATCATATGTATTTACAGAATAGTCGGGAGCGTGTGTAATGTGTATTTTTATTTGTGATTTTAGTGAGAGTATTGATGCTCGCTATTTATATAGTTACGCATATATCTGTGGACGGAAGTGATAGAGGTATTAATTGAAGCACGTGAGCGCGTGGTTACGGTATCTTTATTGATACGATGTTCAGAGGGACGAGGGGGAGAGAAGCACGTGGTCATAAAATTGTAACCACGTGTTTGTAACTACTGAGATTTAATTGATAACCATTATGTATAACTTTTGACGGCATGTAGATGCTAGCGTAAACAGGGTTATAGGTTATTGATTGTGCTTTGTTATTCTGTGTATTCAGAAGATGGAGATGAAATTTATTTATGTTAAGGGAATAATATTTTTATTTCAATTTTGAGGTGATTAATCATACTGACGGGAATTTTAGGAATTCCTAGAGAGGACTAGTTTTAATTTTTATTAATCCTTACGGCATTAGTGTCAGCGTAAGAAGTAGGCCACAGTACGTCTGCCCAGACGGGCCATTGAAAATATTATTGTTGCTCGGAGTTAGTCAGGCAGAACAAGCGGTCTGGGTTAGCCAATGTTTACTTTGTAGGCTCAGGTAGAGGGGAGTTTACGTGGTGAAGAGTAAGGAAGTTAATTGTTATTTGAAATGTATTATTATGGTTTGTTTAGCTGTTGTTTTGTTTTGTCTAAAACAGCAGGTACCGGCTTTGTGGGAATGAGAGCGGAATTTTGAGACCACAAAATTTCTCCCACGGCAAAGTTGGGGCATTCGCAGAACCGCAAGGGTTTTTTACGTTAGTTGCCAGTAGTGGAAGGAGAGGAAGAAAATACGTTTTCCCAGCCAGGGGAAGACATTTTCCAGCGAATAGGATTTTTGTGGATAAATCCTGAGCTCTGACGCTCGTTACACACGCAGATTTGGCAGGCTGCCAGCGTTGTGGTAATTTTGTGTTCGTTTCTTCACGGCCATAATAAAGCCGACGGCCCAGTTATAGATACTCGGGCAGGTAATTTCAGAGTGGTAGAAGTCAGCTACAGTTCCAGTCCAGAATCCAGGGGGGGTTCTGTTAAACCTCAGTCAAATCGAGAGTAGTGGAGAGAGATAGGGTAAACATTCTCTCTACTGAAGTCAGCACAGATAGGCAGAACTGTTAGTTTTGGTGAATCATAGCAGAGGACAGCTGCTGAAGTTTAGAGGTGCAGTTAGTTGTGTTCAGGAGATCCAGGATAGGCTGTGTAGAACCGAAGTCTGTGCAGAGATTGTGTAGTCACTTCGCCGTCGTTCCAGCTATCAGAGGGAACTAGTTTTGAGTTAGAGTTAACTTTAGAATAGCTAAGTTTAGAATTTAGCAAACATCATAGTTTAGAAAATGGAGTGTTAAGTGCGACATCAAGTGCAGTGTAGTTCATTTCAGTTAACCTTACCTTCTTTCTCCATACAGGTTGCAATTGTGGGAGAAGGGTTGGGGTGGATGCATTTTTTTTAACTGTGCTTGATTTTGTTTTCAGGAGTGCATCCTCGCACTTGATGTATGGGACATGCATATGTTTGTTGTTTATAGGTGTATAATAAACTTGTATAAATTGTAGCTGGCATCAGTCATTTCCTTTAGTACAGTAGCTATATGTTGTCTGTACCTTGGTGTTTGTGAATCTTAATTGAACCTTATCCCCATAGGGTAGTTAGAGGTGGTTCGAGGCCATAGCAATTTAAACGTCCGAAGTGGCGAGGAAAGAATCAACCTCGGTTCTCAACCTCGGAGCCAATGGTCTCAACTTTCACAGTTTGCACTATATTTCTATCTGAATCTATCATTTCAGTCTTCCTTCTTACTATTGTCTTGTCACTATATGTAGACAGTCTCTAGTCCTAAATCCATTTCGTGACACTAATCCTGGACTAATAATAGCTTAATAGCTTCATACATCTCCACACTGCAGTTAATATATAATATAATACGGCCTGTCCACATCCTGGCCTAAACAGTACTTCAACACGCACTAAAGCCTGCATCATCCGGCAGCTTCATTAATCTTCACAATATGGCCTACAAAAGTACCTTAATACACAGCGAAGCCTGCATCACCCGGCAGCTTCATTAATCTTCACAATATGGCCTACAAAAGTACTTCAATACATAGCAAAGCCTGCATCACACGGCGGCTATAATAATCTTCAAAATATGGCCTACAAAAGTACTTCAATACATAGCAAAGCCTGCATCACACGGCAGCTTCATTAATCTTCAAAATATGGCCTACGAAAGCACCTCAATACATAGCAAAGCCTGCATAACACACGGCAAAGCTATAATAATCTTCAAATATGCCTACAAAAAAGTACTTCAGTAATACATAGCTAGCAAGCCTGCATAAGGCATCACACGGCAGCTAAAATAAGGTTTCATATGCCTAAACAAAATCTTCACTGCAGTGTTATCACATAGGCTGTACACACAGCGAAAAATATATAAGTCGACATTTTTCTCAAATCCACGTAGGCATAACACATTATCCAAAAATCCACTGGGACTCGACTTCACGGTCCCACGCCCCAAAACACAAAACTCCCCAAATCACACACTAGTCCCGCCAAAAAACCCCGTCACGAGATTCGGTTGTCTTGAACACCGCTCTCGATAACACATGCAGACTAGCGAGCTATTCACATTGCTCAAAACAGTACAGAATAAATACATTAAACAGCGTTCACACGCTTATCTGTACTCTGTCACCCGACAAATAGGAAAAGATAATTCTATCCTAAAGTCAAACAAGTATCCGCTTAATCAGAAAGCGAGCTATCTTTGCAACTCAATCCGGAAATTTAATATGTTCAAAACATTCGTAAAGATTACTTTCCCCTTTCCATAAGTTCGACACCTGCAACAGTTACCACGCTTCCCGAAAACGAGCATTCCGGAAAAAAAACAAATATTCTTTTAACATTTTTTTTTTGAATTTTTTTGAAAAAAATTAACTCCCAAAAACGAAAAATTTAGAAGACAATTAAGCTGTAACGTATGCCTACAAAAATATCTTATTTTAAATCAAAATTATATCTACAACAAATATCAGCATTAAAGTGTAAAGTAGCAATTAAAGCATACAGCATAACCAGTAATTAGCTAAATATACAAATATGATCAGTTCCAAAATTAAGTTACGTATATTTAGTACAAACCAAACCGAAAACAACCAATCGAAAGAGAAAACACAAGATCAATCAAAAGAAGAATGATCTGTAAAAAAAGGAAAGTAAGAACTCAACAATACCATATACTCATAATTAAGTTGGACAATTACATGTAAAATAAATACAACTATCATAAGTAGATATGTTATATCAAGTCATATAACCACTCCAACAATACAAAGAATAGAGGTATAAGTGTTGAAAGGACAAAGTATACAAATAGAATCAAGTAAAACGAAGATGAGGTACGAAAGTATAAACAAGATATGAAATCCATACCGAAAAGACAACAGAAAAGAAGGAATGAAATGAAGAATAGTTACCAAAGACAGATAGAAAGCAAAGGCACGAACGCAAAGAAAGTCAATAACAGTATATACTAATAACTGTTTTGATCAGATAACCTATTCAAAAATATATATATAAACATGAACGAAAGACACAACACAAAATATCAAAGTATATCTATACTAACACCATCAAAAAATAATTTATAACTAAACAAAAGCTAATAAGTAATTTAACCAAGTTACAAGAGTTATACAAAACGAAAAAAAATAAATTATAGGCATTTAACAAACAAGTAATAGCATTACTATAACTAATACGACCAACGCACAATCAAGCGCTAAAAATAAAAAATACATCATAATAAAAAACAACTTTTTACAAGAACTAATCAAACTACATATCAATGATATCACGAAGTCAAATGCTGGGCACACCCAACAAAAAATTACAATGCCAAAAAAAAAAAATCATTTTTTTCAACAGTACCGTAGAAACATATTTTTTTTCTCGATAAGTTACATAAAAACAGTATTTAATTTTTAAGTAGTTCAGTAATACTTTAAGTAAAGCCTAATAATGAAATCAATATTTTACCAAAATGAGTGAAATATAAAACAAAAATCCTATCTCGAAGGAACCTTTAAATCAACACATGTAAATTTAATTTATCCTTTAAGTTCTTTCTGCTGACAATTACGTTCAGCTCCGTACAATGCTATTTAGGTATAACTCTATCTCTTACTCAAATCGATAAGATATACATTATAAATAAATCTACCCTTTGATGCTAATATGAAATATAAAAAAGGTTCTATAAAAATATCTACAAAAAATAAGTTTTTTTTTTTTTTAAAATAATCTGCTAAGAAAATAATCTACATACCTAACTGGCAAGAAATCAAGTTTTGAAAAAATCGAAGTTTCACAAAAAGTTTAACAAATCCAAATACAAGATCATGTATGATACATGCAAGCTATTTTCAAAATTACATTTCACAACATACCAGATAATACACATCTTCTCTGTATGTTCTATATATTAATTAATCATGACATCAAAACATGAGAAAAATATAAATTAAGTGAATAACGAACACTCAGGACTATCTAAAAGTAACCACTACATCAACAATAAATGAGTTTGTGCAATCTCATCATGTACAAAACTATCCTAAACAACACAGTTGCAAAAATTCTAAGTTGAACAGAGTAGTATAAAGGATAATAATTACATACTACACATTATCAACACAATAATATATAAATAGCATAAAAATGTATTAATACATCATCAAAATACAGACATATAAATAACAATAAAAAATTATGGCAATCAAATGATGCATAGAAATAATCATTACAACAAAATTATATATTATCTCAAAACAACAACATGTCATGTACTAATATAGAATACAAAAAATTATCATCTTCACATTAAAAAAAAAATAAATCAGACGCGAAGTCTCCCACTCTCTTGTAAACATGCTTGACCTTCAGAAAGCAACACCTCAGATTTAGTTTGACGCTGACAGGTTTCGGTTGACTACTCGAGCGGAAAGTTGACTCACATTTCTGACCGTCAATATGTCACAGAAGCCTTGACCCTTATCGCAACGTAGCTTCTGTCAACAAATACAAATGAAAATTTCCATTTTACTCAGTAGTGAAATTTAATGAAAAAAAAAAAAAAACGTAGAAATCACGTTTACAATTACCCAGTACCGGCTTGTGTAAAAACCCGGTCTCTTCACGATGTCACTAGCTCTCTCTATCATATGTAGATATCATAGAATTCTTGGGGACAACATGACCGACCTTGAATGTCGCCGCTGCCTTACGCTGAAACAAAGTCTCACATTCACAACAACAAGTAGAGCAAGCAATAGTATTCAAGCATCCACTGTTATTTTTACTCTGTTTACTTTGATTATAAATGACTCTGGGCTCATGTTGAACAAAATTAGCACAATTGCGCTTATTATTTGATCTATGATCAAAATACTTATTATTACCGTTGCCTTGTTTACAAATAATGACTTTAGTCTTTTGTTTAGGAACATTCCTCTGGTGATGTAAGGCAACATTTGAAAAGCTATTATCTCTATCATACTTTCCAACATTCTTACAATCACTTTGAGATTTGTTAAATTGTCTACAGTATCTACGAAAGGGAAAATTATTATTTTCTGATCTCCCTTGGTACTGTTTAATCTTGGGGTTATCTCTCTTACTAGAACTGTTTTTCTTTTCCCCTATGGGAATATATTTACCAATTGTTTCAAACTGACTGTGCTGAGTTTGATAACTGCCAGAAAACAATAGTATCTCTATTGTTCCGCATATGGGTTTCATCTTTGGAACAAGTAGTAATAGTCTTAACACCCGCTATTAATTTCTGAGTATTTCCAGTAGTAGAGAAATATTTGTTCTTATGAATCTTGACCTGAAATTTATCACCTATCTTTTCCTGACCAACAGAACTGGCTGTTACACAAGAATCTTTGTTGGTCTGACGCCAAGAATTATTACTGGAACTACCAGTAATATTAGAACTTTTAAAGTTGTATTTACCACGATAAGATCTATCTTTACCATGAATGAAATCTCTCTGAGCAAAAAGTGTATGGGGTTGACTTTTCGCAACTTTCTGTCTATCATTGTGAACATTGACAAAAGAGCACCTTTTGTTTTTTCAAAACCATATCTAGTAAGCCAAATATTCTTTCCCTTGCTTCCGCAATTTCATTATTTTTAAGTGAAATCGTTTCACTTAACCTTTTATTTAACTCCTTAACAGCCAAAACTTTGTCGCTTTCTTCTGCTAGCAAATTTTCAATTTTAGCGACCTTCTCTTTCTCAGCCGTCAACTCCACTAAAGTCTCTTTCTCGTACTGTTCTTTATTTGCCCTCAACTGAGTCAACTCTATCTGAAGTGTTTCAGTCTGGACATCATCATTGTTTTCCATAATCTCATTACTCTTCTTGGGGGGTACAATATTCATCTCCCCAATTTGATCACTGAGCATCGCATTATCATTCATCACCTCATGAAGCATTTCTATGTAAGTCTTCTCACAGACATTTCTCTCAACCTTCAATTTCTCATACATCTCTTTCTGTTCTTGAAGTTCCCGCGTGAGATTACCTATCTGAGTTTCCAAGTCTTGGACTTTGCTTAAAGCTGAATTTAATGTAGCTTGTGCACTAGAAAGTTCTGAGTTTGACTTTTGCAATTCACCCGTAAGTCTAGACACTGTTTCATGTACTTTACTCACTTCAGCGGTACTCTCTAAGAAGTTTTCCCTTTGTTGTTTTTTTTCTTCTTAATTCCTCATCTTCTAACCTCTTTTTCTGATCAACAGAAATGTCGTTGCGCATTATCTTACGTATACTCTTCAATATCTGATCGCGCTCAACACCCATATAGTGGTACGAAAACAATCGAAGATCCATAAGCAGTAACTGCGCTAAATCTTTAGCCATCCTTAGATGAGGATGAGAGTGAAAATTCTCCTCAGCAAAATATCTTAGGGCACTTGATGCATTGACCAAAAATTTGTCTATCACATGTTCCTCAAGCTGTGGTCCTTTTAATTGTTGATAATCTCTACCTTCTTCCCACAAATAAGCCAATACAGGCCTCATATCCTCAGGATCTATATCATCATCATCCACAGTGATTCACCTACTTAATCAACTATATATAGTAATAACTTATAGTTATGACAAATTACTGTCCCAAAAGGTTGGACAATTAACTTTCCAGCTCACAAAGCCAACTATTTGTCAAGAAATGAGCTTATTCCCCTATTCTGTATCACCAATCCTTTTTATAGCACCTTTATCAAGTCACATCATTATCAGGAAAATCGACATATGTCAACAGCCATTAACACCTATGCATCAAATCTTAATCATATGTCAAATTAGACATAAACAACAATAATAACAAAATGAGCAATTAGGGAGGCCCAGCGACATATATGAAGTGACACAATTTACACAAGACACAATCACTTATCTGTCAATGATCCCGCTTCTTTTCCGCCACGACACTGGATATCACATAGACTGCTAAAACCTCCACTGCGGGGAAAGCACTGCAACTTGATTCGTTTCTCTTCAGGTAATTTCGTCAATATGATATGTGCTTAACAATGCACAAGTTGACAGGAACCATAATACAGCACACACTGCAACTCTTGACTCTTCTGTAGTCTGAAATGCACACGGCAACTCCGTGTATCATAACATCTTGAACTTGTGATGGTGACAACTGGCACAGGTAACCCGAATATTGCAGAAATCTGTCACAACCCGTACAAATGCTGGTACAAATACTGTCCAAGTCTAATTGAACTTCCTTGACCACTGCAGACGTTGTTGTCGTCTATAGGCATGAAATAGGACGTCAATTGCTACTGGTGTAAAGTTGCCTTCTACCA
Source organism: Oreohelix idahoensis (assembly GCA_024509875.1). Classification (NCBI taxonomy): domain Eukaryota; kingdom Metazoa; phylum Mollusca; class Gastropoda; order Stylommatophora; family Oreohelicidae; genus Oreohelix; species Oreohelix idahoensis. The sequence goes on from JAMPIV010017181.1 coordinate 252,957, forward strand.
AATAAAGCGTGTGTTGTTTCTCAAATGCGCCACCCACGCAGATAATATTTAGGTCACAGTTCTGAAGTACACCAGATTCAAGCCACGCCCACACCGGGCTAATTATAACAAAGTCAAGTGTTCTACACTCTTGTCACGTGAAAGTCATATGTATTATTTTCAACTTGTAGTGACTGATCCTCTAGATATGTTATGGTCTGGTGGACAAAATTTGATTCACTTTATCCTCTTGCTTCAAGTACATATCACTGTAGAGGTAACAATTTCTTAATCGTATACGCCACACAGGCACATCTTAAATGATATCCAACGATACGAAAACTACGCCACTTAGGCTATCGACGCGAATAGTCGTAGATGTCAGATCCTGTTAACTGAAAACCACCAACTGATAACGACGCTATGTCTAAATGTTAAATAGTCTCTGTTTACACCCACTGTTGCGAGTGTAGTGGTTTGGTCTATATCATCGCCACACAGGCTAATTCAATATATGTGTGCTGCTGACCTGTCACTGTGTCTGGAATGTTGACCTGGGTGTGTGTTGATATGTTCGCACACCACAGTACGTACATAAGGGTACATGCAGGAGTCAAGAAGGGTTGCAAACGACTGGAACAGTTCGATACTGTTTATTCCGTTACAACACAGACACGATGACATAAATGACACACATTCGACAGCAAAACACGAATCATAGTATATAATTTCCACACTGCATCAATACCTAATACGGCCTGTCCTAATCCTGGACTTATAATAGCTTAATAGCTTCATACATCTCCACACTGCAGTTAATATATAATATGGCCTGTCCTAATCCTGGACTGATAATAGCTTAACAGCTTCATACATCTCCACACTGCAGTTAATATATAATATGGCCTGTCCTAATCCTGGACTGATAATAGCTTAATAGCTTCACAAATCTTCATACTGCAGCTAAACATAATATGGCCTGTCCTAATCCTGGACTAATAATAGCTTAATAGCTTCATACATCTCCACACTGCAGTTAATATATAATATGGCCTGTCCTAATCCTGGACTAATAATAGCTTAATAGCTTCATACATCTCCACACTGCAGTTAATATATAATATAATACGGCCTGTCCACATCCTGGCCTAAACAGTACTTCAACACGCACTAAAGCCTGCATCATCCGGCAGCTTCATTAATCTTCACAATATGGCCTACAAAAGTACCTTAATACACAGCGAAGCCTGCATCACCCGGCAGCTTCATTAATCTTCACAATATGGCCTACAAAAGTACTTCAATACATAGCAAAGCCTGCATCACACGGCGGCTATAATAATCTTCAAAATATGGCCTACAAAAGTACTTCAATACATAGCAAAGCCTGCATCACACGGCAGCTTCATTAATCTTCAAAATATGGCCTACAAAAGTACTTCAATACATAGCAAAGCCTGCATCACACGGCAGCTATAATAATCTTCAAAATATGGCCTACAAAAGTACTTCAATACATAGCAAAGCCTGCATCACACGGCAGCTATAATAAGGTTCATATGGCCTAAACAAATCTTCACTGCAGTGTATCACATAGGCTGTACACACAGCGAAATATATAAGTCGACATTTTCTCAAATCCTACGTAGGCATACATTATCCAAAAACACTGGGACTCGACCTACACGGTCCACGCCCAAAACACAACTCCCCAAATCACACACTAGTCCCGCCAAAAAACCCGTCACGAGATTCGGTTGTCTTGAACACCGCTCTCGATAACACATGCAGACTAGCGAGCTATTCACATTGCTCAAAACAGTACAGAATAAATACATTAAACAGCGTTCACACGCTTATCTGTACTCTGTCACCCGAAAATAGGAAAAGATAATTCTATCCTAAAGTCAAACAAGTATCCGCTTAATCAAGCGTTGCAACTCGAAATTTAATATGTTCAAAACATTCTAAAGATTACTTCCCCTTCCATAAGTTCCACCTGCAACACCCAGATCTTTATTTCTCATGTATTATAATTTGTAGAAATAACAGTTTAAGTATGATATCAACAAGGAGGCATTATTTCATTGTTACAGGGTTTTTATCTGGCACTAGCCCGGTGCCAGATGTCTGTGAAAAGCAGTTGAGGAGTCTTTTCATTTCCAGTAGTGACAGGGGTCTACAGAGTCCACCCTGTTACTTTTGGGCCAGTATCAAAGTGATCGTTTTACAGCAAGAATACGGACAGTTCAAGTTGTGCCAGATAAGTAAAATATCTGGCACCCGACTTTTCATCAGCATCAAAGACTAGTGCACCCTTGTATAACATAATAAAAATATTCCCCAAAGAATTAAACATTGAAAGGTGTATTAAAGAACTGGGGATGATTAAAGAATCCCAAACAGCCATCCAGTGTTAGAAACCAGTAATATTAAAAATTTAGTAACACTATTAGTATATTTTAACAGTATATGTTTGGACAAAGTGTCCCTTTGGGTTGAAAAGTTGCTTTCATGTAAATACATTGAGCTCTTTTAATTTGGAAAGTCCTGACCAGAAGAATACTAGGTTCAGGACTAATAAAATTGTATAGAAAATATTTATACATCAAAATTTAACCCATGTGTTAGTTCATTTGATCATAGACTTTCCTAGTTGTTTATATGTGTGTGTGTTAGTGTCAAATTACCATCACACCACACTTGCATAACCCTAGACATTAGACGTAGCTATCATACATACTAGTCAAGAATAGGTCTGATTGAGGTCATAAGGTGGTAGCAGAAAGGTACCCTGATAACTCAACCCAAAATTTGTTATAATCAGGGACCTTCACAGCTGACCTCATTCAGTACAATAGTAATAAAGAACAACAACATTGCATAACATCAAAAACCACCACAACAGCTAATACAGTAATGAGGATGTCCTGAAAGTGGCTAATGCGCAACGGACATTTATATTATACGGAAATATATTATACGGAAATATATTATACGGACATTTATATTATACGGAAATATATTATACGGAAATATATTATACGGAAATATATTATACATATAAAATACCGTTCTCTGGTGCTGGGCTCTCCCAAGGAATTGTCACGTCCTACAGAGTCACTTCTCAGCTCCTCCTGCCTATCATTGGGTCCATAGTGAGATGCTACATGCAGGCAACCAGGTAAAAACCAGAGTTTGTCGGGCTCAAGTGACTCCTCCAAGCTTAGTGTCGTGGAATATTCTAATCCACATATATAAATTATCAAGTAAATATAAAGCCTAACAAATAAATCTAATAAAGAAAAGAGAATGGTAAAGAACAGTGCTGTCACAATGACAGTACTCGAAATCCCCCTTCTTTTCTACTTCGTCGGCAAATTGTAACGCTTTCACGTTGATATTAAAGGCCTTCTGCAACATACACGCGTTTCCCAAACACACAATAAAATGTGCTGCCTTTCTAAGAAAAAACCTTGAAATATGCAAGTTGACCTAAATTTTAAATTCCATTCATGTCTTTTTCTACACTATGTTACCAAAAACAAAAGACAGATGGACTAAAGGATAGCGAGAAGGGAGAGGCAGAAAGCCGAACACTAAACACGCGTCGCGCGATACACAAATGCTGCCATCACGCGTGTAAGACTACATGCACTAACTTTTTTTCGGACGGACAGTGATAAATTCACTACCCTTCCCAGAGTTAGGTTTTAAAATCACAAAAAAAACGCTTATTAGGAAAGATAACAATAGATGGGTTTACGTTTGAAAACATTACAGTACCCAGACAGCACATCTTCGAAACAGGAGGTAGAAGGAATTGCATATTTTGAACGCAGCATATTAGTTCTATTAAATATATATATTTGGGTTCCTTAGGGTTTGCTGACAAAGAATATGTACAACGTTATGCAAATAGTCTAGGAATTAACAAGTTATAGCCAAAATAAAATGATGGTGCTGTCAGACAACACCCAAAATCAGAATCGCTCAGTGGTAGATTTTTTTTTAAATCCACCATTGTACGGGAAATGGGCCACAAGTTACATTTGAACGGATTGGCTGGAATGATATGTAAGGCTAAACACGATTAGTCGGGCTATAAATGCTATCCTTGGTTGTTAGGGGAGACGTAGGAAGTTAAAATTTTTTCAAATACTTGTCGAAACGTGGCTCCATTGGCTAGACTCGCTGATATACTCACTTAGGAGCGTTAGTTCGAGACCACTAGTGCAAATAAGCTTGATAAAGCAACAGTGCGTTGAAGCCAGCTCATATTTGTGTTAAATAAAAGCCTGGAACATAAGCAGATGGGAATTTGTGCCAGTATTTTGTGCCAGAATTCATTGCTAATCAACGTATCTGTGTTTGTTTCCATGAATTGTGGGACCGTGGTCTTGATGGTATTGAGCAGCACCTGGTCAGAGCTTTGCTGAATCCAGAGTCGGACAGCATACTCCTTGGTCCATTTAGCTATCAGTGAGGTGTCTCCAGAGCCGAGGGGAGAGTCGAGCAGAGGAGTCTGTTCCTGCCGCCATCACGCCAGATAAGCTGATGTGGCCAGCTGAGCTCAAAATTATGTACCCCCAGCTTAAAATGACCTTGTAAAAATAACATTAAGAGGGGAATTAAATTGTGTTAATATCAGGAACTGAGAACATCTCCAATAATAGTTCCCCTAAAGACAAACTATTGAAGTCATGATGACAAATACCAACAGAGCTTGAACAAAACAAAACCAGTATTACCTCATATTACTACTACACAACTGACACACATAGGATACTTTTAATAATATATGTCACTACTATATTCATATTGATAAATTTTGTACATATAACTTGTAATTTAAATTGATTGTGATTCCTGGTTCCCTTTGTAGTTGAATCAGGACACATATTCATTCATGCCAGCAATGAATACATATTGTTATTTGAAAAGTTATCAGTGACTCCTTTAAGATATCCTTGTAGAGTGTTTTATGTATGTGAGTGTCACAGTGTTGTCAAGTGTGGTGGAATAAATTAAATTGTTTATCCGTCTGTTGTTGTTATGACTTACACTTCATCATACACATACCCTAGACATACAACGTAGTCATCACACTATTCCAGAATAATTCTGACTGAGATATATATATATGTGGCAGCAAGTAAGGTTATCTATAATACACTACACTTATTAGATATAGATACCTTCACAGCTGATCTCAGTCAGTACACTAAGTCCCCTATAAATATTTATAACATCCCACTTCACCACATATATTGGGGTCTCGCTCTTGGGATTTTGAATCTTTCCCTATTAAAAATATTGGGGGTAATTCACTTCAGGGAATATAAGAATTAAAAGGTATCCTTGGGTGGAATTAAATAAGGTTGAGCTCACGGTGCCTGTGTTGTCCATTAGATATATTTAGAGATTAAATTGTTGGTTAGACATTGTATAACTTTACCTGATAGACAATGGCGGACCTAGCCAAATTTCGATCTGCTGCTGTTCAGACTGCAAAAGAGTTAGGATTAGATGGGCAAGTTATGGTTGCCTATGTCACTACGGAATGTGACAAATTTATTGAACGCGAAGAAAGAAGGTTTGAAGCCGAAAGAAAGTTAGAGGCTGAAAGGGAAATTAAGAGGTTGCAGATTGAGGCTGAGGCTAAGAAATTGGAAGCAGAAAGAGAAGACAAAAGATTAGCTGCAGAAAGGGAAGCCGAGGAAAGAAGACAGGCTGCAGAAAGAGAAGAGAAGAAATTAGCTGTAGAAAGAGAAGAGAAGAAATTAGCTGTAGAAAGAGAAGAGAAGAGATTAGCTGCAGAAAGGGAAGCAGAAAAGGAGGAGAAGAGATTACAAAGGGAACATGAGTTAAGACTAAGGGAGTTTGAGTTTCAGGGCCATGCTCCTGAAAATGGTGCCAGTCCCTTTGCCTCTGATGCCACTGCTAGCCAAGGAGCCTCAACCTCAGCTATGAATTTTCATTTAGATCATTTTGTTGAGAAAGACGATGATATAGAGAGCTACCTAAATAGGTATGAACTATTAGCTACCACGTATGGGTTAGAGAGAGAAAGGTGGAGCTTAAAGTTATCTCAGGGACTTCGTGGGGCAGCTTATGAAGTTTTTGCAAAAATGAGCAGAGGTGATCAGGAAAATTATGACATGCTAAAGCAGGCTCTTTTGTTAAGGTATGAAAAGAATGCAGAATTTTATAGGAAAAAATTTAGGAATGCTAAACTACTGTCAGGTGAAACCTATCACCAGTTCTCTGCACGAATAGAGACATACTTGGAGAAATGGACTTCTCTGGGGAAAACCCAAGATCTTAAGGAAATGGTCCTTATAGAGCAATTAAGAGAGTCCATGGCTCCAGACCTGAGAAAGTTTCTCATGGAACAAGGTGCAGAGAGGGGGGATGAGTTGCTAAATGTTGCTGAAAGGTATCAAGCAGCTCAAGCAGAGGTAACAGGTAATAAAAAGAAACAAGTGGATAACTTTAGGGCACCACAGAACTTTAATAAATTTGATCCTAAGGATCAAAATAAAGGTAAGCACCAATTTGATAGGCCACGGTATGAAAATAAAAATAAATTCCCACAATTCGATGAAAGGAAATATGATGAAAGAAAATCTTTCAACCAAGGAAAAAGGTGGTGTAAAAATTGTAAGATGGACAATCATGACACTGACCGTTGCAGAAGGAAACCTGTGTATATGGCAACCCTTCAGGTCAGGTCGACCTCAAGACAGGAGGAGGATATTATGTTAGATACCACTCCAGAAGAGATGAGGAAGGCACAGGCTGGGGATAAAACACTCAAGCCTTGTTTCAGAAAATTGTCAACTTGTCATACAACTCCAGGCAAGGGAGATTTTTACATGAAAAACAAGTTGATGTATAGGAAGACTGGAGCTAGATCCAAAGGTCACGGACAGCTGGTTCTTCCAAAGAGATATAGGACAGAATTAATAAGGAGCATACATGTGAAACCAGATGGGGACCATGAGAAGATAGGTACCATCATTCAAAAGGTGGCTCACAATTATTATTGGCCCAAAGCAAGATGGGACATTGAGAATTTTGTAGAAAGGTGTAGCATAGCACATGAGGGAACACCCACAAGTGGGAACATGGATCAGGACCTGGACACGCCACGGGGCAAAATTAGGCCTGATAATAAAAAGAAAAATAGATTTGATAAAGTGGACCAAATGGAATGGGAAGCCCCTTTTCACGGACAAGCTTCACTTAACTGTTTTACAATGGCCACTATGCGGAGAGTGCAAACAGATGTCTTACCCCAGGATAAGCCGAAAATCCCTCAATCGGACTTAAACAAACTGGAGGAAGAGGATGTAGAGAGGAAATCTCTCATCAAGAATTTTAAGTGGGGAGAAAGCCCCAAAAGAAAAATTGGTAGCGGTCGTTTTGTGAATGATAATTCTGGGAGGAAAAATCATCACTATAAAGCTTCGAGTGGAAGAGACCATACCGGTGCATGGACAAATAGGTCCACACAATTAAAGGTCCATATGTAGCTTTGTTAAGAACGTGGACTGATGAAAAGGCAGAGGAAAACATTACATCTTCATACCAATATGTGAATGAGCTGACCACTCGTTTGAAAACTGGCTGGAAACTTGCCAATGAAAATTTAAAACAAGCCAGGAAGAAACATGCTGCCTATTATAACAGGAAGGCGAAAGACAGAGATTTGGCTGTGGGAGAGAAGGTACTGCTTCTTTTGCCCGGGAGTCAGAATAAGTTACAAATTGGATGGCAGGGTCCATATACAGTTTTAGAGAAGGTATCTAGAACAAATTATAAGATAGATAAGAAGGGGAAAGAAAAAATCTATCATGTGAATCTCCTGAAGAAATATTTGGAAAGAGAACATCAGGAAGAGACACACTTGTTGACCTTGTCCATCGCCATGGAGATGAAAAAGGAACCACTTTCATCATTTGAGTATCCATTACACCCCTGTGAGACAGCAGCACAGGTAAAAATCAGTACACATTTAACGAAAACTCAGAAAGAGAGAGTGCAACAGGTTCTAAATAATCATGCAGAGGTGTTAACAGACCGACCAGGGCATACAAACCTATTGGAATATGATATGAAACTGATAGACTCCACACCTGTCTGTATGAAACCATATTCGATTCCGTTTGCTAAGGAGAAAGCTTTGAAGGAAGAGATAGACTATCTATTGAAGGAAGGAATTATTTCGCACAGTGAGTCTTCGTATAGTTCCGGTGTGGTACTCTTAAGGAAGCCCTCTGGAGAACATAGACTCTGTATAGATTACAGGAGACTGAATGCTATTACAGAAGGACAGGTGGATCCATTGCCGGATACAACTCAGCTGTTTGCCAGACTAAATAAAGCTAAATATTTCTCAAAAGTGGATTTGAGTAAAGGATACTATCAGATTCCAGTAAAGCCTGAGGTTAGACCATACCTAGCTTTTAGTACTTCAGAAGGACACTATGAGTTTAATAGATTGCCATTTGGATTGAAGAATGCGCCTAGTGTCTTCTCTAGAATGATGAGAAAATTATTGGACCCTCTGAATAATCCATGTATAACAAATTTCATGGATGATATCCTGATAGCCACAGAAACATTTGAGGAACACATTGACTCTCTGAACATGCTGTTTGATCGACTTAGGGAGGCAAATTTAACAGCCCGACCCACCAAATGTTGCGTTGGATGTAAAGAATTGGAATTTTTGGGACACACAGTTTATCAGGGAAACATGACCCCTGACCCAAAGAATTTAGAGAAACTACAGAAAGCCCCGAGACCACAAACCAAGAAGGACGTGAGATCCTTTGTCTCATTATGTGGTTTCTACCAGAAGTATATCAAAAACTTTAATTCCATATGTGCACCGTTAACTGATTTGACACGTAAAGGACATCCAGATCGCATTACATGGACACCACAATGTGAAATGACTTACCAAGAATTGAAGGAAAAGCTCACAAGTAAACCCATTTTGAAATTACCTGACTTAAGTCAAGAATTCATAGTAAGGACGGATGCAAGTAATATTGGGTTAGGTGCAACTCTACTACAGAAATCCGATGCATTGGATGGGGAATTAAGCCCAGTGGCATATGCTAGCAGAAAGTTGAATAAAGCTGAAATCAACTACTCAACTAGCGAAAAAGAATGTCTTGCAGTAATATGGGCGATAAAGAAATTCAATATTTATCTATATGGGAAGGCATTTAAGTTGCAAACAGACCACAAACCTTTATCGTTTCTAGCACAGGCTAAGCATGAGAACTCTAGGTTACTCCGATGGTCTTTACTTTTGGCTCCCTATAATTTTAGCATTGAGTATATATCTGGAAAAACAAATTTGGGAGCGGATTTTTTAAGCCGCCATCCGTGTGATGAGAATCACCGTAAACCCCAGAAATAATAATAAATTTCTCTATGTGTATATAGAATAAAGGACTGACATATAATGTCTGTTTTAAGAGGGGAGATGTCGTGGAATATTCTAATCCACATATATAAATTATCAAGTAAATATAAAGCCTAACAAATAAATCTAATAAAGAAAAAAAGAATGGTAAAGAACAGTGCTGTCACAATGACAGTACTCGAAATCCCCCTTCTTTTCTACTTCGTCGGCAAATTGTAACGCTTTCACGTTGATATTAAAGGCCTTCTGCAACATACACGCGTTTCCCAAACACACAATAAAATGTGCTGCCTTTCTAAGAAAAACCTTGAAATATGCAAGTTGACCTAAATTTTAAATTCCATTCATGTCTTTTTCTACACTATGTTACCAAAAACAAAAAGACAGATGGACTAAAGGATAGCGAGAAGGGAGAGGCAGAAAGCCGAACACTAAACACGCGTCGCGCGATACACAAATGCTGCCATCACGCGTGTAAGACTACATGCACTAACTTTTTTTCGGACGGACAGTGATAAATTCACTACCCTTCCCAGAGTTAGGTTTTAAAATCACAAAAAACGCTTATTAGGAAAGATAACAATAGATGGGTTTACGTTTGAAAACATTACAGTACCCAGACAGCACATCTTCGAAACAGGAGGTAGAAGGAATTGCATATTTTGAACGCAGCATATTAGTTCTATTAAATATATATATTTGGGTTCCTTAGGGTTTGCTGACAAAGAATATGTACAACGTTATGCAAATAGTCTAGGAATTAACAAGTTATAGCCAAAATAAAATGATGGTGCTGTCAGACAACACCCAAAATCAGAATCGCTCAGTGGTAGATTTTTTTAAATCCACCATTGTACGGGAAATGGGCCACAAGTTACATTTGAACGGATTGGCTGGAATGATATGTAAGGCTAAACACGATTAGTCGGGCTATAAATGCTATCCTTGGTTGTTAGGGGAGACGTAGGAAGTTAAAATTTTTTCAAATACTTGTCGAAACGTGGCTCCATTGGCTAGACTCGCTGATATACTCACTTAGGAGCGTTAGTTCGAGACCACTAGTGCAAATAAGCTTGATAAAGCAACAGTGCGTTGAAGCCAGCTCATATTTGTGTTAAATAAAAGCCTGGAACATAAGCAGATGGGAATTTGTGCCAGTATTTTGTGCCAGAATTCATTGCTAATCAACGTATCTGTGTTTGTTTCCATGAATTGTGGGACCGTGGTCTTGATGGTATTGAGCAGCACCTGGTCAGAGCTTTGCTGAATCCAGAGTCGGACAGCATACTCCTTGGTCCATTTAGCTATCAGTGAGGTGTCTCCAGAGCCGAGGGGAGAGTCGAGCAGAGGAGTCTGTTCCTGCCGCCATCACGCCAGATAAGCTGATGTGGCCAGCTGAGCTCAAAATTATGTACCCCCAGCTTAAAATGACCTTGTAAAAATAACATTAAGAGGGGAATTAAATTGTGTTAATATCAGGAACTGAGAACATCTCCAATAATAGTTCCCCTAAAGACAAACTATTGAAGTCATGATGACAAATACCAACAGAGCTTGAACAAAACAAAACCAGTATTACCTCATATTACTACTACACAACTGACACACATAGGATACTTTTAATAATATATGTCACTACTATATTCATATTGATAAATTCTGTACATATAACTTGTAATTTAAATTGATTGTGATTCCTGGTTCCCTTTGTAGTTGAATCAGGACACATATTCATTCATGCCAGCAATGAATACATATTGTTATTTGAAAAGTTATCAGTGACTCCTTTAAGATATCCTTGTAGAGTGTTTTATGTATGTGAGTGTCACAGTGTTGTCAAGTGTGGTGGAATAAATTAAATTGTTTATCCGTCTGTTGTTGTTATGACTTACACTTCATCATACACATACCCTAGACAAACAACGTAGTCATCACACTATTCCAGAATAATTCTGACTGAGATATATATATATATGTGGCAGCAAGTAAGGTTATCTATAATACACTACACTTATTAGATATAGATACCTTCACAGCTGATCTCAGTCAGTACACTAAGTCCCCTATAAATATTTATAACATCCCACTTCACCACACTTAGTGTGCAATACTGGGTTCTCAGCATGTTGAGATGGTGTCTATTTGACTTCTACTGGTGTTTATTTGACTTCTACTGTTGTCTATTTGACTTCTACTGTTGTCTATTTGACTTCTACTGTTGTCTTTTTGACTTCTACTGTTGTCTATTTGACTTCTACTGTTGTCTATTTGACTTTTACTGTTGTCTATTTGACTTTTACATTTGTCTATTTGACTTCTACTGTTGTCTATTTGACTTCTACTGGTGTCTATTTGACTTCTACTGGTGTCTATTTGACTTCTACTGTTGTCTATTTGACTTCTACTGGTATCTATTTGACTTCTACTGGTGTCTATTTGACTTCTACAGTTGTCTATTTGACTTATACTGTTGTCTTTTTTACTTCTACTAGTGTATATTTGACTTCTACTGGTATCTATTTGACTTCTACTGGTGTCTATTTGACTTCTACTGCTGTCTATTTGACTTCTACTGGTGTCTATTTGACTTCTACTGGTGTCTATTTGACTTCTACTGGTGTCTATTTGACGTATACTGGTGTCTATTTGACTTCTACTGGTATCTATTTGACTTCTACTGGTGTCTATTTGACTTCTACTGTTGTCTATTTGACTTCTACTGGTGTCTATTTGACTTCTACTGTTGTCTTTTTGACTACTACTGTTGTCTATTTGACTTCTACTGTTGTCTTTTTGACTTCTACTGGTGTCTATTTGACTTCTACTGGTATCTATTTGACTTCTACTGGTGTCTATTTGACTTCTACTGGTGTCTATTTGACTTCTACTGCTGTCTATTTGACTTCTACTGGTGTCTATTTGACTTCTACTGGTGTCTATTTGACTTTTACTGATATCTATTTGACTTCTACTGGTGTCTATTTGACTTCTACAGGTGTCTATTTGACTTTTACTCATATCTATTTGACGTATACTGGTGTCTATTTGACTTCTACTGGTGTCTATTTGACTTTTATTGATATCTATTTGACGTATGCTGGTGTCTATTTGACTTTTACTGATATCTGTTTGACGTATACTGGTGTCTATTTGACGTATACTGATGTATTTTTGACGTATACTGTGTCTATTTAACTTCTACTGGTGTCTATTTGACTTCTACTGGTGTCTATTTGACTTCTACTGGTGTCTATTCGACTTTTACTGATATCTATTTGACGTATACTGGTGTCTATTTGACTTCTACTGGTGTCTATTTGACTTTTACTGATATCTTTTTGACGTATACTGGTGTCTATTTGACTTCTACTGGTGTCTATTTGACTTCTACTGGTGTCTATTTGACTTCTACTGGTGTCTATGTGACGTATACTGGTGTCTATTTGACTTCTACTGGTATCTATTTGACTTCTACTGGTGTCTATTTGACTTCTACTGTTGTCTATTTGATTTCTACTGGTGTCTATTTGACTTCTACTGGTGTCTATTTGACTTCTACTGTTGTCTATTTGACTTCTACTGTTGTCTTTTTGACTTCTACTGGTGTCTATTTGACTTCTACTGTTGTCTATTTGACTTCTACTGTTGTCTATTTGACTTCTACTGGTGTCTATTTGACTTCTACTGTTGTCTATTTGACTTCTACTGGTGTCTATTTGACTTCTACTGGTATCTATTTGACTTCTACTGGTATCTATTTGACTTCTACTGGTGTCTATTTGACTTCTACCGGTGTCTATTTGACTTCTACTGCTGTCTATTTGACTTCTACTGGTGTCTATTTGACTTCTACTGGTGTCTATTTGACTTTTACTGATATCTATTTGACGTATACCGGTGTCTATTTGACTTCTACTGGTGTCTATTTGACTTTTACTGATATCTATTTGACGTATACTGGTGTCTATTTGACTTCTACTGGTGTCTATTTGACTTTTACTGATATCTATTTGACTTCTACTGGTATCTATTTGACTTCTACTGATGTCTATTTGACTTCTACTGCTGTCTATTTGACTTTTACTGGTGTCTATTTGACTTCTACTGGTGTCTATTTGACTTTTACTGATATCTATTTGACTTCTACTGGTGTCTATTTGACTTCTACAGGTGTCTATTTGACTTTTACTCATATCTATTTGACGTATACTGGTGTCTATTTGACTTCTACTGGTGTCTATTTGACTTTTATTGATATCTATTTGACGTATGCTGGTGTCTATTTGACTTTTACTGATATCTGTTTGACGTATACTGGTGTCTATTTGACGTATACTGATGTATTTTTGTCGTATACTGGTGTCTATTTGACTTCTACTGGTGTCTATTTGACTTCTACTGGTGTCTATTTGACTTCTACTGGTGTCTATTCGACTTTTACTGATATCTATTTGACGTATACTGGTGTCTATTTGACTTCTACTGGTGTCTATTTGACTTTTACTGATATCTTTTTGACGTATACTGGTGTCTATTTGACTTCTACTGGTGTCTATTTGACTTCTACTGGTGTCTATTTGACTTCTACTGGTGTCTATGTGACGTATACTGGTGTCTATTTGACTTCTACTGGTATCTATTTGACTTCTACTGGTGTCTATTTGACTTCTACTGTTGTCTATTTGATTTCTACTGGTGTCTATTTGACTTCTACTGGTGTCTATTTGACTTCTACTGTTGTCTATTTGACTTCTACTGTTTTTTTTTTGGACTTCTACTGGTGTCTATTTGACTTCTACTGTTGTCTATTTGACTTCTACTGTTGTCTATTTGACTTCTAGTGGTGTCTATTTGACTTCTACTGTTGTCTATTTGACTTCTACTGGTGTCTATTTGACTTCTACTGGTATCTATTTGACTTCTACTGGTATCTATTTGACTTCTACTGGTGTCTATTTGACTTCTACTGGTGTCTTTTTGACTTTTACTCATATCTATTTGACGTATACTGGTGTCTATTTGACTTCTACTGGTGTCTATTTGACTTTTATTGATATCTATTTGACGTATGCTGGTGTCTATTTGACTTTTATTGATATCTATTTGACGTATGCTGGTGTCTATTTGACTTTTACTGATATCTATTTGACGTATACTGGTGTCTTTTTGACGTATACTGGTGTATTTTTGACGTATACTGGTGTCTATTTGACGTATACTGGTGTCTATGTGACGTATACTGGTGTCTATTTGACTTCTACTGGTGTCTATTGGACTTTTACTGATATCTATTTGACGTATACTGGTGTCTATTTGACTTCTGCTGGTGTCTATTTGACTTTTACTGATACCTTTTTGACGTATACTGGTGTCTATTTGACTTCTACTGGTGTCTATTTGACTTCTACTGGTGTCTATTTGACTTCTACTGGTGTCTATTTGACGTATACTGGTGTCTATTTGACGTATACTGGTATCTATTTGACTTCTACTGGTGTCTATTTGACTTCTACTGTTGTCTATTTGACATCTACTGGTGTCTATTTGAGTTCTACTGGTGTCTATTTGACTTCTACTGTTGTCTATTTGACTTCTACTGTTGTCTTTTTGACTTCTACTGGTGTCTATTTGACTTCTACTGGTATCTATTTGACTTCTACTGGTGTCTATTTGACTTCTACTGGTGTCTATTTGACTTCTACTGCTGTCTATTTGACTTCTACTGGTGTCTATTTGACTTCTACTGGTGTCTATTTGACTTTTACTGATATCTATTTGACGTATACTGGTGTTTATTTAACTTCTACTGGTGTCTATTTGACTTTTACTGATATCTATTTGACGTATACTGGTGTCTATTTGACTTCTACTGGTGTCTATTTGACTTTTACTGATATCTATTTGACGTATACTGGTGTCTATTTGACTTCTACTGGTGTCTATTTGACTTTTACTGATATCTATTTGACTTCTACTGGTGTCTATTAGACTTCTACTGGTGTCTATTTGACTTTTACTCATATCTATTTGAAGTATACTGGTGTCTATTTGACTTCTATTGGTGTCTATTTGACTTTTACTGATATCTATTTGACGTATGCTGGTGTCTATTTGACTTTTACTGATAACTATTTGACGTATACTGGTGTCTATTTGACGTATACTGGTGTATTTTTGGCGTATACTGGTGTCTATTTGACTTCTACTGGTGTCTATTTGACTTCTACTGGTGTCTATTTGACTTCTACTGGTGTCTATTCGACTTTTACTGATATCTTTTTGACGTATACTGGTGTCTATTTGACTTCTACTGGTGTCTATTCGACTTTTACTGATATCTGTTTGACGTATACTGGTGTCTATTTGACTTCTACTGGTGTCTATTTGACTTTTACTGATATCTTTTTGACGTATACTGGTGTCTATTTGACTTGTACTGGTATCTATTTGACTTTTACTGATATCTATTTGACGTATACTGGTGTCTATTTGACTTCTACTGGTGTCTATTTGACTTTTACTGATATTTATTAGACGTATACTGGTGTCTATTTGACTTCTACTGGTGTCTATTTGACGTATACTGGTGTCTATTTGACTTCTACTGGTGTCTATTTGACTTTTACTGATATCTATTTGACTTCTACTGGTGTCTATTTGACTTTTACTGATATCTATTTGACGTATGCTGATGTCTATTTGACTTTTACTGATATCTATTTGACTTCTACTGGTGTCTATTTGACGTATACTGGTGTCTATTTGACTTCTACTGGTGTCTATTTGACTTTTACTGATATCTATTTGACTTCTACTGGTGTCTATTTGACTTTTACTGATATCTATTTGACGTATGCTGATGTCTATTTGACTTTTACTGATATCTATTTGACGTATACTGGTGTCTATTTGACGTATACTGGTGTCTATGTGACGTATACTGGTGTCTATTTGACGTATACTGGTGTCTATTTGACTTTTACTGATATCTATTTGACGTATACTGATGTCTATTTGACTTTTACTGATATCTATTTGACGTATACTGGTGTCTATTTGACATATACTGATATCTATTTGACGTATACTGGTGTCTATTTGACGTATACTGATATCTATTTGACGTATACTGGTGTCTATTTGACGTATACTGATATCTATTTGACGTATAATATAATATAATAGCCCCTTCAGTCATAACTGACTATGGGAATGCGCCCCTGAGGTGACAGCCCTCAACTGCTTATTTTCCTGGTGCTCCTTTCGACGTTTTCTCCTCACCTCTGCTTCTTGTGTGAGCCTCTCTTCGCCCAATCTGAGGTGGTGCCGTAAATAGCATCGCCACTTAGTGCGATCGGCAGCTTCATCCTCCCATGTTGCTGGATCCATGTCCAGTGCCCTCATATCTCTCTTGCACACATCTTTGAACCTCAGCTGTGGTCGCCCAACTGTTCTCTTGCCATCTGCTAATTGTCCGTAGAAGATATCTTTTGGGATGCGACCATCTTCCATGCGGCGAATATGGCCAAACCAGCGAAGTCTGCGCTGTCTAAGCAGCGTATACATACTTTGAAGGCCAGCACGTGACCACACCTCGACATTTGTCACTTTATCTTATAATTGCTTGGTGCAAAATTTTCTGTCCACAGTTCGGGTTTGACCCTAATCCCCATGCACCCAATGGGGAAAGCAGACAGTGGCGGGACAACACCTTATTGACTGGGGGCTGCCCAGCTTGAAGCGGGCGGTAGCTGTCCAGTGAGATCCTAGAACCTCTCCCACTGTCGGAAGTAGCCCCTGACGCCATGCCCTACGCCAATTGGGCAAAATGCTTATAACCGGTAACTGCTACTTCCCGTGTTTTGCCGACACCTATAGGGTGAAGCTGGAGTGTCCTCTCCAGGGCGCGAGCTTGGGCACAGTTATATGGAGATCAAGCTGTTGCCCATGCAGCATGTTCCCCCTCTCCACACGGTAGATCCAAAGGAACGGCAGTAGCCGATACAGTTTGGTACCAGCCATGTCGCAGGAGTTGCCAGAATAATGTCGAATCAACATTAGACTGCCTTAGGGACTCCGACTCCGAATTTATCCTCAGGGTTTACTCCCGAAGCCAATTCCACAAATGGATATTCCCGCAAGGCAGCGGTGGTTTGAATTCAGAGTTCCTTCTCTTAGATAAGTTACCAACCAAGGATCACGAGCCCTATCTGCCCGAAGCTGCTGGTTTTAAGGCGCCAGTCGCTCGCCTTTGCCCCTTCTCCCGTCAGTGGAAACAGTTCCGCCGGGCTCAAATTGAGCCACACGTGAAGGCCCGGAGCTGGACTTGGTTGTCAGAGGCTGTTTGAGGCGCGTGCCATAGGAGTATTTTATAAGTATTTTATTAAAATATTTGACGTATACTGGTGTCTATTTGACGTATACTGGTGTCTATTTGACCGTCTGCTTTGTCATTTTCTCATTTAGGTAGTCCCACAGCCGATACTGTCGTAGGGGAGTGAAATGTTAGAGATTTCACTTTGCTACTTCCAGAGGCGAGTTGACCAGTCCCCTTCATCACTGCCTTTGCCTTCTCTAACTAAAGAGCATAGTTAGGTACACATTTGCATGTGGGTAGACTGGAGCGTGGCCACGCCGTGTTTCGAACCGAGCACCTTTGCCGCCAGAGGCCGCCGCTAAAACCACTCTGCCTAACGGAGGGTCCATTTTCTCAATGGCTTTCTAGTTTCTGTGTTTGCCATCTTTGTTTCCTGTTTGTAATTCTGGCTGACGTAGAGTGATCCTGAAATGTCTCGTCTTTCTAGTCTATTGTCATTTGTAAAATTTACTTTTTACAATTCTGCTGATATTTGTCTCCTTCAACACCTTTCAACTCCACAAGGAACATAGGTCTTCAACCCCTTTCAACTCCACAAGGAGCAAAGGTCACATCTTCCTGTCTCGTGCCACCAGCTCAAGGACTTTCCGTGCCTTCTTCATGCCCACTCATGTCTGGCTCCAGCTCTCTTCTCCGTGTGCTATTTGTTTTCTTCCTCTACCTCTTATACCCTTGGGATTCCAGAACAAGGACTGCATGGTAAGGCTATCACACAGGTTTTCTCAATGTTGTCCTATCCATCTCAAGTGAATGATGATCCTGAGATCTTGTTTCTTTTTTTTTTTTTTTTGTTATTTTTTTTTTTCTTTCAAACTTTTATTCCATAGTTTTACGGCTGTGGCACATTCTATATGTCAATGAACCGTGACGTAACACTTTTGGTAAAGTTCTTTGACCCGCTTGTACTTTCCTGTGGTACAGAGTACAAGCTGAAGTGGATAACGCATGGGACTCTTGGTTACGATGTCATGAGACTTTAGTCACGGAAAAGTGGGCCGTGTATCTGCCAAGTGGTTTACGAAGTGACTGTTGGTCTACAGTCATAGAACAAACATTACGATCACATTCTATAAACCAAGGGGCGTGAAGGAATTTTACCGGTTCTACCCAATTCCACAAACCAATGAGCTTGGTGCAACTTTACCGGCTCTACTCACTTAATACAAAGTCTGGCACACGAAATAGCACCATGGTCTTTAAAGGTAAATGTAGAACCATAGCAGATAATGCCGAAAGGGAATGAAGTATGAGAGACTTCACTATACCTGATCCAGTTTCATGAGCTGGGGTAGTGCTTAGGGGCATTCAGCAGTGCCTTCGCTCATTGATTGATTGGTATATTCCGAGTTGCCATTGTCATTAATTTTCGTTGTGTTTCAATAAAATTCGGGAAGCTATTCTACAGCGACACCGTATCAAGTTATTTCAGTGTTCGCTGTGTTTCCGTCTTCCTGCGTTACGTTAACAGGGAGAGTTGTTATCTTTACAGGTGTTTTTTATCCACCAAGGAAACGTTTTCAAGTTGTTCACTTATGGACAACCTCATGTTTGTCGCTTCTTGCCACATGCTTGATATAATTGTGCCCTTAATCTTTCTTTGTCTTTTCAGAGACTCCCCTAACACCCGCCGGGAAGGGGGGGGGGGGGAGAAACAAACAAGGGGTTGAAGAAACGGAGGGTGACGATGCTCCTGGTAGTTCTCCCAATAAGTGTCGAGTGGTAGAGTGGTTACAGCGCTAGCTTCTCGAGGCAAAGGAAAGAAAGCCAGCAAGGGAAGGAACCAGTCACCCCACCTCATAAAGCTGTGTTCTAGTATCCTGAAGTATCTAATGTTTACCTCCCCTACGGCAGTATCTGGACTATCCTTTACTAGTTCTCCCAATACGTGCGAAGAAACACGAACAGACATAGGCTTGAATTTCCCCCCCCCCCCCCCCCCCCCCCCCCCTCCCCCACCACCAATTTTACAACAGACAAAGAGGAATACGAAGGTTTATACTTTTGAAAGAGGGATCAACAATGAACCGATTAGAATTTCTATGACTCCAGGTTGCAAGTCCTGTTTTGTGTCAACATCCTTTGTGACTGACAGTCACGAAATTATAGCGTGTTCGATATCTTATCTTGTCCAAAATCGTTGACCTTTCTGCTTGTTTTTCATTTTTGTAAACAAAATCTAAACACAATAGCTGAATTTTGCCAAGAAAATCTTCTGTTAAGAAATTACGTAGTACGATCAAATAGATTTCAAGCAAAGCTTTAAGAAAATTATAGCAATTAACGAGCAAGTAGCTCATACAAAATTACAGGTTTGAATATAGTGTGCTTTTTCTTCTGATCGTCCTCATGACCACATTGTTCCCCCTACGTTCATTTCATTTCTTTATACTCCTTTTCACCTTTATTGGATCTTTGTCGTCAAACTTATCTGGATGCATTAGCAATGGAGCCACGGAACAACCTTTCAAAAATGGCGCGGGGGGAGAAAAAGAAACAAACGGAATGAAATTTTGCTAATTAATTAACAGGTCTTTTATCATATTTTTTGTCTGCTTGTAAAGTATGGATATCTTTTAAAATCTGCACTGGTAGCGTGTGTACTGAAAATAGATTTTAAGATTGTTTGTGTTCCTTTCCTCGTAGGAGCGCTTCTTACAGCTGACCATTAGCAAAGACTGGTTCTGGTAGGAAAACGCCTAGATAATCAAATGATTGTTTCTGCGTTTTGTTGTGTGGCGTGACAAAAGCCAAAGTTGCAGGAAACTGGATACGTCTCAGTATGAAAGGAAGGTTCGTGTCGCTGGGCTCTAACGTAACGCGTGGAGTGAAAACGCGTTAGTATTATTTCTTTGGGCGCCAGGGTAAGAAGCTTTTGTTTTTCATGTGATAATGAGAAACATCCAATTCAACCTCTGATGGGTTATAATTACGATATATATATATATATATATATATATATATATATATATATATATATATATATATATATATATATATATATATATATATATATATATATATATATATATATATATATATATATATATTGTTTTCAATTCCAAATAATATGAATAATTGCTGATACGTGAAACAGGCATCACATCTCCTGTCTAATGATTGTAAACAAATAATAAAATTACCAATTTTGCGTGCGTGTAGAAAAAAAAACACTTCTTTTTCTTCTTCGTTCAACCTTATACGTCAACCTTCTTATACGTCAACCTTATACGTCAACCTTATACGTCAACCTTATACGTCAACCTTATATGTCAACTTGAATATGTTAAAAGAAAGCAGTGGTCAGCTTGAGGCTGTTGACATCTGCGTAGATCTTTTCTCGGAATGGTACTGGTGATGGCCACATGCGCTTTCTCTGTTCCTCATATGTTGGATACTTTTGTAGTTGATGGTCAGCAGTCATTATTTTAGTGATACAGTTACGCTCATCAGTAGTTCCTATCTTTAACATATTGAGTAGATGGTATCACAATCTGTTGTGATCTGTGTGAAGTTTAACGATTACCACTTGTTCACTTCTGCTGAGCTGGTAATTGTTGCATAACGATTCGCCTATCTACATTTTATGTACTGAATCTACTGAATGGGACGAATTTTCTTCAATTCTAACGCTATCTATAAACTTAAACAGTGCCTCTGTTTAAATCTCTCACAGTCCCTCTTCATTCTCTCTATTTTCTCTCTCTCCCCCTCTCGTGAGAAAGAATGCATTTCCTGCCATGCCCTGGGATGGGACCTGGGGTGACTAGAAATTCTATCTTTTTGAATGGGACTATGGCAAGACCAGTATGCTTGAAATGGCTAAAGGGGCGATTTAGTTTATGAGTTTTGGTATAGCTTGACAGGGTGACCCACGCTACATCACGCGATGGCACGCGGTAAGCTTGGGCGCGTCTTGTTTAAAATATATCCCCAAAACTGTGGGACCGAACTTTCCGCAAGAGCCTGGTAGAGATAGGACAGGGTTTATCAAACCTGTAAACTCTTTGTAAAGATGTTCTAGCAAAAATTTGCTAAAACAACAGCAATACTGCTGTTGACTTTCCGTCATGGAAAGATGGGCTTTTTAAGCTATTAGCACTGCTAAGCACTTAATTAAATAGAATTAGGTGCTTTCACAAAAGAGACAACTTAGATTAGTGGCCACAATTATCATACGCAAAAGCTAGAATAGGGGACCACTAGAGCTACCGCTGTGAGAAGACCAGGCAAGCCACCTCGAGAAGCATCTGTGGTTGACATTTGGGACGGCCTTAATGTCGGTACACAGCAGCTGGAATGTTGAGGAGTCCATGTGCCTGCGGTAGGAAATTCTCTACTCAGAGAGGAATGAAAATTCACAGAACGAAAAAGGGGTGTGGGAGATCATCAGGGGGAGATCAGCGCTCTGTCTCGATGGGTAAGACGTTAGAAGAACGCAGCCAGGAGTCAATCCACAGTGCTGAGTACATTCAAGTTAACCTGCCTGATGATGATCTCACACACTTTTTGGACGGGAAGAAAGATGCAATCAAGTTTCCACTTGCCAGTGCAAAAGGGCTTTGGGAACAGCTGGACGAAGCCTTGGCAAGAGTTGGATAACAACATGAAGCAGATAACTTTCGAGAAGAAGCTGGAAATCTTCGGCGACATAATATATCTTCACTGTCGCAAAGTGTTTGGGGTCAGGGAGGCAAGGGAAAGTAACCCACCGCGAAAACGTAGAAGACAAACTAAAATAGGAGAAATCAGGAAACAGAAGAAGCATGCCAGAAAACTGTTCAAGAAGATATTCTTCTCAGTGATGGCGAAAATGCTCACTACATACCTCCTGGCTAATGGGTACATTGACACTACCATTCAGAAAGGAGGTATCCCAGGTACACTAGGATGGCTAGAACATGCCACAATGATCTGGGAAGCAATTCAAAAGGCAAAGTCTGACAGAACAAACCTCCATGTAATCTGGTTGGATCTAACAAATGCGTATGGATCCGTTCCACACCAGATGTAGTGGCAGGCCCTAGAAATGTATCATGTTCCACAAGAAGCTGTATTTCGCAGGGTTCTCTGTCAGATTTTCAACAAGAGAGTACACAACGAAGTGGATTGGCCTTGAAGTTAGAATTGCGATGGGATGTACCATCTCTTCAGTACTATTCGTGATGGCTATGCAGGTAATCCTCAATGCGGCTGAAGGAATGGCTATAGGTTAAAAGCTCGATGGAATGTGTCACATGCCACCGCTCAAAGCATTAATGGATGATGTGATAAGAGGTTTTGATGGTATTAAATTTAAAGGTTAACAAGGTGAGGTCAAGCTATGTAAGTACCCTGAATCAGAAAGATGATGATGTATTTCTCAGGGGTCCCTATCCGCTACCTCTTCTGATCTCACCCAGTGTACATTTATCTCTGTAGTGTTATGTATATTTATGGCAAATGTCTAGGGTATGTATGTATTTAAAGTGAGGAATGAATAAATTCAACAGAACATTAATACAACACAATGTAAGTAAGGAAGACTGGTGGGAACGTTTTGATATATATATATATATATATATATATATAGATATATATATATAGTATATATATATATATATATATATATATATATATGGGAGCCGCGGTAGCATAGTGGTTAGTGCACTGGCTTCCTAGCGCAGTGGTCTATGGTTCGATCCCCAGATGAGGCGGAAAATTTTTAGGCCACAAACGGCTCCTGGGTCGACCCAGCCCCAAATGGGTACCAGAGCTACTCTGGTAAGGTTAAGGGCGGCCGGCGTGGGGGACGTTTTGTGGGGTTGGGTTGTTGTGTGGTTTGTTGATGATTAGTGGGGTGGGGGTTATTTATTGGGATTTGGGTGGTTGTTTTGGTTTTCAACCCCCCCCCCCTGGTTGGGTTTTTTACCTGTGGGAGTATTTATTACTGAAGTGGTTATTTATTTGGGGATAGGGAAAGTGGTAGGGGGTTGGGTGGGGGGGGGGTGGTCTGATTATGTGTAAAACTGGGGGGGTTTGGTGTGAGTTTATTGTGTGACATGGTATGGTAGGTTTTAAGAATCACTTTGTGTTCTGGAAATGTTTGAGTTGGGGGATGGAAAATGACTAAATAGTGGCGTTGTGATGTTTTATTGCAGTGGTGGAAGGGATGGTGTGGTTAAATAGGTGGGGGGTGGGGGGGAGCAATTTTAAATGGTTGGGAGGAGCTGCGGGGTTAAGACCGGGCTGGGGGATAATGGTGTGAAGGATAGATGGGTGGAGTGGGGAGCCAGATATAATATTGTGGGTAGTAGCAGTTTGGTGAGTGAGTGGGGATAAGACAAATGCTAGGATGCACCATTCATGGTTTGTAAATTTAGGGTGGGGTTAAATGGGGCACTGGGGGGGTTGATAAGGTTGAATACGGGGGAGGGGGGTTGTAGGGAGGTGAGTTCCATGATAGAGTTATTAGGGCTGTCTATAATTTTAAGCAGGATGATGGATTATGTAAGAATGAGTGGATTGGGAAATTCGGCGAAGGGGTACGAAAATTAGTGGATTTTTGGCAAGTGGGGGGTGGGGGGGATGTGGGTAGAGAGAAAGGTTGCTCTGGGGTGTTAAGATGTAAAGGTTTGGTGTTGATAGGGGGGGGCATAGGGGGAAGGGTTTTCCATGTGTATGAAATGGGGTTTTTGTTTTTGTATCGCGTGAAAAGTTTGGGCAATAGTTTCGCGTGGGCGCTGGTGTTTAAGGTGATGGTATTTAGGGGGATACTTATTATAGAAATACCAGTATGGGGGAATGCGATTTTGAAATGTTGGGTAGATTGTTAATGTTATATTTAATAGAGGGTGGCGAGGGGATGTTTATTTAGGGGATGTGAGTTTTCTGGTGGTTGGTTGGTGATCGTAGAGTATTATATGTGGGGATGAGGGAGGAAGGATTGAGTGGGGTTTGAGTGGGGGTCAGGGGGGGGTGTCTCTGTGATGGGTTTCGTTGAAATTAGGGGGTGAGGTGGGTTTGTAGGGTGATACAGGGAGTGTTGTTTTAATTGATTCGGGTTTGGAGGTGTTTTGTTGATTATATGTTTGGAGTAGGTGTAGCAGGATGGGTAGTTAATAGTATGGGGGGCCCTGTAGAACCGGTTGGATAAATTGATTAGGGAAATAGTTAAATTGTGGGGGGTATTATGGTTATAGTAGGGGTTGGATCAATGATGTGAAAGATTGACCATGGAATTGGGCTGATTGGGCGGTGGGCTCAGGGAGTATTAATTGTCTCTTGGTTACTCGCTTTAACTTGGTTTTGGGTATGGGATGAGTAGGGTATGCATAATTGATTGGGTGTTTAGCATGGTGTTGGGTTGAAGTTTAGGATTGTTACTATGCATCTGTCTTGAATTAGAGATTGGATGTGAAGATTGAGAAGTGGATAAGGATGATAAGTTATTGGATCACCCTTGGGGGATTGGGGGATGATTGGGGGTGGGGGTTGTAAATTTCATAATAATAAATTTGTTATTTTGGGGTACCAGAAATAGGGGTGGTGATTTTGGGGGGATTTGGGAGTGTTTGGGGTCGTGGGGTTTTGGTGGGAGGGTATGGTGTGTCGGTGGAGTTGTGAGTTATGTAATTGTGTTGTAAAGTGGAGGGGGGATTGGAGGGTATTGTTAGATGGGTGAAGTGGATTTAGGTGGGAGTTGATGTAGAGGATGAATTGGGAGTTTGTTATTATTCGATGGGGGGTTAGGTAGGATTGGATGGTAGTGGGGGTTACGGTGGGGTAGGGTAAGTAATGTTTTGGGAGTGAGGTTGATGGGATTGGATAATTGGGTATGAAAGAAGGGCGGGGTGGGGGGGTATTTGGGGTGATTGTTGAGAGTAATGGGGGGGATAGGGGATTGTTAATTGTTAATGGGGATGTGGTTGTGTGGAGGTGTTAGTTATTTTCTGGGTGGGGGGGTTTGATGGTAGGGGGGGATTTTGGGGGGGTGGGAGTGTGAGGGGTGATGGGATGAAAATGTATGGGGAAATTGAGGGGTTGTAGGGGGATGTGGTTGGGGTTGGGGGGAGGGTTTTAGTTTGGGGGGGGTTTGATTGTGGGGGATTTGGGGGGGTTAATGGGGGGGGGGGGGTTTGGGGTTTGTTTGTGGGAGGGTTGGTGTTTGCATGGGGAAAGTTGAGTTTGGCAAGGGTGTGGGTAGTTGTGGGTTGGAGTGGGGGTTGGGGGTGGTTGGGAAGGGGGTGTTTCAGTTAAGGGGTTGGATGGGGTTGGGGAGGTGGGGTGGAGATGTTGGTATACTATTAGATTTGGGGGGTACTATATGGGGGTTTTTGAGTGGATGTGTGAATTAGGTTTACTGGTTGGGGGGTGTGGGGGGGTTGGGATATTTGTGGGGGGTTGAGGGGGGGGGGTGTATTTGGATAGGGTTGTAGGGGGTTGGGTTAGTGGGGTGGGTGGGGTATTGGGGTTGATTGGGAATAGTGATTTGTGGGGGTTTTGGTGGGGGGGGGTGTGAGGATTGGGGGGGGGGAGTGGGTAGTGGTCAATTTTGAAGTGTGTTAATGGTGGGGGTATGGGTATTAGTAGGGGGTTATGGGTGTGGTGTGGTGGGATGGAAGGGGGGTTGGGGGGGGGGGTTGGTGGGGGTGGGTGAGGGCCCTGGTTGTAGTGGGGGGTTTGAGAGGGATATGTGGTATCTTCGGGTGTTGATGGTTTCATTATATAGGTAAAGTTTTATTATTGCTAGGTTGGGGGGGGGGGGGACGTAGTTGGGGGGGGTAGTTGGTTATAATGATAAGGTGGAGTTTTAGGTATGGAATTTATGTGGGGGGATGTACATTGGGGTGATGTGTGTGTGAAATTTGTTTATAAGAGGGGGTGAGGGGGGATTGGAAGGGGGGATAGGGTGGGTGGATGGGGTATTTGGTGTATGGATTGGGGGGGGTGGGTGGGGTTCATTGATGTTGGTGGGTGGGGGTGGAATGTGTGGGGGATTTGTTTAAATCCCCTCTTTGACGCGGGGGTGGAGAGGACATGATGGTGGGTTTTGAAGGGGGGGTGGGGGGGGGGGTGGAGGTCTATAAGATTGGGTGGAAGAGTGGTATTGGGGAAGTGTTGGTGGGATAAGTTGTGAAGGTGTGTGTTTTTTGGGGTGATGGAATAGGTTTGAATAGGTGTGGTTGGGGAGTGGGAGGTGTTGGGGGGGTGGATGTTGGGTGGGATGTGTGGGTTGGGGGTGTGGGGTTTTAATATGTTTGAATGGTATGTTGATATTTAGATTGTTGAATTGTGTATGGTAGGGGATATGTGTGGGGTGGGGGGATAATGATATAGTAGATAGGGATAGATTAGGGATAAGTGGGAGAGGGGGTGGGTATTTGTGGTTGACATTAGAAATGATAGGTGTAGGGAGTAGATGTTGAAACTTTTTGGGGGGGGGTGAAGGAAATAAATTTATGATGGTGTTTATTTGATGGTTAATTGGGGGGGGGGGAGAGTAGCCAATAGTGGGGGTATTGGGGGGGGGGGGGGTTGGGTGTGTGGGATTGTAGGTATTTATGAGGGGGGGATTGTTGAGGGGGGGGGGTTTATGTGGGGGAGGGGTGGGGAATTAATTTATGGGGGTGGTTTTGGTTTATGGGAGGGGGGTGAGGGGGTGGGGATTTTTTGATATGGAGGGGTTGGTGGGGTATATAGTGTTTGAGGGTATTTGGGGGGGGTTTGTATGTGGGTGTATGTTGTATTGGGGGAAGGGGGGGGAATTGGTGGGGGGGTGTGGATTTTTTGGGTGGAGATGGTTTTGGGTATTTGGGGGGGGTCAGGGTAAATTTTTATTGGGGGGGGGGGGTTTGTTTTGTTTTTTGGGGGGGATTGGGGTTTGGGTTTTGGGGGGTGAGGAATTGTGGGGGGGGGTATGGGTGGTAGGGTGTGTTGGGTGGGGATTTAAGGGGGGGGATTATGGGGTGGGGGATTTTGGGGGGGGGGGGGGGGGGGGGGGGGATTGGAGTTTTGTGGGGGGGGGGGGTGGGGGGGGGGGGGGGGGGGGGGGGGTTGGTGTGTGGGGGGGGTTTATGGTTTGGGGGGGGTTTAGGGGGGATAAATGTGGGGGTTTTTATGGGTAATGGGGGGGGGGGTGTGGGGGGGGGGATTTGGTGGGGGGGGGGGATAGTTAAGGGGGGGGGGTAGATTTGGGGGGGGGTTTAGGGGGGGTGTGGGTTATATATTGGGGGGGGGGGGGGGGTTATGTTGGGGGGGGGGGATGGGGGGGGTTTTGGGGGTGGGGGATGGGGGATGATGGGTGATATTGGGGGGGGGGGGGGGGGGGGGGGGGGGGGGTTTTTTGGGGGGGGGGGGGGGGGTGGGTAAAAGTTGGGGGGGGGGGGGATGGGGGGGTATATGGGGGGGGGGGGGGTTGGGGGGGGGTGGGGGGGGGGGGTGGGGGGGGGGGGGGGGGGGGGGGGGGGGGGGGGGGGGGGGGTTGGGGGGGGGGGGGGGGGGCTTTTGGGGGGGGGGGGCGGGGGTGGGGGGGGGGGGGGGGGGGGTGTGGGTTGGTGGGGGGGGGGGGGGGGGTGTAAGGGGGGGGGGGGGGGGGGGATTGGGGGGGGGGGGGGGGGGGGGGGGGGGGGGGGGGGGGTGGGGGGGGGGGGGGGGGGGGGGGGGGGGGGGGGGGGGGGGGGGGGGGGGGGTGGGGGGGGGGGGGGGTGGGGGGGGTGGGGTTTGTGTGGGGTTTGATTTGTGGGGGGGGGGGGGGGGGGGGAAATGGGGGTTTTGATTTTGGGGGGGGGGGGGGGGAGGGGGGGGGGGGGGGGGGGGGGGGGGGGGGGGTATAATGATGGGGGGTTTGGGGGGGGGGGGGGGGGGGGGGGGGGGGGGGGGGTTGTTGGGGGGGGTGTGGAGGGGGGGGGGGGTGGGGGGATTTTGGGGGGGATTTTAAATGGGGTTTTGGTTTGGTTTGGGGGGGGGGGTGGGGGGGTGGGGGGGGTGGGGGGGGGGGGGGTGTGGTGGGGGTGGAGGGGGGGGGGGGGAGGGGTAGGGGGGGGGGGGTGGGGGGGGGGGGAGGGGGTGGGGGGGGGGGGGGGGGGGGGGGGGGGGGGGGGGGGGGGGGGGGGGGGTGGGGGGGGGGTGGGGGGGGGGGGGGGGGGGGGGGGGGGGGGGGGGTGGGGGTGGGTGGGGGTGGGGGGGGGGGGGAGGGGGGTTGGGGGGGGGGGGAGTTCTCTGGGGAAAGGATGAAATGGAACACTGATGGTGGTGGTGACATTTTTATATGTAAGGGTTTGGAGAAAACTGGGGGTGGGTGGAATGTTTTTTTTTGCAATTTTTGGGCATCAAGGAGCTATGTTTTGGTTGAGCATTGAATAATTTAATCTGTAATCGTTTATTGGTAATGTCTGCTTTGCTTTTTTTCACTAATAACATTTTAATATGCCCTTTTTCAAATTTTTTGTTTAATTTTGTTTTTCTTTATTATTTCCATTTCTGAACGGAGTTTTAATATATTATTATTTTTTGAATTGAGGTCGTTCCCTTGATTACAATTTGTATAAAATTTAAAAACATATTTAAAATTGATCCATCTATTAATTGGACACCGTGGAGGGATTTGTTTAGAATTTTGGTTTTTTGGTGTGTTTCAACGACAGGGCTACCTTTTGGTTTAAATAATTTGAGGTTCAATGGGGAACTGTAGATATTTAGGGATCATTCTAAAGATTTAAATGTTTAACAATTCCTTATTAACAAACAATCAATGTTTGTGACCTTTTAACCGTGAAGATGGGGACTTTTGCCTCCTAGTGCAACAACACAAATAATTGTTAATTTATTTATGCTCCTTTAAAATCGTGTTGCGGATTACGTTGTTGCCTTTTTTGTCGGCTGCAGGGCAATTGCTTTGAATGTTGTAGATTCCCGTTTCCGCCTTACAATCTTTTATCTGGCTAATTTTTTTCACGTTTCACCATGCGTTTAAGGAATTCAAATACGGTGCATTAATTTTCATGAACATTTTTTAAAAGCGTTTAAAGTATTGGTTTCTTTTTGAATCTAACTCCTCTGTTTCTCAATCTGGGGTTTCACGAATATACCTGGATGGCTGTTGAGGTGGGTGCAAGAGGGCTCGTGGCTGCATCAGTGTATGATTTATTGAAACTGTTGGGGCTGAGGGGACAGTCGAGAACAAGGGCACTGAAGAGGCTTAGTGAAACTGCGGAAAATGCATAATGCTGGCTGTGGAACAACCGCAATGGGCTATGGAACTCGGGACAGTAAACTACTCGTATATCCCCACCTGCATTACAGGAAACATCCGGAAAGTGGAAATTTTTATAAGTCCGCAATACATTGAGCTTTTCGTTGTATTGATGAAGGGACGGTGGCTTACAGGCAACACGCGGCGTATTTTATAGGCGGTGTCGGGCTCAAGTAGATTTCAGTTGCTAGCGTGCAGTGGCTTCAAGCCTCGTTGGCTTTGCGCAGGTGGGTCGGTGTCTGTCCCTAGTCGTGGTGTGCTGTGGCACAATAATTACTTTTCAATATAAGGGTTACTTTCACAATTGCCTCCGGCTGGCAGAATTGTGGATTTTAAAGCTGCAACCAAGGTGGAGTGGGTTCATTTTCTACATAAGACAACAGGAGGCGGAGACTCTTGGGAGTCATGATCCAGGTGGGCCCGCCCCCCTTAGAGCGTAAAGGAGTATACAGGGCCGAAACACTTGTTCGACGGGGGGACTTCTTCTGATGATCAGATTGCCTCCTGTTGTATCGCTCTGTATAGAGTTTCCTATCAACACTTCAGGAGACACTTGAAATTAGAAAGCTGAGTATACCATAACAGCATTGAGAAGTTTTATACATGTGTCCAAAAGAAGAAAACATTCTTTATAACACACCACATAACATAGTCAAAGTAACAATTCTTCTTCTTCTTTTTCATCTTCTCCTTCATCTCCTTCATCTCCTTCTTCTTCTTCTCCTTCTTCTTCATCTCCTTCTTCTTCATCTCCTTCTTCTTCTTCTTCTTCATCTCACTCTTCTTCATCTCTTTCTTCTTCTTCTTCATCTCTTTCTTCTTCATCTCCTTCTTCTTCTTCTTCATCTCTTTCTTTTTCTTCTTCATCTCCTTCTTCTTCATCTCCTTCTCCTTCATCTCCTTCTCCTTCAACTCCTTCTTATTCATCTCCTTCTTCTCCTCCTTCTTCTTCATCTTCTTCTCCTTCTTCATCTCCTTCTTCTCCTTCTTCTTCATCTCCTTCTTCTGCTTCGTCTTCTTCTTCTTCATCTTGCGCTCCTTACAGAGCATGGAGCTACCAGTGAAGCTAGTGCCGTTGCAGGGAGCCTTCACCAAACTGTCACGTGCTCTTGCAGCAGTGATTTCTGTGGCAACTTGTTTTACCTGATGATGTTGCTAACCTCATGTATAACCTCGTATTAGCCGTTGATAAGGGTGGATTAGGTGATGCTTACTCAATGATGATAAGGCCACACTGTCTGGCCACTATGGACGTTGCAAGTATAAGTCCAAGTACGTTGTAAATCTTTAGCTCTGTCAAATACCACCCCTATCGACACCAGGTATATTATAGTTGAAGTGTAGGGTGTCTTATCTGGTTTTTGTTGTTGCTGTGTGTATAGTAGTGAGGTAGTTCACAGAGTTACAGCACATGAAATATGACATGCGAAGTCATAAAAAGGGTAAACTGCTCTTGACGTTTCATCATTTATTTTGACGCCACAAGTACAGATACGTTACATAAGTCATAGACGTCAATAGTTCAATGTATTCAGCATTCTAAAGTTTTGTTTATAGATCTGCATACATAAGGTTCATCAAAATCCTGCAACAGTGTCAGCTGCATATCATCAATGTTCATTAAATAATAATCAATACTCCTCTCTGATGCGGGCAGATCAGATGTACAAAATAAGTCTATTATTGTCCGCACGAGGATGGTGTTCCAGGAGTATAGGTCAAGCTGACCTTTACAGGCATTCCTAAGTCTAACCTCGACGTAGGTGCAATCGTTGACATAGCGACGTTCATAGAACATAGAACTGTCCTTCGGGCTAAGTATGACCCGTGTACATATTAATCTCAGGTATGAAGATACCTGGGGCGTGACTTCTAGTAGAAGAACCTCTATTTCTGTAATTCGTAAGTGAGCAGAGATCGACCATTGTCAAACATAAAGTTAGATTACAGATTTGAAACGTAAATGAGGTATTACCTTGTTTCGAAATCAACACCACAAAAACACACGCCTCCAGGCGTTTGAATCATCAAGGGAAGGACCTTGTAAGCTAAACTAACTCACAATAGGGCTCCTAATTCCCTATCAAAGAATCACAGAGACGCAAGAAGCGTTCTCTCTGCTTCACAACTTTCCATCGACTCCCAGACAGGAAAACTTCTCAGACACACCTAACGTCAGGACATGCGCAGAACGCATACACCTGAGCAAGAATCAAACGAGACGATGTAGGGAACATTCCAGATAAAGATTTGTAATAGATCGCGCCTTATATGGACAGGAATAAAGACCTCAACACTGGTTTCAGTCATTCCAAGAAACAGTTGACCGATACTACCATATAAGGAGAATGATCACACATCGTTCTCAAAAAATGGACCGACGTGTCCCGTCACAAGAGAAGGTAACCATCATTGAAAAATGGTAATCACAGTCAAACTAGGGTTATCTAGCTTTGACTGAAAAAAAATTAAAGTGTACAATTCAGACAATCTAATTATACAATGTCTTTAGAAAAATAATTATACAATGTCTTCGGAAAAAATTATGTGCGTAACAGCCGTCTTGTACGATAGGTCTGAGGGTGCACTAATCCATTCTTCTTGGTCTCATCAGAGACCCCCGGGTTCTACGCGGGGCTCGGGGAAAAGTTACCGGGTTCAGAACCTGGTGGCGTCACGCTCCAATCTATCAAACTGTAAATGGATACCTGACTCTGGTCTTGTGTTAGGGAAGGCAAAGGCAGCGATGAAGGGAACCAGTCACCCCACTTCATAAAGCTGAGACTTAGTCAAATGAAGTCTCTAACTCTTCACTCCCCTAAGACAGTATCTGCTATAAGACTACCTTTATATTCACCTTAAATAAAACAAGAGGTAAATTAAAATTTGGAGAGAAAAGAGAGGACAAAAGAGAGACACGGGGCTGGGTTGAAGCAGTGTTGCCTACTTTATTATTATTATCAGACAAATTGGCAAAGTGACGGTGGGTTGATAGTGAATGTAGGTGTTTTCTGTATCCGCTATTTTGTATGATAAGAGTTGATATTGACCTAAAGCATGCATCTATATATTAGATATAACTGCCTTCTTGTCAGAATGAATCAGTCGATCTGTTTCGTTCGTCAGTCCATGTTTTTCGTTCAGCGCAGAACACTCCGCCACAGTTGTTGCTGGCCACCAATTTTTACTTTCAGCCGGTTTTGTGTGAGATCCCGGTTGCATGTCTTCCTCTCCCACTATTCTTCTCCACGTTCTCTTTGGCGTACCCATTCTTTTCTTTTTCTCCACGTTCTCTTTGGCGTACCCATTCTTTTCTTTTTCTGTGGGGTCCATGCCAAGAGCATGCCTGGTTATACTGGTAGGATGTGTCGTAAATTTATTTTGAGAGGAAGAGTCTTGTAAATAATGATCCCGTTTAGAGTGGAGAATGATGGTGAAGGTTCAGTGAGAATAAGGGTTAGAAAGTAAATAGTTGTTTCACAGAGTGCTGGGGAGAGTAAGGACAGACATTTTACGACAATCTGTTTCTCTCAATCTACTCCTTAAACTCTTCTGGCTAAAGGATTATTTGCCAGTTTCCAAACACACATGCGCTCACACTAATTTGGTGCTTCAAACACACGGACGTTACGTGAATACAAACTATATTAAACAGATATGGGTAAATTGGGCTTGGGTATTCCAACACAGTACTAAATAAGTTTTACGTGTTTATTTATCATTAAGAATCAGTCACGACATGTATCATTTGTTTACAAGCAAAATATCATAGGTACAGAAAATACAAATAACAAGGTGGGGAGGGGTTTATGAAGAGTGGTATCCACTACGCCCTTCCCTCTTGAAATAGACAGAGATAAACCCAGTACAAAGATAGGTAATTATCAGAAAAATAGATGATGTAACCCAACAGTAAACTTAAATACTTTGAAAAGAGGTGTTACAATATTATGTATGGGTAGAAGAAAAAACTCCTGTTATTTCTCAGTTGTTCTTCCCTTTACTAAGCAAATGAAAAAAAGGGGGGGGGGGTGGTAAACAGAGTTAACAAAAAAATCCCACTTAAAGGAACAATGTAGGGAATACAGTAACAGTATTTACCAGGTAGGTAAATTAGCAAATTGTTTGCAACAATAAATCTCCTGTCATTCATGCACGCCCTTGATGGCCATCACAAATTTGTTCACACACACTTACCGATCGTAGAACCTGGCACTCCATAGAAATACAAAAAAATATCAATTAAACAATCGTCGTAGGTCTTCTGTGTCCAGCCCCAGATTATCAGGCTTATGTGTTAGTACAGTCCCGAGATCGCTGGAAGGTGAAGCTGGTTGTTCTGTTTTTTTTGTTATGTTAAAAGAAAAGTTCTACTGGATGGCACAGTCTTAGATTCAGGTGGTGAATATGGTGTGGTCTCATTGATTTCGCCGCTAGTGGTAAAAAATCCTTAAGGCGTGATGATAACAACTGACCGGTAAGGGATGGTTTACTTCGAGGGTTTTAAAATCCAGTGAAGAAAATATGCACAGTCAGTGTTCGGAAGATTTCTATTTTCTTTCGTAATAGAGCAGTAAAGTTATGCAAATAAGCTCTGACAATGTTCTTCTCCAGTTAAATCTTAAATTACTTGATGAGGTTGTTAAACTGATCTTGGGGGGGGGGGGGGGGGGGTGGGGGGGGGGGGGGGGGGGGGGGCTTTATTTCTGGTAACATTAGATAGCGGAATCACAACATGATCGCCACAAGATTAAAATTTAAACCACAGTCTCATCAAATTCTGGAGGGTTTTAAGAACTGAGTCTGCAGGACTCTGATACAATGTTTATGCTTTGCTTTGCTTTGCTGGGATGCAAAGGTTAGGATCACCCTATATGAAAGATAGAAAACATGTAATTCATACCGAAAAATCAAATAACATTCTAAAGCGCGATAAATTTACCGTTAAGACTATTATATGCACTCGCGTCTTTAATTATGTATTTAAGAAAACACTTCGCGAGTTTAATGATTAAAACACACATATATATCTAGAACTTAACTCAATTAGTTAGTAAAAAATTCCTTCGCGACTTTAAAAGTAAATTTAAGCATTTTAAGCATCTATTATTTTTGGAAATACTATAATAGATATATCATTAAATTTTCAACTGGAAACTTTTGAGATAGGTTTAATTTAATAGATTTAAATCAACACAAAATCCAGTGAAATAAAAATGAATGAACTAGACCACTGATCACTAGAAACTAATATATATTATACCGTTTAGCACAGAATAACTACACTCCAATATAGCCAAGAATCCAGAGGGAATTCTAGCAGGTTTTAACTATAAGCTAGTGAATTTTAAAATGTCTGGCAACGAGTGATAAAATGGCATTCTTCATGGTCTCTATATATATGAAATGGAATGAAAGATTGGGGGGACATGTTAGAATCTAACACCTTTCTTGAACTTTAGGTAAAATCGAGATTCTAGCCGCCCGCTCCTCGTCCGGTTATCCAATTCTGTGGTCGCTTCGTCTTGCCCGTTCGTTCCGTATTTCGAGCGGTTTTCTGGTTGACACAGAGATGCGAAATTCCTGCGTGAGACTAGCTTGGTTCGCTCTTAGATCCCTCAGTGTCTTTGATTGCATGCCACTTCTTCGTTTGATTTAGACAACGCCTTGAAGGCAGGCGTACTGACCAAGGTAAGGAAAATAACTGCTCTTGATTGCTCTAGGGATAGACGTGGGCGTGGTTTAGCCTCTCCTTAAATCAATGCGATTCTCTGAATGCACGGAAGATAGCAGTCTACATATTAAGTAGCAAACTTGTTGACAATCTACGTGGAAAGGTTGCATGCTAATGAGTCCACGTTTTCTGTTGTGCATTTCTAATGAGCCCAGGTGGAGGAATTCCTGTTTGACGAAATGTTACAACAATAATCGGGGGCACTGATGCTACGAGCTGAGTTTCATCGTCCGTCACAGGATGTCTCATACGATATCCATTTATCATCTACAATTTGTCTCCCTTTAATCTCCAGCTGTATCGAAAATGGAACTGATCACAAGTACCAGTCAAGCGCCAGTGGAACAAGAGATGAGAAGAAGACGTTGGCGATGGATAGGACACACACTGAGGAAACCTTTTGATTGCATTACTAGTCCATCCTTGTTCTGGAACCCCCAAGTTAAGAGAGGTAGAGGAAGACAAAAGAACACACGGAACAGAGAACTATAGACAGACAGGATGGGGGAGAAGAAGTCATGGAAAGACATTGAGCTGATGGCACCGGATGGGAAGACTTGGCATAAATTTGTTGAAGGCCTAGGCTAAAAGGTGATATGATGACGATGATGTATCGATTGCTTGGTTTTATATCACGGGTACGTTATTGTTATTGCATCTCGTCAGTTGAAGCGGAGGTTGCTATGGAAGCATCAGTTCAACTCTGTCGTTGAGATTATGATGGGATTTGCTGGAAATCTAATGATCTAAGAACAGAATATACAGTAGTATAATAGTTGCGGTCAGTAGTAATAAATACATAACATATATAACCATAAACTGTATCAGTTCTTCTTCTTCGTCTTCTGCGTTCAGTTTGTAGTCACGCTAAATCTGCAGGCTTGTCGCCAGGGCAAAGTCCAGTCTTTTCCAGGTCAGCGCGGCAGTCCCATAGCTTGAGCTCAGCAGTTATTTAGAAAGGAAAAACAAATATTTTTAATCGCTTATAACATGAAGTGTTTTTCAAGCGGGTGAACAGCTGTGAATGACAACTCTGAGTAAACATAATGCAGGTAACAGAAACACAGTGACAACTTTAATACCTGATAAGAGGTCGCTGTAGAATAAGTCTCCTGGTTCTATTTAAACACGACGAAAACTAATGATAAAGGCGGCACTGGATGAACTCTTGAATGTCTCTTAGTACGAAAGTACAAATGTCTCTAAGGAAAGCTGCACGTCTTTCTCGCTTTCGATGGGAAAACCACACTCACACACACACGCGCGCGCGCGTGATCACACACTCACACAGCGTTGCCCCTCCTAGGTGGATTCACATAGATCTAGGTTTTTTTGGGTCCCGTCTAGGTGTCATTATCGTTCATTAGTTGAAGAACTTCTTCTTCTTCTTCTTCCGTCCTTAGCCAACGACCGTCAAAGCAGTCAGTGGCCATTACGCCTAGTGGCGTCTTAAGGGCAACAACAAATAGATTTTCTTAGCCGCTGTTCCCATCACGCCTAATGGCGTCTTTAGGGCAACGACAAATCAATCTGTTTGTTGTTGTTTCCGTAATCAAATAGTTGAAGAACGCCACCTAAATAAACTTTCGGTTTTTCGCTGATGAGACAGAGAAATAATAGCATTACTGCTGGCACAGGTACGTCATACAAGGTGACTAATATGAAGTTGTGCATGAGGCGGCTGGCAACCTCATCATGTAAAACAAATTGTAACAGAAACCACCGCTGCAAGAACATATTACAGACTTCCTGGAAGGGGATCAGCTACAGCTGTGGCTCCATGCTCCATAAGGAGCAGAAACGAAATTGATGACATATACCCACACAATCACTCATACACACACACACACACAAACACACGTGTATGTAAACTGAAGCTAATTAAAAACGCACCACCTGTATAATCCAGGAACAGAGTGTGAAATGTAAATATAAGTGTTTACAAGTTTACATATTTGGAATCTTTATTCATTTTCCTATGAATTCATGCTGGTCATTAATTTGTACATTTGATTGTTATGAAATTCATTGCATTCTGTGCAGGCAAGGGAGAAAACCAAAAATGCAACCAATAAAAAAATTCATTCACACTATCCTCAGTATCTAGTATGTCCACCGTGTGCTTGCAAACAAGCTTGGCAGCGGCTCCGCATGGAACGCACAAGTCTCTGAAGGAAATTTTGGGGAATCAAGTCCCATTCACGTGTAAGAGCAGCTTCGAACTGTTGCAGATTAGCTGGAGAACCTTGCCTGTAGACTCTGCGTCCAAGCTCGTCCCACAGATGTTCTATTGGGGACATGTCTGGTGATAGGATAGGCCAATCAATCGTCACAATGTTCTGCTGCTGTAGATATTGCTGCGTAATGCATGCGGTGTGCGCACGTGCGTTATCCTGCTGGAGAAGCTGCAAGTCTGGATAATTTGTGAACGCAGGAGCAACCAATGCATCCAGAACCTCATCTCGATATGTCACAGCATTAACATTTCCACGGAAGACGTGAAGAGGCAAGCGATGGTGAAAACTGAATCCTCCCCAAATGTGAATACTGCCACCTCCAAATCGGTTGTGCTGACGAACACAGCAATCTGCAAAGCGCTCTCCACACCATCGCCAAATCCGCATACGTCCATCGGCAAAGGATATGTTGAATCTGCTCTCGTCTGTGAATAGGACAGCATTCCACTGCAGTCTAGTCCATCTGACATGTTGCTCTGCCCATTGCAGGCACTGCTAACGATGTCTGTGAGACAAGTTTGGCCCAACATAAGGTCGTCTTGCAGTAAGGCCTGTATCTCTGAGTCGTCGTATGACTGTCATTCGAGAGACTTGCCCACGTCTACCAACTATTGCTCTTGCTGTTTGACTTGCCGGGAGAGAACGATTCCTTAGGTGACTCAGCACAATATGACGATCTTGCGCAGTTCAGCCTATTAATGGCGCAATCTGCCCATGGTGGATTTCCGGTGTC
Source organism: Oreohelix idahoensis (assembly GCA_024509875.1). NCBI lineage: Eukaryota > Metazoa > Mollusca > Gastropoda > Stylommatophora > Oreohelicidae > Oreohelix > Oreohelix idahoensis. The sequence goes on from JAMPIV010017181.1 coordinate 291,691, forward strand.
ATGTATTGCGGTTCGCACTAATGACCTGTCATTGAAACATCATTTTTTGGTGATGCGTAGATGGCAGGGATGATAGTGTGATTCGCTTGCATGGCTAGGCGGGGTTGCCGCACGGAAAGTCCAGGGTTCAAATCCTGTGTAAGCCACGCATGTCTGTTGTTTTTCTGTTGTCTAGTGTTCCACTTCTTTATTTCCTACGAGCGCCTGATAACATACCTTTATATTTGTTTCATATTAATTTGCCACAACGCTTACACATTTTCAGGGTCATAGCTGTTGGGAATCGTGTTGCACGTGTAACTTTCATTGTTTTCATGTAGTCTGTACACAAACCCGTCTCATATGCTGAAGTTAGTCATAATGTCTTTTGCCTGCACTGAGTTAACACAGCTGGCACGTTTTCATCACAACACAGTCTCTTTGGGATCTCACATAAGTTTCTGGAATTTTTACACATAGGACTTAACTTAACAGTCCTGGGATACACTGTCTGGTAAACACACGAGTGTAGCTGGAATACAGCTTCTAGGATCTTGTTGTTTGGCTAGCCAAGGAATGATGGAGCCAAAACACTGGAACTCCCTCACACAGAGTACGTTGAGTGGATGGTAGTTCAGATCAGGCTGTTCCAAACTAGAACAGTAAACCGGCAATACATGTAGCATGTGGCTAGTACTTGTGTGGTGCTTTCCCACAGGTCTACGTGTCATGAGATGATGTGTTCAGCGTATGCTTATGTAGGTATGATGTAAGTTCTGGTTCAATGGCAGTGTATAGGCAATGACAAGTCTAAATGATTATATTTTCAAAAATAAATAAGACAGTTAATGTACACAATCATTGATGCAGCAGTCGCCTTCTACAGTCATCTAGAATTGCAGTCATCAATAAAACAATGTTATACAACAAAGGCATTTCCTTAGTTCTGCCTTTCTATTCCCGCACATCTCTAGTAATCATCGTGGTCCTTGCATCATCCTCCATTTTAAATTCAAATTTTGTCTCACAGTTTCTTCTTCTTCTTCTTCGTTCGCTTTGAAAAGGACGGTGGTTGCGTTGTGTCTGTTTACGCCTAAGCTGTGATATCTGCACCTTTCGGTCGACACATCCGACTTCAGCACGGCATTTTTTAGGGACCGGGTTTGCCTTCCCATATCGATCCGCACTCGCTCAGCCAGACTGCACTGCTGCAGACTGTTTCCAGAACCACCACGTGGAGGTGGAGTGCGGTCTTGACTGTCGTAAATTTATTTTGAGAGAAAGAGTCTTAGAAATAGTAATCCGGTTTAGAGTGTAGAATGATGGTGAAAAGCTCAGTGATAGGAAAAGGTTAGCGAGTAAATAGTTGATTCACAGAGTTCTGGGGAGAGTAAAGACAGACTTATTTACGACAAATCGTTCCTCTCAATCTTCTCTTCCACTCTCCTGGTCAAACAATTATTTGCCAGTTTCCAGACACACATCTGCGCTCACACCGATTTGGTGCTCAAACACACAGACGCACGTGAATACAAGCTAACTTAAACAAATATGGGGAATTTGGGCCTTGGTAGTCCAACACAGAACTAGATAAGTTTATGCTGTTTATTAGCATTAAAAACCAATAATATCAAGTATCATGTGTTTACAGAACAAAATATATAATTACAGAAAATACAAATACCAATGATGGGGAGGGGTGAAGAAGGTTGGTACCGACTAAGTCCTTCCCACTTATTAGACAAAGATAAACCCAGTCCAAAGATAGATAGTTATTAGGAACATAGGTAATGTAACCCAACAGTGAATTTAATTACTCTGAAAGAGGGGGTACAATATTAGCTATGGTGGTAGACAAAAAAATTACTGTTATCCCAATGGTGTCTTCCATTTACTAGGCAAAGAAAAGGGGGGGGGATGGAACAGAGTTAACAAATTATCCCACTAAAGGAACAATGCCGGGTATACAGAAGACGTATTACCCGGTAGGCACGTTAACAAATGGTTTTAAAAAAAAATCTCCTGTCATTCATGCACACTGTGAGGATCCACACTCATATACACCACACACTTACCGATTTCAGCATCAGACAATCCATAGCATGATATACACAGTAATTAAACTCCTTACGTGAGAAAAGCTGTCTAGTCCTTCTATGTCCCGCCCCAGATAATGCGAGGTTTCACTGAGAGCAAATATTCCCGCTTATCGCCGGACTTGAAGTTCTAAGAGTTCTTGTGTTTTATTATAAAGAAACGAGTCTATGGGATGGCACTGACGCAGTTCGACATAGGGGTGAAAAATGAGGTGGTGGTATAATCCTTCAGGGCGTGATGATAGCCACTGACCGGTAAAGTTTTTAATCCAGTGAGGAAAAACTAGGCTCAGTCACAGTCAGGTAAATCGGTAATCTCTCACAATAGAGCAGTATATAAACTATCGATACTGGCACTGTTCATCTTCCAGTTTATCTTACAGATTGTAATTTAATTTGATGATAATAATCAAATGATCTTGGGTAGGCTTTCTTTCATGTAATTGTGATAGCTAGGCCGCACCGGACCACCACAATATTTACTTTAAAAAATATCTCATCAAACTGTCTGGAAGTTTAAGAACCGAGTATGTAAACTCTGAAAGATTTCGTTATTGCTGGGATTGCAAAGGTTACGATCACTCTGAATATGAAAAATAGAAAACATGTAATTCATATCGAAAAATCCAATAACATTTTAAAATGCGATAAATTTCCCGTTAAGACTATTTTATATACGCTCGCGTATTTAATTATGTATTTAATAAACACTGCGCGAGTTCTAGTGGTTAAATCACACATCTATAAATATAGGACTTAACTAAATTTATTAACTATAAATTCCTTCGCGACTTTAAAAGTTAATTTAAGCATTAACATCTATTATCTTTTGGAAATAATATAGCAGGTATATCGTTACATTTACAACTGGAACTATTGAGACGGTTTAATTTAATAGATTTAAATTAACACAAAATCCAATGAAATAGAATGAATGAACTAGACCACTGATCACTTTACGCAATATATATATATATTACCGCTTTGCACAGAATAGAATTCACTGCAAATATGTATAAAATCCATGGGATAATCTAGCAAGATTTCAAATATAGCTAGGGCTTCTGTTAAGTTCTTAACACCGAGATGCGAAAATACTGCCAGGAAACTTGCGTCTCGTTTCCGGGACCACTACTGCTTTGATCTCTCCCGCTCTCTCTGTTGTTGACACTGCCGTGTTACCTGGCGGCCGGGAACTCCCTCGTTCGTTCTGAGACCGTCATTCTGCATAGGGATGTGAAATGCCGGCGGGCTCAACTACGCTTCGCTCGATTTCCTCCTGCGTCTCTAGATCTGAGAGCGATTCTGTGGTTCGCACCGAGATGTGAAAATGCCGATGAGAGCCCAGATGGAAACGTTCCATGCTGATTAAAAGTTACAACACATGATCAGGGGTTCTAAAGTTATGAGAGGCCAATATTCTGTTATCATCCATCGAGTCAGGGAAATTCACTTGTCATACCCAGACGTACGTCACATTGACCAGCTCTGGTTCGCTGGTCCTGATGCAAGCAGTACAGCTATGGGTCGCTGACTGCATACACTATTGCTGCATCTTGGGGTCCCGTCTCACAGTTTAATTTAGTTATAAAACCTGTAAAAGAATATTTTCATACATATATTCGTAATATTACATACCCCTTTTAGGATAAATCCGAAGTAGAACTGACTGAAGGCTTTGCACAGGTTCGAACTGCCCGACATACAGATTTGAATGCTTGATCAGGCGTCGATCTTTCTCTCTCTCCCTCCAAGTCGTCTGCCTTCCGAATTTTAAATTTGGCTTGTGGACGATTCCTACCCCGTCCCAGGAGAAAGCATCTCCAGTGTGCTTCTAATTTTTTTCGTACCAATGCTGGTTTCGTGTATTTGTGTTTTTTCTGATTTCTTCAACTTTCTCGTTCTTTCTATCCCTTGTATCGATCCCGTTCGTTGATACCTTATTTTAATTGTACAATCTTCTTCCCTTCAAAGAATTTCCTCTATTGGGTTTGTCTTTGAATTATATGATTTTCCAAAGCTGATCAGAATGACAAAGTATGGCGAAGTTGTATGTTCACAAGCTTCTATCTTCCTTTTGCAGACAACTTGCAATTAGTCCCTTGAGTGGTAATTAATATGTTCTTCTCCGCTTCCAACAATTAGTATTATTAATTCCTTCTGACCATCCATTATTTTTATATGAATTTTCTTCTTTAGCCATCAAACACAGATATCGCTTTGTTTATAAAGCCATTACCTCAGCGTTGCGAATGAGTGAGAGGCGCTTGCGTCAGATTGGCTGAAATATTCCACTTCCAAGAATTTGTAAATTTTTTTTTCTCACAAAATGACACTTATTTAGTCTTTTCTCTTCTACCTTGGGATTTAGAGTTTGCCAGAGAGAGCGCCGTACTATCCTATCGGCTGTCTTACGTTTGGCCTGATTTCAGTCCAGTCCTCGGTCCTTCAGGAATTGTCTGATGTTGTCCTCTCAGCGAACTCTAGGTCGTTCTGGAGGTTTGGATCGATCAGATATAGCGGATTAAATATTTCTAGCTAAAACATATAGTAGAACTCCATTTATCCGAACCCCAATGATCCGAACATCCAATTATCCGAACACTTTTTCCAGAAAAAAAAAAAATCAGATGCCACAGTCACGTTAGACTAAAATTCTGAATCTTTTGATGCGGCAAACTTCAAATGTGTGCGACCAATTTGTAGAGAATGGGATGGCTAATGGTCGGTCGCTTACGTACAGGAAGTCAGTTAGATCATAAAGTCAGTTAATATCTGGTTTATCAATCCAGTGTACGTGTGCGTTCTAGGTAGAACACTGGCTAAACAGACAGTTCAACTTAAAATAATTGTGTCTGCTACTACAGCAGAATAATTTTGGTGTACAAGTATTTCTCTGTGCGATATGGCATCTTCCAGTAGGTCTAAAGCATATAAAAGGAACCGCAATGTTTTGTCAATTGAAACGAAAACAGAAAATTATCAAGAGACTAGGACAAGGTGAAACTGTGTCTTCACTTGCGAGGATTTTCAATGTTGGGAAAGCTACCGTCTCTGACATCAAAAGTAACAAGGATAAAATTATGAGTTTTGCATCGAAATTTGATAGTGAAAATTGGTCGAAGAAACGTAAAACCATGAGAAATGCGAAAGATGTGAAATTGGAAGAGGCTTTGTATATATGGTTTGTGCAAAGAAGAAGCAAAGGGGAACCTATCTCTGGTTCTCTGTTGTGTGAAAAGGCACTTCAGTTCAACAATCAACTTGACGGTCCTCCTGACTTTAAGGCTAGCCAGGGATGGTTAAGAAACTTTAAATCTCGTCATGGCATACGAGAATTGGAGATTCAAGGGGAATCTTTATCTAGCGATGCAACTGCCGCTAAAAATTTTAAAGAAACATTCTTGGCTTTTTTGGAAGAAGAAGGTTATTCACTCGATGATGTGTATAATGCCGATGAGACTGGCTTATACTGGAAATCATTGCCTCAAAAATCACTTGCATCTCAGCGCGAAGCAGCTGCCCCTGGGTTTAAAAAGTGCAAAGAGAGAGTAACAATTTTGGTAGCCGCTAATGCCAGTGGAAGTCATCGTTTACCGGTGCTAATGATCGGCAAAGCCAAAAAACCACGTTGTTTAAAGAATGTGACATGTCTCCCATTGTGTTACAAAGCACAGAAGAGTGCTTGGATGAATAGTGAAATATTTCTTGATTGGTATACAAATCAGTTCATCCCAAATGTGAAGAGGTTGAGAGAACAAGAAAAGAAAACTGGAAAAGTAATTCTTCTACTGGACAATGCACCATCTCATCCAGAGAAGGATACATTGAATGCAGTTGATGCAAATTTTAAAGTAATTTTTCTGCCTCCCAATGTAACAGCACTGATTCAACCAATGGATCATAGTGTTATAGCAAAGCTTAAAAAGATGTACAAGAAGGAAGTCCTGCGTCGTTTATTGTTGGCTGAAGATGAAGAAAGTGTGGTGGCGTTTTCCAAAAAGCTTAATATCAAAGACTGCTGCTATATGTTAGCTGATGCTTGGACCACCCTGTCACAAGATAATCTCAACAAGGCTTGGAGTAGATTGCTTGGGAAAAAAGGAGGAAATGAAACTACTGCAGTGGACACAAATGATGACTGTATAAATGAAGTTGTGGAACTGTTTCAAGCAATGCCCGGATTTTCGGACTGTGACAAAGATGATGCACACATGTGGCTAGAAGATGATAATGATTCTGGTTTTCAGTTTTTGAACGATGAAGAAATTTTGTCTTTTGTGCAAGAAGAAAACCAAATACATGTAGTGACCGATGATGAAGACTCCTCAGAAGTACATGATGCACTTGTAGATTATGAAGAAAAACCAAAACGTCGACCAAGTCCTGAAGAGGCCTTTATAGCACTAGAAACAGCGATGGCTTGGTACGAGCAAGAAGATGACAGCTGTCCTACACAGCTTCTGCTGTTGAAGAGAATGCGGGACTTAGCAGCCAAAAGGAGACTATCCAGTTTGGTGCAAAAGAGGATTCCTCATTATTTTAAATAGTGGGCTACATCTGTGCAAGTACATATATACGTAAGTTGCGCCTGGTTTTGAATCGTTTGTAATGTTATTTTGAAAACATTTCTCTTTCTTAACAAAAATAATTAATACAAGTAGTACATGCACTGCAGTGTAATAAAAGATTTTGGTGATACAGTGATCTAATACAGTGTGGGTATTATTATTACAGTACAAGTAAATATGTTTTATAGTGTATTTTCCTTGTGATGGTTAATTATTTTTAGAAATATGTGTACATGTACTCGATACATTATGTAATCCAATTATCCGAACATTTGATTATCCGAACGATGCTCGGTCCCATGGGGTTCGGATAAATGGAGTTCTACTGTACCTATATTCTAGAGGATGTTCGCTTCTAATAACTAGGTTACATTCATAAGTTGGCATAGACGGTGAAATGAAAAGGTATATAAAAAAGCCAAAATGGCAGACAGGCTAACAACCTAATAAATGCAGGGCTGAGTAGATCAGAGATGAAAAGCATAATTAAAAGAATAATACTAGATAAGTGGTTGTAGCAATGGATAAGAATCTAAAAGGAAGACATGCATATAAACTATTCAAAGCTCCAAAAAGAGAAGAACATGTCAAGTATCTTGATGATCTAGATTTTGCTGATGACTTGGCTTTTCTCTCCCATATTCATAATCAGATACAAGATAAAATGAAAGCACTCGATGAGAGGTCACAGCAAGTGGGCCTGAAAACACATAGGGAACAGACAAAGATAATGAGAATAAACGCAGGAAATGATAACACGGCTGAAATCGAAGAAACACCGCATTAAGATTGTCACGGATTGCCTCCCCTTTTCTCTGCAGTAGTGGTCCAACAGTGGCCAAAACCTAGAGTATCTAATGTGGGTCTTCAAAGGTGTCTACCTTCGCACAAGATTACTCTTGGCCGCGATGCAGACAGAAGGATGATGATACTTCTACCTCGAGGGAATGTCCACAAGACTCGTATTTAAGAAATCGAGAACAACGCTGAATGGGTCTGAACCCGTTAACTCTTTATCTTTCCCGCCGCCTTTTGTGGAGAGATATAATATTTGCTCGTTCAAGCCCCCAACTGAGTTAACAGTAAAATTCCTCTGCTTATTATTATTATTATTCGTATTGGCTCTTTAGATGTAGATATGACTATATATATATATATATATATATATATATATATATATATATATATATATATATATATATATATATATATATATATATATATATATATATATATATATATATATATATATATATATATATATATATATATATTTATTAGAATAATTATTCACACGTGTGCACTTCTCTTTGTAATAATTAATTCAACTATGAATTTGTAAAAAAAAAAAAAACCTTTACAAATTTAATGATCAATTACTTTAACACTTGTAAATAAATAAGAACTGGCGATTAATAAAAAGTAAATCCTCATTGAATATATCGGCTTTCGTAAGCTTAATTTTAGAAAAGAAAGTTCTTTGTTCGGCCGGCTAAAATTGGGACTTGCCAAAATGCTAAAGTGTCGTTGCTACTGTTTCCGTAGATTCGTCTCTGTGGTGAGGGTGCGTTTACAGATCAGTCAGGAAGTAACCGCTCCTGATCAAGGCAGGAATCTTCACAACCCGTGGAATGTAGGTTTCAAGTGTCAATTACAAGCTTTCAGCTACAGATTGGTAGTACAGCAAATGGTCTCTTCGGGTCATACCACAAATAGTCGGGTCGCCTCGTGCTGGCACCACAAACTTTAGAGGAAATAAAAGAACAAATTCCGCTGCTAAATCTTTGTTTTCCTGATGTTGATCAGGTGCCTTTCCCGCTGTCCATCAGCCATTTGTTTTCTCAGTATTTTTTACTCTCCATGAGCGTATATCATATCACTAAAGGGAAATAATGAAAACTCACCATCACTTCAATAAATTTAATGAAAAATGTGTGACTGCACAGCAGCAAGTGGCTTGTTCCTGAAGCAACATATTAAGTTTACGTACATTCACACAATGATAATATACAACTGTACACAAGTTGATGTTATCATCACGCATTCCCTGCTCCATTTGGAGTCTGTGATTACCTCTGCTTTTGATTCTCTGAGAGAACCCGCATGAAGCAATCACCAGCGCTTGCTGTGGTGGTTCATAAATGTATCCTTTTCACATTCTTAGGTTGCCAGCCTCGTGTGGACTTTTACCACCCCCAGCAAGTATAAGCATGTCAAATTCAAAGTATAAGAAATGTGTTACATCTCAATAATTGAGAAATCTTAGACTTTTTGCTTAGGTAAATAGTCTTGGCAACTTGATATAGATGACTAGAACACATGTCGGGGTATTTAGTTCTATTAACAATCCCTCTGCGACTTTGTGAGTAAGTCCTATATAAGTCCGGTTTCTGTAAGAATAACTTAGGGTTTCCTTGCTGTAGAAGTATTTAGAAGTGTTCCTCTAAGTCCGGTCCTATTTAAAGTCAGAATCTTTACTTCTATTGTTTCTTGTCCTTCAGTCCGAGCTGTCTACTTGACTATTTCGGTAATGCAGTGTCGTATGTCTAAAAAGTCCTACATTATATCTCAGACTTCACCCACGCACTTTTGTTGTATACTACTAGGCAATTCCCAATCAGAGCGATTGTATATGACAACTTGAATTGCCAAACCAATGGCATTCAACGTACATGGTATGATAGAGTAGTGCTTATGAAATTTCCTGCACGACTCATTCGTTTGAGAATTTAAACAGCCACTTTCCATATACGGAATTGTAATTCCCGTAAAGTGTTGTCAAAGTTCTCGCAATCTGACTGCATGTCTATACAAATCGTGGTCTATACAGTTAAACCCGTTTTGCAAGTCCATTCTATTGTCGGACCGGAAGTGGTTACGCAATCAAACAAACACTTTATGCTCGCATTTACCTGGAGTCAATGTGGTGTTATCACGTTTAGTGATTCAATTAATCTTGTGGTATTATGAGAGGTTATTGATAATACTACACTAAGGGTAAACAAAGTGAGTTCCAGCTGTGTAAGTTCACTGAGTCTAATTGATGATGATGATGATGTCAGGGTCCCTATCCGCTACCTCTCTAAGATCTCACTCTGTGTAAAATAATCTATGTGATGGTGTGTGGCAAGTGTCTAGGGTAATGTATCTATTGTGATGTATGAACAATGTTAAACATAACCTTAACTCAATAAAAGTGAAGTAAGTAAGACTGTTGGTAACGTTATATTAATATATTACAATTTTTTATTTTCATGTACCTCAATTCTTTTGGGACAGGAATGTTTTCAAATCACGAAAATATTATTTACAACATATAAATAAATAAAGAGGACCCTTTGTCCATAACTGGTATATTAAAGTGTCACTGTATGTGTATCCCACAGTCTGATTTACTACTTCTACAACAAAGAGTCAATAATGTGAGGGTCTGTTGGTATCATCACGGCCACAGGGATTTCTATTTTGATTGACGAAATTTTTAAATGATATGTCATTTGCCCATGTAAGGGACTTGACCTGACAGACTGTCTGAAGTGGATGCCTGTAGACTCTTCAAGGTCCACACAATAGTTGTCTTCTGAACACAGATGCAGCAGGCAGCTCTTCTGAGGTTTCAATATACACAGGGTCTGCCTGCCCCAGGTTTCCTGCCACCACTAAGTACTAAGCAATATAACCCTGAAAAGGAAGGATATTCCCTCCCTTTTATATGCTGGCTATAACAATTCCACACCTAATCAATACTAAGATTACCTGTGCTCAGTCACGTGTGCAAACCATTTGCACCAGACCCTATTTTCTTTGACTTCACTCCGTCCTGTGTTTACATTCTTCTTCCCATATGGCTGCAACGCCCCTGTCACCTTATGCATTGATTGTCCTCCCTAAAATCAGCTGGGGTATACAATTTTCTTCTTGTGACCTGTTAACTCTTTTGTTCAAACCTCCTAGGTATGTTTTCATGTGTCATTAGAACACTGTGGCACTGCAGAAAATTGCTAGTGGCCTCTGGACTTCAAGTAAAGAATAGTCACACAATCACAGGATTGACTAGCAGTCAATGGCTCAATTTCAGACCGCTGTGTCGTCCAGACGGCAAAGGCATTTATCACCAACGCTTTGCATCTGCTCTCAACCTGTCAGTGTTTAAGTTCTTCTCAAATGGCGGACTTATCCAAGCAGGGTCAAAAGTTATCAAATTCCAACTAGCCAATCAAAAGACGCGTCAAAAAAAAAACCAACTAATTTTGGACCATAAACATTGAGTGTTATTCAGTGTGTTCGCTAGTCTGATTTTATTTATATAATATATATCTCAGTTATTTATAGACCGATTTTTAATATAAAAATTGATTATTAAACGGCCAGCTGTCCTCTATCTACCCATATAGGTTTCCTTTATTTATTTCTCCCCGTTTTCATCTGTGTAATTTTTAAGTAATTAATTGTACTTTTTCCCGACTGAAAATATTAATAAAATAAATGTTTCTACGTCAAGATAGGTTTACTAATGGGAAATCTTTATGGTATTATGTTAATCAATATCAGCGCTACCATTCCAGATATTTCTTTCCTTTTAATTCTCTTTCGTTTTTGAGGAATAAATTATTTAATTTTTGGTAAAACCACATATTAGACATTTTTTTTCCCACTCCAACCAACATTTTATCGTCACTATATAATGAGATCACCCGTGTGTTACCGGGGCCCGCGAAAGGGGAGCAAAGAATAGTAACACTGCACCCTACCACGCATGTCGTAAAAAGCGACTAAGGAGGGTATGGGCATGGGGCTGTTTACCCCATCCCGTAAAAACTTCGCACAGTGGGCTGATCACTTGACAGTCTAGAAAATAAACATATGCCTCGCATAAAGTTTGTGACGCGTCTAAATAAGAAATATAAACTAAAACAAAAAATCATAAGTCCTTTAACTATTGATGATTCTTCTTCTTCTTCCATCCTTAGCCACTGACCGTCAAAGCAGTCAGTGGCCATTACGCCTAGTGGCGTCTTATGGCAACAGCAGATAGGTTTTCTTTGCCATTGTTTCCCATCACGCCTAATGGCGTCTTTAGGGCAACGGCAAATCAATCCATTTGCTGTTGTTTCCGTAATCGAAGTGACTGGCAAACGGGTGATCAGCCCGTTGTGTTTCTTTTTTTCTCTTTTTTTTTCTCTTCTTTCTTTTTTTTTCTTTCTTTCTTTCTTCTATAAATTTTTTCTAACAGGGGATAGCGCGAACGCAGTCCCCCCTACGAAAAAATTACGCACCCGAGTCAATAATATTGATGATTAATAATAATAATAAATTCTTTAAGCGCCAAACACGGCGCATAAGGCAGAAACCAGTGCTCTCCAGGTTGTTCGTTGTGACGCCACTCCTCTTAGCTCTTGCACATTATTGATGATTACACGTCCATAAATGTATCAACAAAATCGGATATTTTTCCCGTTTTGCTGTAGAGCATGCACCGAAAAGCACAAATAGCGAGTTCATAATTACTTTTTGTGAGACAAAATGAATTGTTGACGCCATTTCATTAGAAGAATTTCCCTTTTGTCGTAAAGGATACCCAGGATTTTCCTAACGTCTCAGCTGAAACAAGCAAACGTTTGGATTTGAAGATTTGGTGTGCATATCTGTATACAAATTGTGGAGAAGCACATTCACTAACCGAGAAAGGTAGATAGATCTTATAACAATTTAATATATATAGGGATGGGTAAATCAGAGATTCTTCCTCTTCTTCACGTACCATTCGTAGGAGATCATGTCTCTCCACAACTTCCTGTCTCCAGTACAATTTATCAATTCTGTTGTTGACTTCTTTCCATGACACGATGTCAAACTATCCAGTATCTGGTCATTTTGTCTTCCTCTATATCTTTTTACTTCAATCTTACCTGTTGTCACGATATATTCCAGCTTCCTCCTCTAATAACATACCCCCCAAAAAAGAGGATTGCTAACCTATGAAATAAGTTTCCTTTGCGCATTAGTCTCTTTCAGGACATCCTCATTACTCTTTTTGGCTTTCCGTGGTATTTTTTAACATTCTTCTGTAAGACCACGTTTCTGTGGCCTCTAGTTCTTTCCCTACCCATTTACTAATTGTCCGTTTACAAATTGTCCGTTTACACATTTACTAATCAGAGATTACAAGCTTAATTAAAGAAATAATAACAGATGAATGGAAAGCAAAGTGAGATAAAATTATTAAAGGAAGACATGCATATAAGATATTTTAGGTTCCAACAAGAAAGTATCAGATATCTAAGGAATTTAAAATTCCCAGTAACAAGAAACTTCTCAGACTACAGCTGGGAAAAGACTTTCCGAATAGATGAAACTTGCTGTGCAGAATGTCTTCAAGATAATAATTTAGAACATTTCTTGTTAAAATTTAAAAGGTGAGAACAACAGAGAATCCCAAAATTAGATTATTTGCAGGCTTCAAATTTACCTATACATATAGAACAGGTGTTAAGAATAGACAGACCTAGGGAAATGCATAATATAGTCAAACAGTATTTAACAAGAACAAAAGTTAATATACAGTAATCGGGAAGGTTAAGATCTGTTGATGTTCTTATAAAACATATGACTTATAACAACAGAAAGTAAATTAAATTTCTAGCTAGACACCCCAGGCCTTTACACCCTTCGCCTTGTTCATTATTTTTGTTTGGTTTTTTTATTTGTCTTTTTGTTTTTTGGTTTTGTTTTGACTTATCCCTCCTTTTTTGTTTTTGCTTGTTTTTTTTTTTTTTTTACATGCACGCAAATTTTGTAATTTTGATTTGCCCTATTTACAATGATGGGACGGAAGATATGATGCTAGTATCATCATCATCATCATGTGACGTATTCTTTCCAGAACGTTGTCTCCAATACAGCTGCTCTGAACGCATCACGATTCTGGGCAAGTCGACCTGCATCAGCCAAAGACAAGTTCAGACTCTCTGTGATGTCCTGGGTCCACCGTCGTCTAGGTCGACCCCTTCCCCTTTTTCCAGGGACCATGCCTTCCATCACTGTTTTTTCCAGACTATTATGTCTTTTTATATGACCGAAAAATTTCAGCTTCCTTATTGCGATGGTATTTAGGAGCCAATGTTCCTGTACGTTTAGTGAGTGCAGTACTTCTCTGTTGGTCTTTTTTTCTGTCCAGGGTATTCTCAACATCCTTCTGTAGCATTTCATTTCGAATGATGTAATCTTTTTTGCAACTGTTTTATTGAGTGTCCAAGTCTCGCTGCCGTATGTTGCTACTGGGAATATACATGCTCTGATCAGTTGTAACTTTGTTTCTTTGCTTGTGCCTTGCCATAGGTTTTTCATCTGTATTAGTTTATGTGAAGCAATTGCAAGTCTTCTTTTAATTTCTACTGCACAGTCGCCAGAGCTGTTGATGATTGATCCTAAGTATTCGAATTCATTAACACTTTCCAGTTCTTCGTTATCAATTTCAATTTCTGGTTTGGTCTTCAGACAATCGCTTCTTACATAAATTATATTTCTACTTTTTTTCAGCAATAGATAACTTTTATCCGCATTAGTTAACTTTTATCCACAGTAGTTAACTTTTATCAGCGTTAGTTAACTTTTATCTACACTAGTCAATACTTTGGTCTTCTTGGTGTTTAGGTATAGATTCTGAGCCTCGCTGTGTTTTTTGGTGGACAGAATTAATTGTTCAAGTCCTTATTTGAACTTAACACAAAATATATATCCTAATTATAACCCCCCAGAGGTTGAACGGGATATCTCACATCATCAGTTAAAGAAAAAAAAAAATTCCCCAACCCCCACCCTCGGAAGTATTTCTATTAATCTTCGCTTCTCAGCTCACTGTGATGACATGTTTGATGACGTACAGTGGTTCTATTTTTTGCTACTCAACTTTAAGCTACGGGACATCACTGCGACATCATCATCATCATCATCATCATCATTTCCTTATCTGCATAGAGCCACCTCGGCAGCCGGTCTCCTTGCTTGAAGCCTGTATAAAAGCATCCATGTCATCTTGCAGCAGCGATCTCTATAGCCGCTTGTTTTACAAGGTGAGGTCGTCAGTTCCATTCACATTCTCTTATTAGTCACGGCATTCCTGTGGGAGCGGTAGCCTTATTCTTTCTTTGTCCATTGTCTCTTCAGATACTCCACGGGAACTTTACGGGGTGACAGTGTAACAATGGTTAAATATAATACTGTGTTACATTGTTCTATTGTGTGTGTGTTGTGTCAAACCTATGACAGGTATGACGAGACTACCACTTTAGGGTAATAAGCAGACAAAGAGTGGTTAGAGCGCTGGTCTCTCGCAGCAAAGGTACTGGGTTCGATTCACGGGTATAGACCCGCTCCAGTCTACCCAGCTGTAAATGGTTACCTGATTGTGTGCTCTTGAGTTAGGGAAGGACAAGGCAGCGAGAAAGGGTACTGGTCACCCCCACCTCTCGATGCTAGACCTAGTATTGTGAAGTCTCTAACACTTCACTCCCCTATGGCAGTATCTGCTGTGGGCCTAACTTGACCTTTTTAAGCAGACAAACACACGATTTGGAAATTGTAATACTCGATAGTGGTTATGTGTTCAGTTAATTCATATGGGGGGATAATATGGGAAACCAAGAGCTAGGGATCGAGACCTCCAGAACGACCCAGATATGCGACGTTCGCGTACCGGCAGTTTAACATATTATATGACCATAGAGACACTATATATCCTAGTTATAAACTATCGGAGGTTAAACGAGGAATTTCTCTTTCAATTAAAATAAAATCCAGTATGTATCTAATTTCCATAATAACTATGTTCTCAAATCTCCGCAGTAAACGAATATGCCGAGAAATTTAGTGTGGAGAAAGCTGTGTCGGATTGACAGCGGCTGTGTTCTTGTCACTGCAACCATTACAAAGTTGGCCTTCATTATTTACATCGTCCTATATTTTGGCCATATAGCTTACGAGGTGGCCACTTTAAGAGCTGCAGCTGAGAGCATCAGTTACAATATATCCTCAATGAAAAAGGAAATGACGAACGTGCACGTAAGTTATTTGACTAATATGTGAATGACTGACTTAATTAACTGGAGAACAATAACAGCTTAAAAGCTACAGACTTTCATAAATAAGTGCTTGCGTAGAATAGAAGGAGTGAACTGGTATGACAAGGTCACCAATGTGGAACCAGACAAGTGCCAGTGGAACAAAAGATGAGAAGAAGATGCTGGTGATGGAAACGACACACTGGGGACACCTGTTGATAGCATTACTAGACATTCCTGAATTCCCCAGGGTAAGAGAGGCAGAGGTAGAACAAAAACACACGGAGAACTAGAAACAGAAGTGAACATGATGAGAAAGACATAGAAAAAACTTGAGCTGAAGGCACGTGACAGGAGGACTTGGCATGTTTTTGTTGAAGGCCTATAATCCTTGCGGAACTAAAGGGTATTGGTTGATTGATTGATATTAATTAATTACAGCAACTTGATTCTGTGCGTACGTCCTAGCGGTGCGTGTATTTGTGGAGCCTGAGATGATGCATTTTAAACTAGGCTAGAGGAGCTTTCATTGCATTGGGAAAAATATCTGGAGGTCAACAGAAGTAAAGTCTAACACAAACATCAGAATTGCCAATTAATTTGTTAAGCCAGTCCTATTGTATGGCTCTGAAACATGGAGACCAATTAAAACAACAACCAAAAAAGCTACAGACATTCATAAATGGGTGCTTGCTAAGAATAAAAGGATTGAAGTGGTATGACAAGATCGTTAATGTGGAACCAGACACGCACCAGTGGAGCAAGAGATGAGAAGATGGCTCTGGAGATGAATAGGACACACAATGAGGAAATCTGTTGATAGCATTACCAGGCAATCCTTGTCCTGGAATCCCCAGCGCTGGTAAGAAGGGTAGAGGAAGACCAAAGAAGACATGGAGAAGATAAAGAAGATATGGAAAGAGCTTGAGCTGATGACACGTGACAGGAAGACTTGACATAAGTTTGTTGAAGGCCTATGCTCCTTGGGGAGCTAAATGGTGGTGACGAGTTAGCAAAATAGTCAAGTAAAATCTGGGCGCATTTTAAGTCAGTTTTTGTTTTTGCTTGAGGCCTCTAAATGAGTGAGCCCCTGGGCAACAGCCTAAGTTGCCTATTCTTTAACCGCCACTGTTACAGAATCTCATTCTAATCCTTGTTGTTGTTGTTTTGCTGAGGTGATGGGTGGAGAGCGGGCACTTAAAAGCTGACCGTTATTGCCTCTTTTCGTTCCATCTTGGTCTACCCTGTTCAACCTGAAATTTGGTTATAATTGGGGTATTTAGTGTCATTTTATTTTTAAATTGTGTATTCAATTTAAATAGCTATTGTCTTTAGCAGTTGCTGATTTCAATTTATATTAGTATTTGTCCATTTTATTTTCTCTTTTGTATTGTTTCTAGATAACTATTGTCCTTTACACTTGGTTTTACTTTGTATTAGTATTTGTTCTTTTTGAGTTGTCTTAATTTTTTTATTTCATACCTTGTTGTCTTTCCTTGTCCTATGAGTGGTTAGTAAGTTTTTTTTTTTTTTGTTTTTTGTTACTAACCTTATATGTTTTCCTTTGTTTTATGTATATATCTTTTAACTATTGATTGGTCATTTCTTGGGGCATCTATACTTAAAACCTTATCACCTGTCAAGTCTATATTGTGATTTCTATAGTAAGTTTTTAATTCAAGCCTTTGTTGTTCATACTTTTTACAGTGGATCAGGTAGTGGTCTATGTCATTCTCTTCCTGACAATCTTGGCAGTGTGGTTCTTCTATCATAAAGTATGCTGCACCGAGACGGAGACGCCACAGTTTTTTGTTTGATGGTATCTTTAATTCTTCTCTGACCTGGCACGTCCTCGTTGGTTCTTTCAGCAGTTTGAACGCATGTCTGCCTTTTCTACTGTTCTTCCATGTTGTCTTCCATTCCTCGTTTATAGTTATCTTCACTTGGCTCTTGATCTCTGACCTTCCCAGTCCTGCTCTTATATTGTTTTTACTTGTTGTTAGCCTAATGATCGAATTAATACTTGTTTCTATTGACCTTTACCCCCGGAAAACTCAAAATCACCTACCTTCGAAGCAATGTAATCCAAGTTACTGGTTGAGGCATGAAAAAAAAAAATTAATAATAATAACAATAATAATAGAAGTAGTAGTAGTAGAAATAGTAGCAGTAGTAATAGTAGTAGCGGTAGTAGTCGTAGTAGTAGAAATAGTAGCAGTAGTAATAGTAGTAGCGATAGTAGTCGTAGTAGTAGAAATAGTAGCAGTAGTAATAGTAGTAGCGATAGTAGTCGTAGTAGTAGAAATAGTAGCAGTAGTAATAGTAGTGGCGATAGTAGTCGTAGTAGTAGAAATAGTAGCAGTAGTAATAGTAGTGGCGATAGTAGTTGTAGTAGTAGAAATAGTAGCAGTAGTAATAGTAGTAGCGGTAGTAGTCGTAGTAGTAGAAATAGTAGCAGTAGTAATAGTAGTGGCGATAGTAGTCGTAGTAGTAGAAATAGTAGCAGTAGTAATAGTAGTGGCGATAGTAGTCGTAGTAGTAGAAATAGTAGCAGTAGTAATAGTAGTAGCGGTAGTAGTCGTAGTAGTAGAAATAGTAGCAGTAGTAATAGTAGTAGCGGTAGTAGTCGTAGTAGTAGAAATAGTAGCAGTAGTAATAGTAGTGGCGATAGTAGTCGTAGTAGTAGAAATAGTAGCAGTAGTAATAGTAGTAGCGGTAGTAGTCGTAGTAGTAGAAATAGTAGCAGTAGTAATAGTAGTAGCGATAGTAGTCGTAGTAGTAGAAATAGTAGCAGTAGTAATAGTAGTAGCGGTAGTAGTCGTAGTAGTAGAAATAGTAGCAGTAGTAATAGTAGTAGCGATAGTAGTCGTAGTAATAGAAATAGTAGCAGTAGTAGTAGAAATAGTAGCAGTAGTAATAGTAGTAGCGGTAGTAGTAGTAGTAGTAGAAATAGTAGCAGTAGTAATAGTAGTAGCGATAGTAGTCGTAGTAGTAGAAATAGTAGCGATAGTAGTCGTAGTAGTAGAAATAGTAGCAGTAGTAGTAGCGGTAGTAGTCGTAGTAGTAGAAATAGTAGCAGTAGTAATAGTAGTAGCGATAGTAGTCGTAGTAGTAGAAATAGTAGCAGTAGTAGTAGCGGTAGTAGTCGTAGTAGTAGAAATAGTAGCAGTAGTAATAGTAGTAGCGATAGTAGTCGTAGTAGTAGAAATAGTAGCAGTAGTAGTAGCGGTAGTAGTCGTAGTAGTAGAAATAGTAGCAGTAGTAATAGTAGTAGCGATAGTAGCCGTAGTAGTAGAAATAGTAGTAGCGGTAGTAGTCGTAGTAGTAGAAATAGTAGCAGTAGTAAAGTAGCGATAATAGTCGTAATAGTAGAAATAGTAGCAGCAGTAATAGTAGTAGAGTAGTAGTAGAAATAGTAGCAGTAGTAATAGTAGCAGCGATAATAGTCGTAGTAGTAGAAATAGTAGCAGTAGTAATAGTAGTAGCGGTAGTAGTAGTCGTAGTAGTAGAAATAGTAGCAGTAGTAATAGTAGTAGCGGTAGTAGTCGTAGTAGTAGAAGACGTAGTAGTAGTAGTAGTTGTTGTTGTTGTTGTAGCAGTTGTTGTAATATTCCTATATGATGTGTTCGTGCCCCGTATAGTTCCGGGGGGGGGGGGAGTCTCTGAAGAAACAAAGAAAGAATAGGTAGACTGTACCCTCAGGCGTGTCGTACAAGGCCACTAATATTGCATTTTTTTTACATGAGGCTGGCAATCTCATCATGTAAAACAAATTGCCACAGAAACAAATTGCCACTGCAGAAACACGTAGCAGGCTTCCTGCAAAGGAACCAGCTATAGTGATGGTTCCTTGCTCTGTACGGAGCCCAAAGGAAAATAATGATGATATGTTTGTAGTTAAGTCACAACTGTGATCCTATAACTATACATTACATTACTTCCCTTGCAGTTCTTCATTGCCATATTTTTCTTTCATTAACCAGGTAAAGAACACACATCAGTTTCGACGCCTTCATGATATGATGAGAGAGAACAGTATCATTCACGAACAGACTATCACTGCCGTAAAGAACGCGCTCTCAAGAGCCTACCACGTACTGAAAGGAACCAACTCTCTATAGAGCAAATAAGCCCACAGATTATTAACTTTACTACCCTAGTTAGAGAGCTGCCCTCTCACGGCAAAGGTACCTGGTTTGAAACACGGTGGCGTCACGCTCTAGTCTACCCAGCTGTAAATGAGTACCCGACTCTGCTCTTGTGTTAGGTAAAGCAAAGGTAGCGAGGAATGGAACTGGTCCTGCTCCCTCTCCAAGCTGGACTTTGTATAGTGAAGTCTCTAAAACTTCACTAACTACGGCAGTATCTGATATGGGACTACTAAACCACAACAACCATTCGGTGTGCCACAATATTTAAACATAATTCTCCCAAAGGCAACCCAGTAAGCCTATTTGGTTATAGTCAATATCCTCAAGTCTGCACTTTTGACGACATAAAACATAAGTATGTGTTGCATATAAGCCTTACAATACTTGATTCTAGTCTTCAGCCAATTCACAACTATTTAAAAAAAAAATTATAGAAAGTAAAGGAATGCCCATAGCAAATTCTGCCGCAAGAGAGTGACGAGTTACGTATTTCATTTTTTTTTCTTTTTTTTTAACCAGCGGCACTCGAGCTTTCCAGCCCTTTTTGGCTCAATGACATGTCATTGCGAGGCTGGGGGGTCAGTGGACTTTCCTTCCAACCCGATCAGGAGCTTCGCTCCTTCCCATCCACAGGGGGTTTATGTGCAGGAGCCGTTCAGGTTATTCGGTCAAATTTCCGGTCGTAAACATTCCTTCAAACGCTGACGCCCGGGCTTGAACCTTGAAAACCTGGTCGCCAGTACAACGTTGTAGCCATTACACCAGCGCGGCTCCCACGTATTTCATTATACTTGGTCATCTTTTTTAATGAGGTAGGTTGACCAGTTAGACATTGCCTTCCCTAAACTCAAGAGCAGGTACTGGGTAAACTGGAGCGTGTCGCCACTATGTTTCGAGCCCGGAACACGATAACTTTACTGCGAGAGGCAAGCACTGTAACCACACTCTCAATCCGACACTTCTTTTTTTCTTTTAAAAAACATATTACTAGATATTTTCCCATAAATATGTATTTTTAAAAACATCTAAAGGTAGTCCCATAGCAGATACTGAAGTAGGGGAGTTGTTGTTTAACTAGGGCTGCTGAGCTTCTTGCTCTTTTGAAGGCTCCTTGGTATTATCTACATTGTAGATCTAGGCTTTTCCTGAGGCTTTTCTGACATTCCGAAACGGTTGAGTTGAAGTCATGAGCTACAGTTTCTCCAGCTTGGCTTGCATTAAAAGGATCGTCACATCTAGTCCCAAACTAGGAGTAAGAAGTGCGTAGAATACTGTGGATTCCCCGCCATCCAAGGGGGCTCTCCAATTATGCAGAACTAAAATACTGTGTTCTGGTTCTGGGCTCTCCCATAGAATTGTCATATCCTGCACAGAGACACTTCTCAGCGCCCCCTGCCTATCACTGGGTCCATAGTGAGATACTCCTGCATGCAGCCAACCAGGTCAAAGCCAAAGAATTACGCCTGGGGCTCAAGTGACTTCTCCAAGCTTAGTGTGCAATGCTGGATTCTCAACAAGTTTCACCGCAGGGGGAATCCTTGGAAGTGTGTGAATGATTTCAAGAGTCAATAAGGGTGTTATTAGCCTCACAGACAGAAGTTCACGTCCACATATATATATTGTAGCACTGTGCATAGCTGGTGGTCATACAAGGATGACTCCAGATATGCATCCATGCATAAGTAGGGCAGTCAAGTGTTAGATCGTGACGATATCAGATGTCGATCCTGGAACACGGTAACTTTGCAACGAGAGGCCAGCGTTCTAACCACTTTACCAACCGGACGCTTTCTCCAGTGAGAAAAAAACAGTGGCGTCCATATTTATGCCTGGTTATAACCTAAATACTGTCTGGGGCAGAACGAGTTAATACACCCGTACTAAAGCTATGTCCACGCTGAACAAGAGTCTTCAAGGGAAAAAAGTGAAAACTGAGATTAAGATTTTCTTTTGTAACAGACTTTAAACTCTGGAAAGTTACTGCCATGAAAAAACTCGAGCGACACTTAACAAACGGTGCTTTATTTTTATGCCAGGCCACGTCATCCCTTATTTGATGGCGTTCGTTTTTCAAAGTGGAATGCACTTACTTGTGTTGTGTGTGTAATTAAAATACTGCTATTATAGTGCTTTAATTTTTAAGAAGATATAGGGGCAAGTTTCTAGAGGGATCCCAAATGTGAAACCATGAAGCTGAATTGCCCAGTAAAAATCCAAAGCACAAACTGGCAATGTATTTACTTTGAATGCTTCAATCGCACACATACATACAAATGAGAAAGGCAGAAGTAAGAGACTCGTGCAAAAAAGTAAAACTAGACCACAAGGTTTTTTTATACTTGGACATGCGCCCTAATATAACAGACGAACATTGTGTCTCGGTTGAATGGGGCGCGCCTCGCCAAAACGAAGCAAGACTCCAATTTGAAAAAAAAAAGGCAGGAAAATTACGACCAATGTATATATTACATGAGCCAAAGAAAGACAACTGGCGGCAGATTTAAAAAAAAAAAACTGTCCAACAGATGGAACTACAGATGGAAACTTGAACACATCCTCGGTTCACAGAGAACTACACTTTCTACAAAATCAGAACAATTGTGATAATGTTCACACCAAGTCATACGGATATAACTTGTCAAATTCATCATTTTTAAATTACGACATGCGCTCTTTAAAAGACTTATAGCACTGAATATGTAGCAAGTGTCGAATTTTTAAGACCCCCCCTTCATGGTAATAACATTGTGATATACTCCAACATGCTTGAAATGACTGGGGAAAAGGGACTATAATTCTTTAATACATGAGTTTCCCTGGCAATGTTTGTTTTGAGTTTCTGCTACAGAGAATTAATGCAGTCACTGTTCGTAATTTTATGTTTCAACATTAGAACAACCTTTAGGAATGTCTGCTTAACAAGAAAATAACCATCTTCAAAATCCTTGCGGGACAAACTGTGCGTTGATGAGATAAGCCTTTATATTTTAAATAACCACTAGAAGCAGGATAGAAAAGCTTCGCAGGGTATATAATGTGCCGGCCGATTAGCACTAGCAGCCAGTAGCTCTTTTCGGGGTTTAGTAATGCTGCGCTTATCAACGCTGCTCAAGAGCTCAGGCCGTGAGGTCGCTTTTTGTTTATGTATGCAGTTGTGCCATGAAATAATCGATGCATTCTTGTGTATGGTTGAACGGTGTGTAAGAAGGCAAACTATATAAATATATATGCACAACGGGCTGATCACCTGTTTGCTAGTCACTTTGATTACGGAAACAATGGCAAATTGATTGATTTGTCGCTGCCCTAAAGATGCCATAAGGCATGATGGGCTACAGCGGCAAAGAAATCAATTTGCTGTTGCCCTAAGACGCCACTAGGCGTACTGGCCACTGACTGCTTTGTCGGTTGGTGACTAAGGATGGAAGAAGAAGAAGAGAAGAATATATATATATACGAGGTAGCTTAAAAAAGTTTCCGGAATTTGTGTATTGTTTAGAAATATGTAACAATACAATTATTTACACTACATTTCCTTCAAAATAGTTCCCTTCGGCAACTACACACTTTTGCCAACGTCCATACAGCTGTTGGAAAAATTCCTGGAACCCATTCTTTGACACCTCTCTCAGCTGCTTCCTCGCATTGGTGATAACGTCCTCAGCATCCTTGAATCTCTGCCATTCAGTGCCGATTTTAGGCGAGGGAACAAGAAAAAAATCAGGCGGTGCCTGGTCGGGAGAATCTGGAGGATGTTCCAGGGCAGTCACATTGTGCGTTGCGAGGTACTGCTTCACCAGTAGGGATCGATGTGCTGGCGCATAGTCATGCAGCAGAACCCAACTGTTTGTTCTCCATTTTTCTAGGCGTTTCCTTCTGATTGCATCTCTTAGACGACGGAGGATATCAAAGTACATTTCCTTGTTAACCGTTCGGCCTTCAGGAATGAATTCATGGTAGACAATACCCTGGGAATAATAAAAAAAACTTCCAACATAACTTTTCCTTTGCTCTTGTCCAAACGAAATTTCTGTGTCCGGGGAGATGAGGGTGATTTCCATTTAGAGGACTGACGTTTTGTCTGAGGATCGTACAAAAAACACCACGTCTCGTCTCCTGTGATTATGTTGTTGAGAAAATTGCTATCTTGATCAGCCACAGAGATTAGGTCTCCTGCAAGTGTCAGTCTCGTTTCTTTCTGTTCAGGAGATAACATTTTGGGAACCATGTGTTGACAAACACGGTGCATGTGTAGTTCATTGTGGAGAATACTGTGGCAACTTCCAACTGATATTCCAACTTCTGAGGCTATTTTCTCTACACTAAGTCTTCTGTCAACACGAACAACATTCCGAACACGCTCAATGTTTTCATTATTTATCGAGGTAGGCGGTCGTCCGCTACGTGGATCATCATCGACACTAACACGACCTTCACGGAAACGCTTGTGCCACTCAAAAACTTGCGATTTCTTCATTGCGGTATCACCATAGGCTTTATTAAGCAAGGTTACTGTCTCTGAGGGTGACTTCTCAAGCAAAACACAAAATTTGACATTTATACGTTGTTCAATCAATGACATTTTCAACTCCGACGGTGCTACGTGCACCTACGTGCACATCACACAAACAAACTTCTGTAACTTCTGTTTGAGAGTACATGTGACGGTTACATCAGCCATGTCGTTTCCTCAAGGTCACTACCAACTTATAAAACTATAATCTCCACGACATAATCAGTCATTTAAACATGAGTCGACTATTCCGGGAACTTTTTGAAGCTACCTCGTATATATATATATATATATATATATATATATATATATATATATATATATATATATATATATATATATATATATATATATATATATATATATATATATATATATATATATATATATATATATCTCCTCCAATACCATAATTCCCCCTGTAAGTACTTCGGTTGGTCGGTCGGTCACACTTTGCACACCGTCATTTGCGCACTTTTTCTATTTTCGAGAGAGTGCATTAACTTTCAACCACAGCTAAGGGGGTGCAACTGTGGTTAAAAGTTAGACAATAATTGTATTGTTTTCCCTTCTATGTACTCTGTAAAATGTTTGATTATGGAAAGAAGCCAACAACACGATTGATAAACAGTACATGAACTGGAGTTTCGTCAAACTTCAAACGTTGTTCTCAGAGGCAGTAAGTCGACCATGGCTTCTCAGAGGCAGTAAGTCGACCAGGGCAAGGTTTTAAAAGATGCGTGAACAATTACGAGACATGTTGTCATAAAAGAAATGTTAGTTATTTATTCAATTTACGTTCCATTAGATCATTATCACTACTCCACATGTCATTTAGGTAAGGTTACTCCATGTCTTCATATTTAATAAGTTAGTTGCTTATCCTTTACAGGACGTGGCAATCAACCCCAGCTTTTATTGGCTGTTTGGGATTTTTCTAGGCAATTTTTTCATTCAGTAGTTTGCCATTGCTTTCTGAACGGTACGGCGCTTATACCATTGTTCAAAATCCACACAACGCGATCTGCTACCAAACCGCCTGCAGCGGGTTTCGAACCTGGTATATCTGGATTATGAAACTGCGTTCGTATCCATTAGGCCACAGACGCCGATATTTAATACTGTGGTGAAGTGGGATGTTATAAATATTTATAGGGGACTTAGTGTACTGACTGAGATCAGCTGTGAAGGTATCTATATCTATTAAGAGTAGTGTATTATAGATAACCTTACTTGCTACCACATATCTATATATCTCAGTCAGAATTATTCTGGAATAGTGTGATGACTACGTTATGTGTCTAGGGTATGTGTATGATGAAGTGTAAGTCACAACAACAGACAGATAAACAATTTAATTTAATCCACTACTCTTGACAACACTGTGACACTCACATACATATAACACTCTATGAGAATATCTTAAGGAGTCACTGATAACTTTTCAAATAACAATATGTATTCATTGTTGTTATAAAGGTATATGTGTCCTGATTCAAATACAAAGGAACCAGGGATCACAATCAATTTTAATTACAAGTATATGTACAGACTTTATCAATATGAATATTGTAGTGACATATATTATTAAAAATATCCTATGTGTGTCAGTTGTGTAGTAGTAATATGAGGTAATACTGGTTTTGTTTTGTTCAAGCTCTGTTGGTATTTGTCATCATGACTTCAATAGTTTGTCTTTTGGGACTAGTATTGGAGATGTTCTCAGTTCCTGATATTAAGACAATTAAATTCCCCTCTGAATGTTATTTTTACAAAGTCATTTCAAGATGAGGGGACATAATGTTGAGCTCAGCTGGCCAAATCAGCTTATCTTGCGTGATGGCGGCAGGAAAAGACTCTTCTGCTCGAATTCTCCCCTGGGCTCTGGAGACACCTCACTGATAGCTAGATGGACCAAGGAGTATGCTGTCCGACTCTGGATTCAGCACAGCTCTAACCAGGTGCTGCTCAATACCATCAAGACCACGGTCCCTGAAAACAAGAAGGATGTACCTTCTACTTCATAACTAATTTATACTTTCTTTTTACACTGAGCACAATACATCACAAACATTGAGTTCAGAGCGTTAGGCCAACTGTCAGCTTCATCTGAAATACTTTATACCAGTATTTACCTCCTTAATGGTTACCACGCCTCTGCACTTCCAGCATTATTTCTGTCTAATCAATAATCTAGGTGTCAGTGTACTGTTTGGCCATTCCATGCAGTTTTACTTTCCTCCGACACCTTCTGTTCAGGCGGGAGCATTATAGGTTTTACATCATGTTTGCTACTGAACTACACATATATACAGGCATAAATTAACAATTCACATTCAATTTTCATTACAAGATACTGAATGGTTTAAGCTTACCACAATTCATAGAATAAACACAGATACGTTGATTAGCAATGAATTCTGGCACAAATTCCCATCTGCTTATGTTCCAGGCTTTTATTTAGCAAAATATGAGCTGGCTTCAACGCACTGTGGCTTTATCAAGCTTATTTGCACTAGTGGTCTCGAACTAACGCTCCTAAGTGAGTATATCAGCGAGTCTAGCCAATGGAGCCACGTTTCGACAAGTGTTTGAAAAAATGTTACCTTTTCACGTCTCCCCTAACAACGAAAGATAGTATTTATAGCCCGACCAATCGTGGTTAGTCTTTCATTTGTTGCGCTCCAATCAATTTGGGGAGTTTACATGGTAGGCTATTTCTGTAACGTAAGGCTTTTTCAAACACGTTAAAAAAAAAACTTTATGAGCAGAAATGATTTTATGTTGTCAGGCATCCCCACTATTTTGTTTTGGTTATAATTTATTAATTCCTGGACTATTTGCGTAACGTTTTACATATTCTTTGTCAGCAAGCCCTAAGGAACCCAAATATCCAAATTTAAAAGAGCTACGTGGCTGCGTTCAAAATATGCAATTCCTTCTACCTCCTGTTTCGAAGATGTGCTGTCTGGGTACTGTAATGTTTTCAAACGTAAACCCATCTATTGTTATCTTTCCTAATAAGCGTTTTTTTATGATTTTAAAACCTAACTCTGGGAAGGGTAGTGTATTTTATCACTGTTCGTCCAAAAAAGTTAGTGCATGTAGTCTTACACGCGTGATGGCAGCATTTGTGTATCGCGCGACGCGTGTTTAGTGTTCGGCTTTCTGCCTCTCCCTTCTCGCTATCCTTTAGTCCATCTGTCTTTTGTTTTTGGTAACATAGTGTAGAAAAAGACATGAATGGAATTTAAAATTTAGGTCAACTTGCATATTTCAAGGTTTTTCTTAGAAAGGCAGCACATTTTATTGTGTGTTTGGGAAACGCGTGTATGTTGCAGAAGGCCTTTAATATCAACGTGAAAGCGTTACAATTTGCAGACGAAGCAGAAAACAAGGGGGATTTCGAGTACCTTCTTTGTGACAGCACTGTTATTTTACCATTGCTCTTTTCTTTATTAATTTTATTTGTTAGGCTTCATATTTACCTAATAATTTATATATGTGGATTAGAATATTCCACGACACCTCCCCTCTTAAAACAGACATTATATGTCAGTCCTTTATTCTATATACACATAGAGAAATTTATTATTATTTCTGGGGTTTACGGTGATTCTCATCACACGGATGGCGGCTTAAAAAATCCGCTCCCAAATTGGTTTTTCCAGATATATACTCAATGCTAAAATTATATGGAGCCAAAAGTAAAGACCATCGGAGTAACCTGGAGTTCTCATGCCTAGCCTGTGCTAGAAACGATAAAGGTTTGTGGTCTGTTTGCAACTTAAATGCCTTCCCATATAGATAAATATTGAATTTCTTTATCGCCCATATTACTGCAAGACATTCTTTTTCGCTAGTTGAGTAGTTGATTTCAGCTTTATTCAACTTTCTGCTAGCATATGCCACTGGGCTTAATTCCCCATCCAATGCATCTGATTTCTGTATTAGAGTTGCACCTAACCCAATATTACTTGCATCCGTCCTTACTATGAATTCTTGACTTAAGTCAGGTAATTTCAAAATGGGTTTACTTGTGAGCTTTTCCTTCAATTCTTGGTAAGTCATTTCACATTGTGGTGTCCATGTAATGCGATCTGGATGTCCTTTACGTGTCAATTCAGTTGACGGTGCACATATGGAATTAAAGTTTTTGATATACTTCTGGTAGAAACCACATAATGAGACAAAGGATCTCACGTCCTTCTTGGTTTGTGGTCTCGGGGCTTTCTGTAGTTTCTCTAAATTCTTTGGGTCAGGGGTCATGTTTCCCTGATAAACTGTGTGTCCCAAAAATTCCAATTCTTTACATCCAACGCAACATTTGGTTGGTCGGGCTGTTAAATTTGCCTCCCTAAGTCGATCAAACAGCATGTTCAGAGAGTCAATGTGTTCCTCAAATGTTTCTGTTGCTATAAGGATATCATCCATAAAATTTGTTATACAGGGATTATTCAGAGGATCCAATAATTTTCTCATCATTCTAGAGAAGACACTAGGCGCATTCTTCAATCCAAATGGCAATCTATTAAACTCATAGTGTCCTTCTGAGGTACTAAAAGCTAGGTATGGTCTAACCTCAGGCTTTACTGGAATCTGATAATATCCTTTACTCAGATCCACTTTGGAGAAATATTTAGCTTTATTTAGTCTGGCAAACAGCTGATTTGTATCCGGCAATGGATCCACCTGTCCTTCTGTAATAGCATTCAGTCTCCTGTAATCTATACAGAGTCTATGTTCTCCAGAGGGCTTCCTTAAGAGTACAACACCGGAACTATATGAAGATTCACTGTGTGAAATAATTCCTTCCTTCAATAGATAGTCTATCTCTTCCTTCAAAGCTTTCTCCTTAGCAAACGGAATCGAATATGGTTTCATACAGACAGGTGTGGAGTCTATTAGTTTCATATCATATTCCAATAGGTTTGTATGTCCTGGTCGGTCTGTTAACACCTCTGCATGATTATTTAGAACCTGTTGCTCTCTCTCTTTCTGAGTTTTCGTTAAATGTGTACTGATTTTCACCTGTGCTGCTGTCTCACAGGGGTGTAATGGATATTCAAATGATGAAAGTGGTTCCTTTTTCATCTCCATGGCGATGGACAAGGTCAACAAGTGTGTCTCCTCCTGATGTTCTCTTTCCAAATATTTCTTCAGGAGATTCACATGATAGATTTTTTCTTTCCCCTTCTTATCTATCTTATAATTTGTTCTAGACACCTTCTCTAGAACTGTATATGGACCCTGCCATCCAATTTGTAACTTATTCTGACTCCCGGGCAAAAGAAGCAGTACTTTCTCTCCCACAGCCAAATTTCTGTCTTTCGCCTTCCTGTTATAATAGGCAGCATGTTTCTTCCTGGCTTGTTTCAAATTTTCATTGGCAAGTTTCCAGCCAGTTTTTTAACCGAGTGGTCAGCTCATTCACATATTGGTATGAAGATGTAATGTTTTCCTCTGCCTTTTCATCAGTCCACGTTCTTAACAAAGCTACATCTGGACCTTTAATTGTGTGGACCTATTTGTCCATGCACCGGTATGGTCTCTTCCACTCGAAGCTTTATAGTGATGATTTTTCCTCCCAGAATTATCATTCACAAAACGACCGCTACCAATTTTTCTCTTGGGGCTGTCTCCCCTCTTAAAATTCTTGATGAGAGATTTCCTCTCTACATCTTCTTCCTCCAGTTTGTTTAAGTCCGATTGAGGGATTGTCGGCTTATCCTGGGGTAAGACATCTTTTTGCACTCTCCGCATAGTGGCCATTGTAAAACAGTTAAGTGAAGCTTGTCCGTGAAAAGGGGCTTCCCATTCCATTTGGTCCACTTTATCAAATCTATATTTCTTTTTATTATCAGGCCTAATTTTGCCCCGTGGCGTGTCCAGGTCCTGATCCAGGTTCCCACTTGTGGGTGTTCCCTCATGTGCTATGCTACACCTTTCTACAAAATTCTCAATGTCCCATCTTGCTTTGGGCCAATAATAATTGTGAGCCACCTTTTGAATGATGGTACCTATCTTCTCATGGTCCCCATCTGGTTTCACATGTAGGCTCCTTATTAAGTCTGCCCTATATCTTTTTGGAAGAACCAGCTGTCCGTGACCTTTGGATCTAGCTCCAGTCTTCCTATACATCAACTTGTTTTTCATGTAAAAATCTCCCTTGCCTGGAGTTGTATGACAAGTTGACAATTTCTGAAACAAGGCTTGAGTGTTTTATCCCCAGCCTGTGCCTTCCTCATCTCTTCTGGAGTGGTATCCAACATAATATCCTCCTCCTGTCTTGAGGTCGACCTGACCTGAAGGGTTGCCATATACACAGGTTTCCTTCTGCAACGGTCAGTGTCATGATTGTCCATCTTACAATTTTTACACCACCTTTTTCCTTGGTTGAAAGATTTTCTTTCATCATATTTCCTTTCATCGAATTGTGGGAATTTATTTTTATTTTCATACCGTGGCCTATCAAATTGGTGCTTACCTTTATTTTGATCCTTAGGATCAAATTTATTAAAGTTCTGTGGTGCCCTAAAGTTATCCACTTGTTTCTTTTTATTACCTGTTACCTCTGCTTGAGCTGCTTGATACCTTTCAGCAACATTTAGCAACTCACCCAGCCTCTCTGCACCTTGTTCCATGAGAAACTTTCTCAGGTCTGGAGCCATGGACTCTCTTAATTGCTCTATAAGGACCATTTCCTTAAGATCTTGGGTTTTCCCCAGAGAAGTCCATTTCTCCAAGTATGTCTCTATTCGTGCAGAGAACTGGTGATAGGTTTCACCTGACAGTAGTTTAGCATTCCTAAATTTTTTCCTATAAAATTCTGCATTCTTTTCATATCTTAACAAATGAGCCTGCTTTAGCATGTCATAATTTTCCTGATCACCTCTGCTCATTTTTGCAAAAACTTCATAAGCTGCCCCACGAAGTCCCTGAGATAACTTTAAGCTCCATTTTTCTCTCTCTAACCCATACGTGGTAGCTAATAGTTCATACCTATTTAGGTAGCTCTCTATATCATCGTCTTTCTCAACAAAATGATCTAAATGAAAATTCATAGCTGAGGTTGAGGCTCCTTGGCTAGCAGTGGCATCAGAGGCAAAGGGACTGGCACCATTTTCAGGAGCATGGCCCTGAAACTCAAATTCCCTGAGTCGTAACTCATGTTCCCTTTGTATGTCTATCAGGTAAATTTCTACAATGTCTAACCAACAATTTAATCTCTAAATATATCTAATGGACAACACAGGCACCGTGAGCTCAACCTTATTTAATTCCACCCAAGGATACCTTTTAATTCTTATATTCCCTGAAGTGAATTACCCCCAATATTTTTAATAGGGAAAGATTCAAAATCCCAAGAGCGAGACCCCAATATATGTGGTGAAGTGGGATGTTATAAATATTTATAGGGGACTTAGTGTACTGACTGAGATCAGCTGTGAAGGTATCTATATCTATTAAGAGTAGTGTATTATAGATAACCTTACTTGCTACCACATATCTATATATCTCAGTCAGAATTATTCTGGAATAGTGTGATGACTACGTTATGTGTCTAGGGTATGTGTATGATGAAGTGTAAGTCACAACAACAGACAGATAAACAATTTAATTTAATCCACTACTCTTGACAACACTGTGACACTCACATACATATAACACTCTATGAGAATATCTTAAGGAGTCACTGATAACTTTTCAAATAACAATATGTATTCATTGTTGTTATAAAGGTATATGTGTCCTGATTCAAATACAAAGGAACCAGGGATCACAATCAATTTTAATTACAAGTATATGTACAGACTTTATCAATATGAATATTGTAGTGACATATATTATTAAAAATATCCTATGTGTGTCAGTTGTGTAGTAGTAATATGAGGTAATACTGGTTTTGTTTTGTTCAAGCTCTGTTGGTATTTGTCATCATGACTTCAATAGTTTGTCTTTTGGGACTAGTATTGGAGATGTTCTCAGTTCCTGATATTAAGACAATTAAATTCCCCTCTGAATGTTATTTTTACAAAGTCATTTCAAGATGAGGGGACATAATGTTGAGCTCAGCTGGCCAAATCAGCTTATCTTGCGTGATGGCGGCAGGAAAAGACTCTTCTGCTCGAATTCTCCCCTGGGCTCTGGAGACACCTCACTGATAGCTAGATGGACCAAGGAGTATGCTGTCCGACTCTGGATTCAGCACAGCTCTAACCAGGTGCTGCTCAATACCATCAAGACCACGGTCCCTGAAAACAAGAAGGATGTACCTTCTACTTCATAACTAATTTATACTTTCTTTTTACACTGAGTACAATACATCACAAACATTGAGTTCAGAGCGTTAGGCCAACTGTCAGCTTCATCTGAAATACTTTATACCAGTATTTACCTCCTTAATGGTTACCACGCCTCTGCACTTCCAGCATTATTTCTGTCTAATCAATAATCTAGGTGTCAGTGTACTGTTTGGCCATTCCATGCAGTTTTACTTTCCTCCGACACCTTCTGTTCAGGCGGGAGCATTATAGGTTTTACATCATGTTTGCTACTGAACTACACATATATACAGGCATAAATTAACAATTCACATTCAATTTTCATTACAAGATACTGAATGGTTTAAGCTTACCACAATTCATAGAATAAACACAGATACGTTGATTAGCAATGAATTCTGGCACAAATTCCCATCTGCTTATGTTCCAGGCTTTTATTTAGCAAAATATGAGCTGGCTTCAACGCACTGTGGCTTTATCAAGCTTATTTGCACTAGTGGTCTCGAACTAACGCTCCTAAGTGAGTATATCAGCGAGTCTAGCCAATGGAGCCACGTTTCGACAAGTGTTTGAAAAAATGTTACCTTTTCACGTCTCCCCTAACAACGAAAGATAGTATTTATAGCCCGACCAATCGTGGTTAGTCTTTCATTTGTTGCGCTCCAATCAATTTGGAGTTTACAGGGTAGGCTATTTCTGTAACGTAAGGTTTTGTTCAAACACGTTATAAAAAAATTTTATGAGCAGAAATGATTTTATGTTGTCAGGCATCCCCACTATTTTGTTTTGGTTATAATTTATTAATTCCTGGACTATTTGCGTAACGTTTTACATATTCTTTGTCAGCAAGCCCTAAGGAACCCAAATATCCAAATTTAAAAGAGCTACGTGGCTGCGTTCAAAATATGCAATTCCTTCTACCTCCTGTTTCGAAGATGTGCTGTCTGGGTACTGTAATGTTTTCAAACGTAAACCCATCTATTGTTATCTTTCCTAATAAGCGTTTTTTATGATTTTAAAACCTAACTCTGGGAAGGGTAGTGTATTTTATCACTGTTCGTCCAAAAAAGTTAGTGCATGTAGTCTTACACGCGTGATGGCAGCATTTGTGTATCGCGCGACGCGTGTTTAGTGTTCGGCTTTCTGCCTCTCCCTTCTCGCTATCCTTTAGTCCATCTGTCTTTTGTTTTTGGTAACATAGTGTAGAAAAAGACATGAATGGAATTTAAAATTTAGGTCAACTTGCATATTTCAAGGTTTTTCTTAGAAAGGCAGCACATTTTATTGTGTGTTTGGGAAACGCGTGTATGTTGCAGAAGGCCTTTAATATCAACGTGAAAGCGTTACAATTTGCAGACGAAGCAGAAAACAAGGGGGATTTCGAGTACCTTCTTTGTGACAGCACTGTTATTTTACCATTGCTCTTTTCTTTATTAATTTTATTTGTTAGGCTTCATATTTACCTAATAATTTATATATGTGGATTAGAATATTCCATGACAAATACATCCATATAATTTTCACTATAAATATCTAATGACGGTCGCCGGCAATGAAATGACCACAGTAGTGATAGTACCGTCTGTAATACATGTAACAGAAACAATACACTATAATTAATAACCTGTCAATGTTGACGGGTTATTGCTAGTATATATATATATATATATATATATATATATATATATATATATATATATATATATATATATATATATATATATATATATATATATATATATATATATATATATATAATCCAATTTTAATTGTCAATGCTCTTTTGATTAGGGAATGATTTCTTCTATGGATATTTTTTGTTGACAAACTTATTAGACTTCTATTTTTGCGTGGTTCCCCCTTCCCACAAAGGATATTAACTCTAATGCAAGTTAGTAGTGCATGTAGAAGAAACTTCAGTTTTTCCTTTTTTTAAATTTCCTACTTGATTTTTTTAATACTGTCACATTTCTTCTTCTTCTTCTTTGTTCGCCCTGAAAAGGACGGTGGTTGCGTTGTGTCTGTTTACAACGTAGCTGTGATATCTGCACCTTTCGGTCGACACATCCGACTTCTGCACGGCATTTTTTAGGACCGGGTTTGCCACTGTCACATAATTGGATCGTTCTTTTTTCGTACTTCTCTCTCTCTCGAAATAACAACTCCTTATATGGAAAGTGACATTGAATTTCACAAACGTATGAGTCATGCAGAAAATTCCACGAGTAACGTTATTATAACTTGCACTCTGAATGCTATTTGGGATGCGAATATACATTCGTTCTGATTGAAAGTTTTGTCAGAAACGCCATGCGGAAGCTTGGGCCGAAAAGCTGCGATATAATGTAGCACATTTTAGCCATATGACACTGAATTCCGGAATCGTCAAAGTAGACAGCTCGGACTAAAGCCAGGAAAGAATAGAAGTAAGGATTCTGACCTTATAGGATCGGGCGTATTGGAGCACCTTTGAACACTACAGCAAGAACACATGTTAATATGGAAACCGGACTCCTGCAAGGCCTACTCACAAGTCACATCATCATCATCGTTCCTTTTCGTTCCCTGTGGAACATAGGGCAGAAACAGTTGCTCTCCGTTGATTTCTATTCTGGGCTGTCTTTTTTCAGTTGTGCCCAAGTCAATTCCAACTTTCCTTGCCTCCTTTTCAACAGTTCTTCTCCAAGTTCACTTTGGCCTCCCAACTCTTTTTTTCCCTTGTGGGTTCCAAGTCAAGAGCAATTCTGGCTGTGCTTGATTTTTCTATTCTGAGTGTATGTCCTATCCATCCCCACTTTCTTATCTTAATCTCTGTTTGTTTTGGCTGTTGCCCACATCTTTTCCTTAGCTCTATATTTGTTATTACATCTGGCCATCTTATATGGAGGATCCGTCAGAGACATCTATTTACAAATGTCTGTAGCTTGGAGGTGATACTATTTCAGACATGCCATGTCTCTGAGCCATACAGCATGACTGACTTTACATTTGAGTTAAAGATTCTAATTTTGTTCTCTCTGGATATAGCTGAAGAGTTCCATATTGGTCGAAGGGCATTGAAAGCGCATCTGGCTTTATTTATCTTTGAGCAGACGTCACTAGCTGTTCCCCCTCCTTTGTCAATGTCACTCCCCAGATATGTAAAGCTTTCTACTTCTTCAATGACTTGATCATTGATCTTCATCGCGTCCATCTGCCTATTATTTATTCTCATTACCTTTGTTTTATTTACATGTATGTGTAGTCCCATCTTTGCTGCTTCTGTTACTAATCTATTTGTTTTCTTCTGCATATCTTGCTGTCTATCTGATAGAAAGCACAAATCATCTGCAAAGTCTAGATCCTCCAGTTGTTTGTTAAATGTCCACAGTATTCCAGTTTTCTCTCCCTCTGTTGTCTGTCTCATAACCCAGTCTATGACCATGAGAAAATTGTTGGTGATAGCAGACATCCCTGTCTGACCCCACTGTGTACTGTGAAGGGCTCTGATAGTTTTCCTGTGTGTACTACTTTGCATGAGGCCTCCTGCTAGAAATCTTGGATGATTTTAATGAATTTCTTTTGGGATTCCATAATGTCTCAGGATTTTCCATATCACAGTATGGTCTATACTGTCGAATGCTTTTTCGAAGTCCACAAAAATTATATACAAGGGGGTCTGCCACTCATTTGATTGTTCTATGATGATTCTAAGTGTTGCTATCTGGTCTATGCATGATCTTCCTGCACGAAATCCTGCCTGTTCCTCTCTGAGTTTGTCATCTATCGCCTACTCACAAGTCATAGAGGGATTCTAAATAGAAATAATACCCCAGACGCGTGTTTGAGGCATCTGCATCAAGTTGCCAAGATTACTCAACTGAGCAAGAACTCTAGGGTTCCTAAAAGTTATTGGGGTGAGTTGTAACATATATTTTATACTTTGAATTTGACATGTTTGAACTGCTGGTGGTTATACAGGTCCATATGAGACTGGCAACCTGAGCATGTGAAAATTATATATTCATAAACCACCACAGTAAAGCACTGGTTATTGCTTCGTGCTAGTTCTCACAGGGAACCAAAAGCAGAGGTAACCCCAGACTCTGAATGGAGCAAGGAGTGAATGATGATAACATTATATGTATATATTTATTATCATTTGTAATATGTTATATGTATACTTAGACATGAGACATGCATTACAAGATGTGAAGGTAAAAAGAGGTGCAGATGTGGGAAGTGATCACCATTTAGTAGTAGCAAAACTGAAAGTGAAACTAAGAAGGGCTGCACCAACTGTAACTACACAGAAAAGGTTTGACATCAGCAAATTGAAGGACTCCCTTACCAGAAAAGCTTTTGCGGCCGACATAAAGAAACGATATCAATTTGCCAAAAGTCAGGAAAAGACATTGACTGATGATATAGACCAGAATTTCAACACCATTTCAACAATATACAAAGAAAGCAGCAAATCATGCTTGGGATTCCAGGAAAGCAAGAAGCAAGACTTGATAACACCAGAAACATTAAACACCATAACGATGAGAAAGGAAATGAAAAGAAAGAAAACAGAAGCGAAGTTCCCCAGGTTAAAGCAACTATATAGCGAACAGTACAGTCAGCTGGACAAGGAAGTTAAACGCCAAACCCGAGCCAACAAAAGGAATTTCCTAGACGATCTTGCAAGACAGGCAGAGGAGGCAGCACTGAGAAATGAACAAAGCACAGTATACAAAATAACTAAATTCATCAGCGGAAAACGAGGTGCAAACAATATTACATTAGTAAGAGATAAGCAAGGTAATCTCATCACGACAGCAGAGGGACAGGAAACAAGATGGGCAGAGCACTTCAGAGAAACTCTGAACAAGGAACCACCAGAGACACAATTGAATGTTCCTGAAGCGGAAAACGATCTAGATGTGAATACAGACATTCCACGCAAAGAAGAAATCATCACAGCAATCAAAGGGTTAAAGAACGGCAAAGCTCCGAGCCATGATAACTTAAATGCAGAGCTATTTAAGACAGACCCTGAGCTAGCAGCAGAACTATTAGAACCACTATTTGCACAAGTCTGGAAAACGGGGACAACACCATCAGAGTGGAACAAAGGAATAATTGTCAAATTGCCCAAGAAGGGAGATCTTGCAGACTGCAATAATTGGAGAGGAATCACTCTTCTCTAAGTTCCCAGCAAAATACTAGGCAGGATAATTATACAGAGAATTTCAAAGGCAGTAGACCACAAACTGAGGAAAGAACAAGCAGGATTTAGAAAGAACAGGAGATGTGTAGATCATATATTCACTCTCAGGAACATTATAGAGCAGTGCTCAGAATGGCAAAGACAGCTTTACATTAATTTTGTTCATTTTGAAAAGGCTTTCGACAGCATACATAGGGACAGTTTATGGAAAATACTGAGGGCTTATGGAATTCCAAGCTGCATAGTGTCAATCATAAAAAGCCTCTATGCCAACTTTACGTGTAGTGCTGGGCAGAGCAACCTAACCTTTGAGGTGAAGACTGGAGTACGACAGGGATGCCCCTTATCAACCACTCTATTTTTAACAGTCATAGACTGGGTGATGCGCCAGACAACAGAGGGCAGTCCAAGAGGAATAAGATGGACAACATTTTCTACATTGGAAGATCTGGAATATGCAGATGACATTGCACTATTAGCATATTCACATCAACACATCCAGGAAAAAACGGATAGACTTAATAAGTTTAGCCAGCAGGTGGGCTTGAATATAAATTTAAAGAAGTCTGAGGTCATGACGCTCAATGTGAGCAACCCTGAGCCCATATCAGTAAGGAATCAGCAATTGGTACAGACAGATACCTTCACATACCTAGGAAGCATAGTAACACCAGACGGCGGGGCAGGCAGAGACATCAATGTCAGAATGAATAAGGCAAGAACAGCCTTCTTTAGCCTAAACAACATCTGGAAGTCCTCCCAATACAGCACAAGCACAAAATTAAGATTATATCAGAGCTGTGTGCTTTCTGTGCTTCTCTATGGTGCGGAATGCTGGAGAGTTACAGAGAAGGAAATGTCGAAATTGTCCTCTTTTCACACAACATGCCTAAGAAAAATTTACCGAATCTTTTGGCCAAATACCATCACTAACCAAGATCTGCTTATTCGTAGCAAGCAAGAGGACATGCACACCATCATAGCTGGCAGACGCTGGATCTGGGTTGGTCATGTCCTCAGAAGAGACCCCGATGCCATCACAAGAACAGATATGCTTTGGACCCCTGAAGGAAAACGAAAAAGAGGCCGACCAAAAACAACCTGGCGGAGGACTGTGGAGGCTGAGATGCAAAGAATGAACCAGAGTTGGGGCACTGTACGAAGGATGGCCACCGACCGAGCAAAGTGGAATCAATTTGTTGTTGCCCTACAAGACGCCACTAGGCGTGATGACCACTGACTGCTTTGACGGTCGGCGGCTAAGGATCAAAGAAGAAGAAGAATACTTAGACATGTTCACCCAGGCACAAGCCATTGCATTCTGTCCGGACATACTTTTCGCTCTGACTAACTGAAAGTAATGGTGAATTTTTATCATATCCACTGAGCTATACTGTATACTCAGTGGGGATCAAATTGCTGAGAAAAAGAGTCGTTGGAAGAGACATCGGGAAGGCGCCTGATTAGTATCAGAGAACATAAAACTTAGCAGAGGTCTTGGTTTTCCTTTAAAGTTCGTGGTACGAGTCAACAAGACCATTTGTGGTAACAGTCTTCGATACCAGTCTGGAAGACAAATCTGTGGTTCATAGTCTGTAGTCGATACGAGATGCCTACCTTCAACGGCCTGTGAAGATACTCGCAATTAACCCCAGGAGCGGTTACCCCTGCACTCGCGTTTTTGAGTTGTGTCCTCGCCACAGACATCGTAGATCGACGGAGCAGTCAGCAGCCAACTGAAACACTTCCTCAATCGGACAGCTAAGTTAAACTTATCAGGCCAGAACCAATTGAACACTTTAAATCATACATTTCCAACAAAGTTTCAGCGAAGAAACCAATATTAACTCATCAATTATTTATTTATTTTACCTTTGTTAAATAAAAGATAATTGATCATTACATTTGTTATATGTTTTTTTTTTTTACAAATTCGTAGTTGATTTAATTATTACAGAGAGAAGTGCACACGTATGAACCAGTACTTTTCATAGATAAACGAGCTAATAAAGTAGCATTTTACTGTTAAATCAGTTGGGGGCTTGAACAAGCTAAATAATATACACAGTAGGTCTCTTCACAAAAGCCGACAGGCAGATATGTTAACTTTGCTAAGACACATTCAGCATTGCTCATGACTTCTGAATATACAAGGTATTGTGGAGACTCCCTCAAGATATAAGGGGTTATCCATAAAAGACGTCCACTAAATTTCGGGCATTTTTTTACCCTCCCTTCCCCCATGTCCACTTTTGATTAACTCCCCCCCCCCCCCCATCCTTTGTGGACGTCCACTCCACGTTAGTCTTGGTTAAACAAATAAGCTTAAATTTTTAATCACCTACCTATACTTAAAAACCTAATTATGAAATAACAATAAATGTCATGTCGGTTCCCATAGAGTTAATATTCTAGAGAGTTAATATTCCAAAGGTTGTTTGTTCCAGAGAATAGAAGCATAGAAGTTAAAACCTCTTCAGATTAGATTTTGAGTCTAGAAGGATTGGAAGGCCTGGCAAGAGGGACAAAATCCAAAGAACGTTTATTTGGGTTTAGCTGGACAGTAAGAAGCTTTCGAAGATAAGAGGGTTTGTTACTCTTGATAGATTTGTATGTGAGTGAGAGTTGCCATGTGGTTTGTGAATTGGACGTCCACTTTCAACTTAAATACACCCCAATCCCCATGTCCACAGTAGTCCACTTTTTACTTACCCCTCCCTCCCCCCTCTCCTGTGCACGTCTTTTATGGATAGCCCCTAAGCATCATCATCCTTCTATTTACCAATCTGCCAAGAATAATCTTGAGGGAAGGTAGATACACGCATTAGATACTCTTGAGTTTTCGCCATTGTTGGACCACTACTGCAAAGCAGGGGAGGCATCCCGTGACAAATACCTTTATTCAAGAAGGTCTAAATGTCTTATCACAAATTTGTACTCTGCTAGATGTTAATGAAATGTGGTCTGTGCAAGAGTAGTTTTCTTCAATATTTAAAACTAAAACTTTTTTGCCAACACTATCTCGAAGCAGATATTGGAGCAATGGGAGAGCAGAACTGGAAGTTGATTAACTGATAAATGAAAATGCCGGGGATGATGATGCCATTGTGTACACTGATAGGTCTGTAGTCCGCGGTGAGAAATCAGAATGGGGCATCTCGGCTAGAGTTAAGGGCAGGATCGTCGCTGAAAGTAGCGGTACTTATATGACAACAACCTCCAGCATGAGAATTGAGGTAGAGGCAGCCACTGCGGCTTAAGGTGGTTGTCTGAAACTTCATTAGCAAGGGCAGATGTTTCAGACTCTCGGTCCATGCTTCGGAAGATCTGAGATGGATAGCTGTGACATGGGTGGAAAACCTCCATGGAAACCTCGGGTCTTCAAGAACCGGTGTGGATCTGCTGTCCTGGTCATGCAGGGGTGCGTGGCAATGAGAGAGCTGATAGACTAGCTTCAAAAGCAAATATAGTATGTGCACTGGATATGGATAGGGGATAGATACTGGGGACAACTGATGATCGCCTGCTGGAGAATGACACTGCAATCGATGGGTCATTGAGGCTAAGATTGCTGGGGTTTGGTATTGGGCGTGGAACTGGCAGGGGTGTATGTGTGGGAGGATGCATCCGGCGTGTATACAGCCGACACGCAAAGGGAGCATTTAGCATTTATGCCCTTCGACATTTGCTGAGGGAGACTGAGCACATATGGATTTGCCCATATTTCAATGATGTCGATTCTGAATAACAATAACAATATCTTAAAAAAAAAAAACACACACACACAAGTAGTTAAGCTTAAATCATCTTTCTTGAAATTAATCTCTTTCTTTCCCTTTTTATAAATTAAAAAAAAATCATACGGTAAACATATTACATTTCGCTTAAATATCTGGGTTACATCAAAATGGAATTTAATTTTTATAAGGTAGGCTCGGTTCTGTTTGAGCTGGACACAATTATTCAGGGCCTAAGTGTTATAAACTAATCTTTTACGAAGAGAAAACATAAAGGGCAGCTGATGTCTTGGGACTATTGCACATACTGTACACGAATTTGCACCAGGCTTCAGTATATTCTCTCACGGCTTTGTACTGAACTCAACGATTTTGAGCGAGTTTACGACAATCGATTGTTTCTCTGAGTAACAAAGTAGCATTAGAAATTCATAGCATGCTCATAACTTCCGGTTCTGTACCATTTTGTGATACACTGTTTGGTTGTCCTAAGTTTCTTACAATATAAGCAATTTAAACAGTAAAAATTGAAATTGCTGATATTCATATTACCAACAAATGTAATTCTTGAGATATTATGAGCAAAGAGAATCGATCGAATACAAATTTATTACATGACGTCATGGAGATTCATTAACATTAAACAAAGTACGGCCATCTTTGTTGTGTTTTGTCTACAAGCGAGATCAAAGGAGAAACCGACAAGCTAGGCAGATTCGTTTTGTGGCGGGACTTGGTGGTCGTGAAACGACGGATATCTGGCTTAACGATGGCCAACCTAATATGTATTCTTTTGGGGATTTTTTGTATGCCATACACCTTGGCATTGTCAGGTAATTTTCAGGTTGATATTTCTCGTTGTGCGACTAGGCCTA
Source organism: Oreohelix idahoensis (assembly GCA_024509875.1). Classification (NCBI taxonomy): domain Eukaryota; kingdom Metazoa; phylum Mollusca; class Gastropoda; order Stylommatophora; family Oreohelicidae; genus Oreohelix; species Oreohelix idahoensis. The sequence goes on from JAMPIV010017181.1 coordinate 334,151, forward strand.
TGTAGTGCCATAACCTATGTCAAGCTGCCCATTCAGTGAATGAATGAGTCACATATTCCCATTCTACATTTATAACCCCTAGTGTTTAAAAAGTGATAGAACACGCACCTCTCAAGTATCCATAACAATATAATAACACATAGATTCATTGTAAAAGTAAGTTTTTCAGCGCATGAAAACTAGTGTTTTTAATTTTTTTTATTCCACATTGTCAGACCGGCAGGCACTAAAAATTGTCACTGGCAAAAATGCTAAAGAAATCAAGCCACTTAAGAGTTACACTCCTTACCCTCTGACTGAAAAGAAGAACCTGCAAAATTAAGCCTTGACCAACGCATACATGCCACACCTCAGACATGAAAAACCTGTACAACAAATCCAAAAACCCTGTACAGAGACCCGCAAAACCTGTACAGACTGAAAAACGTAACAATAGAGTTAATTAATGTACAAATATATTCAATTAGATGGTTCTGCACCATCATAGTGACATGCGCCCTTTGCCTTTTTAAGCATGTCTTCACTTGCTTTAAAACCTAAACAACAAGAGTTAGAATTTATTTTGTACCGGTATTGTAGAAAAGCTGTGACTGTATCATCATTTAGTCTATTTCTGCAAAAAAAATTAATACAATTTATGGTGGAAATGAAGAACAGTTTGGTGTGTGTTCTATAGTGCCTTATAAAAGTATAGATCTAAAGAGACCAGTAATAAGCGTTATGGGTTAGGTTTAGGAATCTTAAATCAAATATATATATATATATATTTTTTTTTAAAGCTAGCAATGAAAATATAAACTGGCGCAATATTATATATTCTCTACCGAACTTCAAAAATTGGAATAGCCGTTATATCCATACGAATTTTAGTGTCAATCAAACATTGATAGTAATTAATTATTTAATAAATATAAATCATTGGATGACCGTAATGATGATCACCCAAGGCAAAATCACATTGTTTTTTAAAGAAACGAAATTAAAACTAAGAAGAGAAGTAACTCCAAATAAACTTTTCTCTGACCTGGTTAAGATGCAAAATGCCTTGCTTTTGTGGGTTTTTTTTTCAGTTTCATAATTTGGTCATATCGGAATGACGGTCGCCGAATGCTCCGCATGTATTTTCGTACCATTTAGATTTCGGGTTAACCCTAACCCCAACTGTAACCCTAATCCTAACTCTAAATGGTACGAAAATACATGCAGAGCATTCGGCGACCGTCATTCCGATATTAGGCCTACCCATAATTTGTTTTGTATTATTATTCAAATTTACATTTCTTACGCACTTTCTACCGTAAACCTAACCTCAACTCTAAATGGTACGAAAATACAAATATTAAACATACTCGACGGCAATAAAGGTAAAGATTACCAGAATCTCAGTAAAAAGAGTTGTCAGAATCATTCAGGTTGAATAAATTCAACTCAAACAAGAATTTTCGTGCTCTTTTTCCACAAAATGTTTATGATTCGGCGGTATGGCAGCGTCCATGTTTGTAACTTTCGCTTTTGTAAAATCACTATTATCAGTTCTACCGTATTCGCTAGCAGTAAAATATTTTGTTCGTTTCAAGCTTAGTGGCCAGATTTTTCAATGCTGAATCCGATTATGCCCAGCAATTGCCGATACGATTGTAAACAGAAGAGTTCTGGTGCTTTTTAAAATAGGACGTACGTTTTATAGGTGTATGGGAACGAGGTATCGCACTACTTCCGTGACGTACTCGGTACGGCACAGCGACAAAAATTGTCAAGATTTATGCCGTATGGCGTACGTCATAATGGTGCTGAAAGGGTTAATAATTAGGCGAAAAAACCCGTATAGACCCGTGTACGGCCCGTACACATCTGAAAACGCAAACACCCCGTACAGATTATGGGTAAACCTTTAAGTGTGGCATGTATGCCAACGTTATTACTTGTTTAGGCCCTACTTCCTTCTTTTTTTCTTTGGCCTTGGTTTAGTACAAATTCAGATCATGATTTTAAATTGCCATAGTAGTAGTCACATTACTTCTTACCAGTGTTGCCAGATGAATAGCCTAGTGAGTTTTCCTCCAAATAATCACTCAAAAGTTGCTAGAAAAAGTATGTTAGGCAAGACAAAGATTTAAAAAAAAACATTGCATTAAAATTTACTGTGTGGCCAGCTATCTGGTTACAAACAGGGTGAAGGTTGTCATTAGCGGCTACTCTTCTGTCTAACCCTAAATACTAACAAGGAAACACCTAGCCATATTCACTTTAAATTAACACTTCAGTCTTAATTTACTACAGTACCACTAACCACAGTCTTAATCCTGCTTGTGACAAGATGGCAGACAACACACAAAAGTAAACTTTAAATTCGACTAGCATGTTTAAAAAATAAAAAAGGCAACATGTAGGGTTACACTCATTTGTGTTTTTTTGCATTTTTTGTCACAATCAAGTACTTGCAGATAAAGATGTTTGTAAGGTTAATCTTTATAACATTTATTTACGAGAATGTTCTTCCTCGTTCGTCCTGAAAAGGACGTTGGTTGCGTTGTGTCAAGTTATTGAAGAAGCAGAAAGCTTTACATATCTGGGGAGTAACATTGACAAAGGAGGGGTAACCGATGGTGACGTCTGATCTAAGAAAAATAAAACCAGATGCGCTTTTAAAGGCCCTTCGACCAATATGGAACTCCTCAGCTATATCCAGAGAGAACAAAATCAGAATCTTACTTACTTACTTAGTCGTTCCCCTTCTACCGTGAGGTGTAGAGGTTTGGAAGAGAGAGCGCCAGACTATCCTATCGGCTGTCTTCCTCCTGGCCTGGTTCCATTCTAGTCCTCGGTCCTTCAAAGATTGTCTAATGTTGTCCTCCCAGCGGACTCTGGGTCGTCCTTGGGGTATGGATCCTTGGCTCTTTGTTTCCCATGCTTGTGGTATCCGATCGTCTCCCATTCTGCAGACATGGCCAAACCATCTTAATTGGGACTGTTCTACTTGGGTCTGCAGGGGGTAGGATTTAAGGCCTTGACGTATCGTCTGGTTGCGTACCATGTCTCTTCTTGTTACTTCAACCACCTTCCTCAGATACCTCATTTCTGAGGTTTGGATCTGTCTTTTATGGGTTGTAGTCATTGCCCATGACTCGCATCCATATGTCAAGACTGGGACGTAGGTGGAGCGGTATACAGCCATCTTCGTTTTCTTACCAACCTCTCTCTTGCTGAGGAATCCTCGATTTATGGCCTGAAAAAGTCTCCCAGCTGCTGCTTTTCGAGTGGCCAACTCTTCTTTGATGCCTCCCTTTCAGTCTATAATAGCTCTGAGGTATTTAAAGTGGTCAACCTGCTCCAGGACCTGTTCTCCCAGCTTAATCTGATGTCTTCTTTCTTCTCGTGATATCACCATGGATTTTGTTTTAGAGCTGCTTATGACCATCCCTCTCTTCTCCAGCTCTTCCTTCCAGACTTGCAGGTTGGATGGGAGATGTGCCTCTGATTTAGCAATCAGGGCAACATCATCAGCAAATGCCAGCTCCGAAGTATAGACCTGTCTCATCTTCCAGTACCCCACTGAATACTTTCTTGTTCTCTCCTTACATGCCTTGATGACATCGTCCATAAGGAGTATGAAGAGGTAAGGTGATAGGATATCACCTTGTCTTACACCAGTGGTGGTCCTGAACTCTTCTGACTTATGGTTTGTTGTCCTCACATAATTTCTGCAAGACTTGTAGAAGCTCTGTATAGCATGAATCAGAGGTGCTGGAATATTCTTCCTTGCCAAACAGTCCCAAAGTTTGCTCCAGGGGACCCTGTCAAACGCCTTTTCCAGATCTATGAAACAAAGATGCATCTCACTCTTATACTCAAGGGCCTTTTCACTCAGCTGTCTGAGTGTGAAGATTAGGTCTTGAGTACTTCGGTTTGCTCGGAATCCGCACTGGACCTCAACCAATTGTGGCTCAGCTAGGCGTCGGAGTCTCTGCTCTAGGATTCTAGAGTAGATTTTACCAGGGACACTGAGAAGGGATATGCCTCTATGGTTTCCACACTGTCGATTGTCACCCTTTTTGAAAATTGGTGTTATGATGGCAATCTCCCAATCCGTTGGTATGGTCTTGTTGTACCACGCTGCCTGTAAAACCCTTAAGAGTAATAGGTCGCCTGATGCTCCCATGAACTTAACCATTTCTGGTGTTATACCATCATGCCCTGCTGCTTTGCCCATCTTGATTTTCTCCAGTGCTGCCTTCAGTTCTTCCATCTTTATGTCATCTTCACCATCATTGGTTTTCTCTTCTGTGCTAGTGTTTATCATTTCTGATGCTTCACCATGCTCACCATCCAGGAGTTCTGATAAATATTCTTTCCATCTTTCCATTACTTCCTTCGGGGCAGTAAGCAATTTGCCTTGCTTGTCCTTTATAAATTTGAGAGGGCATTGTTTTTCCTTCCTCATGTTCTTTAGAGTCTTATAGAACAATTTCTGGTTTTCTTGTGCATCTTTTTCTAGCTTTTCTTCAAATTCTTCACAGGACTTCTGTTTTGCTGCTAGCAGTTTGTTCTTTGCTTCTGTTCTGAATGTCACTTATTCTCTATATTTTTCCATTTGTCCTGTTGTGTTTTTAGTTTCTAATTATTGTTTCCATGCCATTTTCTTCTCTCTTATTTTCTCTTTGACTTCCTCTGTCCACCAAGGTGTCCTCTTTCTCTTGTTCCCAAGTCGGACTTCACCGCATGCTTCTGCAGCAGCTGTCTTTATGATATCCTTGAATTTAATCCAGAGGGTTTCCAAGTCATCAGGTCGTTCTTCTGTGTTGCTCACCGCTGCAGCAATAAGCCCCTGATATCTGGTCTTAATTTCTGGCTCTCTCAGCTTGTAGGTCCTAATGCTCATTTCTCCTGCTCGTTTACTTGGTTTCTTGCATGATGTTGGGCAGTTCCTAGGCTGAGCAACTTTTTCAGTTGTTCTTTTGATTGTTAGCAGGTGGTGATCGATTCCAATCTCTGGCCCCCTCCAGACTCTAGCATCTCGGACATATTTGAATGAGCTTCTCCGAACAATGGTATAGTCGATCACTGACTTCTCTTTCTTTGTTGGTTCACATCTAGTGTATGCATGTATGCGCTTATGGGGGAACTTTGTTTTGTAATGATCAGATTCTGCTCACTGCAGAATCTAAGGAGTCGCTTTCCATTGTCATTGAGAGTATCTTCTCCATATCTTCCGATAACTCCACCCCATCTAGCATGGTCATTTCCAACTCTGGCATTAAAATCTCCGAGCATGATAACTTCATCTAGGCAGTCATCCACTGTCCTTTGAAGCAGCTCGAAGAATTCCTCCTTGACCTCTGCTCTCTCATCCTCATTTGGCCCATACACTATGACCAGGTTGACTATGGTTTCTCCTTCTTTTAGTTTAACAACCATAATGCGCTCCAAGACAAAGTTCCATCCCTTGATACTATCTTTTTGATTTTGGGCCACAATGCAACCCACGCCCCCTTTAGCTCTTTCAGATATGGGTACACCACTGTAGAGCAGCGTGTTGCCATCGAGATCCATGACTCCTTGTCCTTTTTTCTTTGTTTCCGTTATAACCAGGATTTCTAGTTTTGCTTTCCTCATCTCTTCCACCAGCTCCTCTTCCTTCCCATTTATACTTCTTGTGTTCCAAGTTCCATAAGTCGTAGTCCGTAGTCCGTTCCAGTTCGTCGCCTTTAGAATCAGTCCAGTTTTCTCTCTTGTATTGCTCGTAATCGTGATTTAAAGCAAACAGGTGATTGGCCTGTTGTGCTTTTGCATGGTGGAGGGGCTGCCTCCTTACGGCCTCCATGCAGGCCGCCCTCCTCCTTTTTCATCCGGGCTTGGGACCGGCATAGGCGGAGTTAAAATCAGAATCTTTAATTCAAATATAAAGTCAGTCTTGCTGTATGGCTCAGAGACATGGCATGTCTCAAAGAGTATCACCTCTAAACAACAGATATTTGTAAATAGGTGTCTCCGACGGATCCTCCGAATAAGATGGCCAGATGTAATAACAAATGTAGAGCTAAGGAAAAGGTGCGAACAACAGCCAATACAAATGGAAATTAAGGTAAGAAGGTGGAGATGGAAAGGACATACACTCAGAAGAGAACAATCAAGCATAGCCAGAGGTGCCCTTGATTGGAACCCACAAGGGAAAAGAAGAGTTGGGAGGCCAAAGAGAACTTGGAGAAGAACTGTGGAAGAGGAGGCTAAGGGAATTGGAAGGACATGGGCACAGCGGAAAAAGACAGCCCAGAATAGAAATCGATGGAGAGCAACTGTTTCAGCCCTATGTTCCACGGGAAATGGAAAGGAATGATGATGACACGTTACTACGTACTGATGTAATTTCACTGAAAAGCATTCAGTTTACTTGACCAGTCACCAGTTTATTTTCATGTCAAAGATGATCTTAATCCTTGTTTTTTTTTAAAAATCTGACTCATCAGAATTGTGGGTGAGATTATTTGTTCTCATGTTAGGCCATAATAAAGCCACTCTCTAGGCTAGGTCATAATAAAGCCACTCTCTATGCTAGGCCATAATAAAACCACTCTCTAGGCTAGGCCATAATTAAGCCACTCTAGGCTAGGCCATAATAAAGCCGCTCTCTAGGCTAAGCCATAATAAAGCCACTCTCTAGGCCACGTCATAATTAAACCAATCTTTAGGCATTTTAAGTTTTAATAATGTTCTGCAGTGTTTGACCAAAAAAAAAAAACAATAAAAAAGGAATGGAAGTGCTGCTTCATCAAGGATGAAGAGAACCAGCTTCTTCATTATCCCAGAACTTCTGCATCGCTGTCATGAAGACCTTTTGCCTAGCTAATGTACAGCAGTGGAAATGTTAATTGAATTTGTGAGGCCAAGTTACTGTCAAGAGAATATCTATCGTCACAGAGGTCCCTAGAAAAATAAAGAAAGACCACCAGATCTTCCTTCAGCTGAAAACTTTGGCTCAAGAGATGTTTGAAGGAATATTGTAAGAGGTGACTAATTTGAGGCTGTGTGTTAAAGGTCGAAGATACAACGCCACACAGGCTACCACTGTTGCAGTACGGTAATGATTGCCTGTTGAAAAGGTGGTGGTTGTTACTGTTGGAAACTGTTATTGTGGCTTGTATTCTTCTCGTGGCATGAAGTGAAGAGTAGAAGTGGCCGACATGGCGTGTGTGTATAGATAAGGCAACATACGCGAATGGGTGTAGGTTCTTGATCAATTATTCACAGTATACACACCCTTCATACCACATGCAGAAGTCAGGAAGGTTGAAAACGACTTGCACGGTTCCAACGATTTATTACGATAACATCACGTTGACATCAAACAAATATACTGTCATTAGGACAAGGTTCAAGCACATCAACATCATGTAGATAACATAAGTTCACTGCATCTAGTACAACAGAGACTCTGAACGGACTGCAGGTATCGCAGTGCTAGCAGTACACCAGGAATTCTTCTCTGACGAAATAAGCCATGAAAGACTCTGGCCAAATAAGCCGCATAAGTGCCAGGCTTCCAAATATATATAATTCTCTGTACCTCCTCTGACAAAATAAGTCATATAATTCTTTACCAGTATAAGCCACATCAGTGTTGGGTTTCCATTTATAAATATTCTCTGGGTCTCCTCTGACAAACAAGTCATATAATTCTTTGGCAAGATAACAATATCAATATTCTCATAAACTCTCCGCCGGACCAGGAGAAAGTCACCTCAATATATCAGCCAACCATCTTGGGCTGGTAGCATCATAATACAAAGTTCTTGGCTACAAAAAAAGAGTTTAAAGGGTATTTTTACCTTCACTGCCATCCAAGAATAAAACACAAAACATTCGCCATCCTTGGCTCTCAGAAATATGTCAGAATTATAACAGGGGGAAAAATCTCAAACATTTTTATCACCCAGAGGACTCTGTTCCCCGTTCACACAGTCCGAGAAGGATCGCTGAACACCTTCTCAGCTCAGAACGCCCAGGCCGACTGTCACGGGATACAGTCTCCCGGTCCCGCCAAACCAACACGCATGCGCCGATCATCGCGTGACGTGAGTTTAGCTCCCACGAGAACAAACTGGAAACGTTCTCGTGAACCACGAGAACAAACTGGAAACGTTCTCGTGAACTGTTCTAGAAAAATCTACGAACAGAAAATCTTAAATGACCAAATGGCAAGTCAAGGGAGATAACAACTAAATCAGACCTGTACCAAAAAGTAATACTTCTTCTTCTTCTTCCTCGTTCGTCCTGAAAAGGACGGTGGTTGCATTGTGTCTGTTTACGCCTAAGCTGTGATATCTGCACCTTTCGGTCGACACATCCGACTTCTGCACGGCATTTTTTAGGACCGGGTTTGCCTTTCCATTGCGATCCACACTCGCTCAGCCAGACTGCACTGCTGCAGACTGTTTTCAGGACCAACACGTGGAGGTGGAGTGCGGTCTTGACCAGCTCTGGTAATACAACCTGTAATCTCCCTTAGACCATAGTATAAAAAAGTTTACATCCCTAGCTTAAGACAAACAGACTTTAACACTGTGCAACCTCATTATGTAAAGCTGATTGCTACTGAAACCACCACAGTAAGGGAACATAAATGCTTTGATGCAGGTTTCCTGCAAGGTGGCCATCTGCAGTGGCGGCTCCATCCTCCATATGATAGGAAACTGTATACAGAGCGAGGCAATCTGATCATCAGAAGTCGTTCTCCTCCCCCCCGTTGGCCCCATAATCTCCTTTACACTCTGAAGGGGGCGGGCCCACTTGGGTCATGACTCCCAAGTGCCTGTGCAGAGAATTTAACCCACTCCACCTTGGTTACAGCTTTCAACTTCACTCCTGTTTTTCTGCCAGCTGGAGGCAGTTGTGAAAGTAACCGCTATTTTGAAAATAAATTACTGTCCTGAATTCCATAGCTCATTGTGGTTGGGTTGTTCCACAGCCAGCTCAATGCCCTTTCCATAGTTTCACTGAGTCTCTTAAGTACCCTTGATCTTGACTGTCCTTTCAAACCCAACAGTTTCAGTAGATCATACGTTGAGGCAGCCACAAGACCTCTTGCACCTACCTCAACAGCTATGACCCCTTGCAGTGTACCCGTCTTGTCTCAAGTCCGTGACCAGATCATTATACTTGACTACTTTGAACAAGTGTTGCTCGTCCAGTCTGGATTCAAACAAAACAGTCAGCTCTTGCGATGATGAGAAATGTAGTACTATATTTGGCTGTCTTCGAGATCTTTGAGTACTTTCCGGATATGTTCCTCGCCCATGTAGATCTACTTCCATCTCCCAGTCATTTGCACAGTCAAGAATAGATGGTAAATGGCTACTAGGTTTACTTGGTGTAGGATATGCTTACTTTCCTGCTCTCAGAAATTAAGTATTTGCGGTACTGACTTTGCTGTTCGCCTTCACCCTTGCCAGGTCTGTTGTAGCAACCAGCTCATTTAGTACTTTGTTGTGGCACCATGTGTATCACCCTTGCCCTAATGACATCTTGCAAGCTGAGAGTACATGTCAAAGTGTCTGTATCACATGGCACAGGGTTACTGAGCATCATCAGACTTTCCCCCTCTCACAAGGTTTGCAGACGATGGCAGGTCATACATTTATCTGATAATGAAGCTGGGTCTAAGGGGTGCCATATGCCATATATCATTCCATGTCAAGGACCTTTGCAGGGCTCCTTCCCATGTAGTCCATTGGCCTTGTTGGGCTTGCTGCACCGCTTTTTGCATCCTCTTATCATTCTCAGCTTTTCAAATTTCCTGAATTCCCTTGTCTGTGCATTCCTTGTTTGATGCCTTGGACCACCAGCGGAAATCACCATGGCCAAATCACCGTCTATTAGTCTGTGTGTATCTGATTACCTCCTTCAGCTTGAGCGACTCTTGGGCAGCACCAACAGCTTCATCCACTTCCTTCCATTTTTCAGTATGGGCTGAATGGATTTTACTACGTCGTGTTCTCGCACAGCATCACTGCAAGCCTCACATTTCCTGCTTTGTATTCTTCCACAGCTGACTTGAAAAGAAGCACAAGCTTTGTCTTCTTGCAGTACAGTACTACGTGTGATAGACCTGGTGATACCCCTAGCCATTTCCTAATGAACTTGTTGACCTTTCTCTCTATAGCTTCCACTATACTTGTGCTTTTTCATATATATATATAAGCAGCAGTCATAGCAATTTAGGGATCAACATGAACTGGAGGCTCCATAAGGAAGCGAAAAGAGAAATGAATGTTTTGCAGTAGTCTTAACTCAAACTGTTGAAAGACTGATTAAAACAACTGCTGAAATCATTCTTTGCTCGTGTATTATACGGCCAGAAAGAGGAGAAAATGAAAGCAAGACTAACTTACCATCCTTGTCATAGAAGGTGACTATGGAGGGTTGGGTATGGAGCTGGCTTCACCATGTAAAAATTTTAAGCCAAAAAGCTTAAAAATATAAACAAGTCCTCCTAAGCAATGAATTCAAATAATGTATGTCAGCCATCCATGATGGAAGGTCCTCTATTAAGTAGGAGTCTTGGCTGCAGTCTCACCCTTTTTCTTTGTGTATGGGTCTGGCAATCTCACAGTGTTAAAAAAGAAAATTGCTGCAGTTGCAAAAAAGATTAATAATAATAATAATAAATTCTTTAAGCACCAAACACGGCGCATAAGGCAGAAACCAGTGCTCTCCAGGTTGTTCGTTGTGACGCCACTCCTCTTAGCTCTTGCACATTATTTAGGCCCAACGTTCTTCCTTCTCTTATTATTGTTCTTCTGAGTGTTTCTTTTGGTCTTCCTTTTTTCCTCTTACCCTCAGGAACCCAAGTGAGCGCCTGTAGTGGTATTCTGTTGTTTTGCATTCTTAGGACATGACCGATATATGACCATCGTCTTTTCCTTATATAGTCGGAGACATATTTCTGCCTAGAGTCTTCTCTTATTTGTCGATTAGTCTTGAATTCTTTCCAACTGATGTTCATGAGTTTTCTAAGACATTTGTTCTCGAATGTATTCAGCTTGTTCTCCAATGATTTTGTTATTTTCCAACTCTCACAGCCGTATGTTAACACTGAGATAACATTTGAATTAAACAGACGAAGCTTGGTATGTATATTCAATGATCGTAATTTCCAAATGTTAGATAATCTATTGAAGGCGCTAGCTGCCAAAGCAATTCTAGTATGGATTTCTCTTGTTGTGTCACCATCCTGAGTCATTTTACTGCCTAAATAATTGAAACTTTCAACTTTCTGTAGTTTTTCCCCGTTCAAGATGATATCAAAGGTCTCATTAGAAAAGTTCATAGCTTTAGTTTTAGAGGCATTTATTTGGAGACCTATTTTAACCGAGAGATGACACAAATTATTTATTGCTTCTTGGGATTGTCTTGGTGTTGAATCTAAGAATGCTACATCATCTGCGAAATCCAGGTCCCCCAGGAATTTTCCATTTGTCCATTTTATACCCAATTGTTCATTGTGGGTATAGTTTCTCATAACCCAATCAATAGCTATTCCAAAAAGTAATGGTGACATAATACAGCCTTGTTTCACCCCTGTTTCTACTGTAAACCATTCTGTATTCCCTTTATTTGTTCTAACACAACATCTTGCATTGTCATATAGCGCTTTGATTATATTCACATATTTTGTTGGAAAACCATAGATTGTAAGTATCTTCCACAATGATGGGCGGTGTAGACTATCAAAGGCTTTTTGAAAATCGACGAAAGTGATAATAAGTGGCGATTGCCTTTCCACTGATTCTTCTATAATTGTTCTTAGTGTGAATATTTGATCAATACATTCGAAATGAAATGCTACAGAAGGATGTTAAGAATACCCTGGACAGAAAAAAAGACCAACAGAGAAGTACTGCACTCACTAAATGTACAGGAACATTGGCTCCTAAATACCATCGCAATAAGGAAGATGCCATCTGCAGTGGTGGCTCCATTTCCCCAAGGAAATTGAATGATTCAGTTACTTTACATACTCATAATTTTCCTAGTCATCCCAGAACTTCCTTTCTGTTCACCTCTGCTTCTTTTCCTTTCTGTTCTGTGCTTCTTTTCCATTCTGTTCTTCTCTGCTTCTTTTTCCTTTCTGCTCTTCTCTGCTTCTTTTGCATTTTGTTCACCTCTGCTCCTTTTACTTTCTGTTCCGTGCTTCTTTTCCATTTTGCTCTTCTCTGCTTCTGTTGCATTCTGTTCACCTCTGCTTCTTTTCCTTTCTGTTCTGTGCTTCTTTTCCATTCTGTTCTTCTCTGCTTCTTTTTCCATTCTGTTCTTCTCTGCTTCTTTTCCTTTCTGTTCTGTGCTTCTTTTCCATTCTGTTCTTCTCTGCTTCTTTTTCCATTCTGTTCTTCTCTGCTAGGATGTAGGATAAAGAGAGAGGGATAGTACCTCACGGTGAGAGACAGCCATGTCCTTTTTAGGATAGTCAGGATCCTATTTTGTTCTCCTCTCTTTGTCTAGCTCATGTATGGCTCCTAGAATACCGCTTGTGTACGGCGGTGGCCACATCCCGGGCAACAGTCTTGGCTGACTGGCTAAACTACATGGGTGGAGTAGGAGCAATCTTACTCAAGGGAATGTCCATCCCTAGTACACAAAGACTGAGACGGTGAGTGAGGCGGAGGAATCTGAGAAGATCAATGGCTCGCAAAGCGAAACAGCAAAGTGTGTGGCGCACTAGAGGCATGTCGGACATAGAAAAAGACAATGGCTAGCCACCGTGGAAGAGATTGGGGCCTTACCACGTACTTCCTACAGAACGTAATGGGATCACAACAACAAGATAAGAACCGATATGTAGAGAACTCTCTGTCCCCTGGGGAAGAATCTACTGTACAAATTAACAGGGAAGAGGCAACTCCTCTAATGAGTAAGGAAGTACATAATGACGAGTGTTCCTTAAATTCTGTTGAAAGGGAGCATTCTGAGAAAGACCACCTAAAAACTAGTAGGAGAAGCCTAAAAATAGGAACATGGAATGTTAGAACTCTAAACGGAGAAGAAAAGCTGGACAATCTTATATATTAGAGGCAACCGACATGAAACTCGATATACTGGGAGTTGCAGAGGCAAGACTTTTGGATACAGGCTACATAACAAGAGACCAGCTTATACACTCAGGAGGAGAAAAACACGAAAGAGGGGTAGGAATGTTGATAAAGAAGGAGTTAGAAAAATACGTATGTGGATACTGGACACACAATGACAGAATGATGTTACTAAAGATGAGAGCAAAGCCATTCGACATATCAATATTACAAACTTATGCACCAACTAAAGATCATAGCGAGGAAGAAATAGAAGAATACTATGAAGAGCTACAATACACACTTAAACCAGTCAAATCTACAGATGTGTTGATAGTAATGGGTGATATGAATGCAAAAGTAGGAAAAGGAAAATACAAGAAAATAGTAGGACAGTATGGATTAGGGACAAGAAATGATAGAGGAGACAGACTTATCCAGTTCTGTGAAGAAAACCAGCTGGTCATATGTAACACCTTTTTTGAACATCACCCAAGGAAATTATACACATGGAAAAGCCCAGGAGATGTAACACGTAATCAAATCGACTATATCATGATAAAACATAGATTTAAGAACAGTGTCACAAGTGCAAAGACACATCCTGGCGCCGACATAAATTCAGATCACAATCCAGTTGTCATCAAAGTAAATATAAAGCTGAAAAGAGCAGGAAACAGAAGACAGGAGGAACCCCAGATAGAAATATCAGCGCTGAAACAACCAGATATAAAACAGAAATATTTAATTGACGTCAAAAATAAATACCAACAGTTATTGACAGAAAGCATGGAGCAGTATAGAAGAGAAAACCCAGAAGAAAAAGCAACCGCAAAATGGGAATGCTTAAAAACAAGCATACAATCAGCAAATGCAAATTTACCTAAAAAGGAGTCTAAGAAAAATCAAATTTGGATGACAGATGACATCTTGAATAAAATGGCAGAAAGAAAGAAAGCAAAAAAAACACTCCAGAATATAAAACAATAGACAATGACATACGTACTATGTGTAGAGAAGCAAAAGAACGGTGGATAGAAACAAAATGTAAGGAAATAGAAGACTTGGAAGCTGTATCAAGAACAAAAATGGTGTAATATTACTTGATGAGAAAGACATATCAAACAGATGGGCAGAATACGTAAAAGAACTATTCGAGGACAACAGAGGTAAAAAAAAACCATCACCAGATTCTAATGAAGGCCCAAACATTCTCAGATCAGAAGTAGAGAATGCCATTCATATGATACAAAAAGGAAGATCAGCAGGCATGGATAACATAAACATTGAAATGATAGAAGCTCTGGAGAGCTTTGGTATAGATACAATCACAGAAATATGCAATGATATATACAATACAGGATATTTACCACACGACATGAAGACATCAGTTTTTATAACATTGCCCAAAAAACCAAATGCAACAGAATGTTCAGGCTTCAGAACAATCAGCCTGATGAGTCATGCAATTAAGATACTGCTCAAAATCATACAGGAAAGAATAAAAAGTAAAGTAGACAGCGAAATCCAAGAAGAACAGTTTGGTTTTAGACGGAACTGTGGAACAAGAGAGGCAATATTTTGCCTAAGAAGATTAGCAGAAAAATATACAGAGGTCCAAAAAAGTATGTATATGTGCTTCATTGACTATAAGAAGGCTTTTGACAGAATCCATCATGAGAAAATAATTGAATGCCTCAAAGAAATAGGTATTGATGGAAAAGATATAAGAATACTCAGTAACCTTTATTGGGAGCAAACTGCCACAGTAAGATCGGGAAGAAATTATTCACCATACATAGACATAAAAAGAGGTGTCAGACAAGGTTGTGTGCTGTCCCCCTGCCTATTTAATTTATACACTGAAAAAATTTTCAAACAGATACAGGAAATACCAGGACTGAACATCAGTGGAAGACCAATAAACAACCTTAGATATGCAGATGATACCGTGTTGTTAGCTGAAAGCGAACAGGAGTTACAAGAACTAGTGAAGCAAGTGAACAGTATAAGTCATGAATATGGACTCGACATACTTTCCTGTTCTTTTCTGTTTCTTATCCTTTCTGTTCACCTCTGCTTCTTTTCCACTCTGTTCTTCTCTGCTTCTTTTCCACTCTGTTCACCTCTGCTTCTTTTCCACTCTGTTCTTCTCTGCTTCTTTTCATTCTGTTCTGTGCTTCTTTTCCACTCTGTTCTTCTCTGCTTCTTTTCATTCTGTTCTGTGCTTCTTTTCCACTCTGTTCTTCTCTGCTTCTTTTCATTCTGTTCTGTGCTTCTTTTCCATTCTGTTCACCTCTGCTTCTTTTCCTTTGTCTTTTCTACTGTAACCAATTTTAAGAATCCTCCTTTCTAAATATAACAAAACTAGCAAAATTTAAAAGAAAACCATCTATATTTTATTGATGCCATCATATCTTTGTGTTAGATACTTTATTATCATAAAGATTTTGTCCCATTCCAGAAGTAAATCGTTACAAACCTGTGATCTGGTCTAAGCTGCAGGATCATGGGTTACCAGCATTTCATGGAGAAATAAAGGAAAATGAGAAAGTTGTGCAGTTAAAACCAGCGCTGTCGGCATCTGATGCTGATGAAGCCGGAAATGCAAGTAAGTGGGCTGTTTTGATAGATTTCAAATGAGACCTCCCACTCTTCCTGAGTTTATGTTTATTTGATCATTGTAAAAATTAAAAGTATCTGGTTAGAAATTTTATTAATACATTTTTAACTCCAGTCTAGTCATGCAGGGTCAGTAATACTTTGAATGTCTTTGTATTGATAGAGAGACGCACTACCCTTTTGAAAATGAAAGCGTTGCTAAAAATTTTTTTTTTAAATTCTGATAATCTAATTTTCACATTAACAGAATGTTGTGCTTAAATTACAACATTGGTTTTTGGAGTTATCATCGCAAGGGCAAACATTTCTCCCCAGTGTACATCTGTAAATACGTCATTACAAATAACAAGAAGCACGCAAGAACGAAGCCACTGCCTTTTGAGATAGTCGTCACCAACAAATTAACAGGGGCTGCAGAAATACGGCTGCGAGAAGGTGAAAAACTTGACTATGAAGAGCATCCATATTACAAGTTTGGCATTGTTGCTGAGGACTGTGGTTCACCACCCAAGCAGTCATCCAAGTAAGAAGGCCTTTTTGATTGGCTGTTTTCCTGGTACCAGATTTTACATTGAGTGAAACCAGTCACTCATGCTCTTAGCTTTCTTAGATGTATGTGATGGTAATCACACACTTTCATTCATGTTGTTTCTTCTGTGTCGTTTATTGACTACAAAGGAATTTATGAATGAATTTTGTAAAGTAAAGTATCTTCCACATGTTGCAGTTAAGTATAGTGGGGAGATATACTACATGTTACCTTAGCAGTATAAGTGTACAGCAGTGCTAACTTGCCAGATTTGACACTGTTGTGTTCTTCATGAGGATCGAACTCCGATCTCCAATGTGAGTTAGCATGTAAATCACTCCACTACAGAGGAACTAATTTTGTAAAATATTTTTTTTCAAATGTTGGCCCATGGAGAGACAGAACTAAAAAAGAATGAAAAATTATATTAGAGTCAACTTTAGATGTCCAATGCACTAGAAACACTAAAATATATTGTTTACATGTAAAACTGATATGTAGATTTTTGATTTAAAACATATTGTATTTACAGTTTTATAGCAGCCATTGATGAACAATAAATATTGAATACCCATTCCACTGAACTTGTCCTATCCATTTGAGCTTGTTTGATTTGAGAATGTTGTTTAATAGCAGAGATTTCTTAAGTAGATTAAGTTATTTGTTCTTGTTTTTATTTCTTTATTCTGCATTAAGGCTGTGTAGTCCTATCTTTGTTTTTGTTTTTTTCCCTCTTGCATAAAGGTTGTTGTTATTCATTTGACAGTGTTAGTATCAATTTGACTGGTCATTGCATTCTTCTCTATAGGCTTTTATAAGAAAATGGTATGTATGTTAGGTTGGTTGTGCCCAAGTGGCCATATATTTATATTTCTTTACTTCTGAAGTTACATTTATGGTTTCTTTCATAATGTAGTTAGTAATGTGCTGCAAATATATATTAGAGCCAAGCATTTGAATTCAGAAACCAGATGATTTAAAAATAAATTTTAACACTTTCCTTAGGGCCTACGTAATGGTTAAGGTCATGGATGTAGATGAATTTGCCCCCAAGTTTGATAATGAATCATACTTTGCTTACATCGAGGAGGGTAAAATGTATGATTCCATTGTCGAGATCCATGCCTCAGATCAAGATGAATCAACTGCCTTCAAAACCATCTGTGGCTATGAGCTTCTCACTCCAGGAGTGCCTTTTGAAATCACATCTACAGGAGTTGTGAGAAACAAGGAACCCTTGGATTACAATGTCCACAGGAACTTTATACTTGAGGTGAGGTGTCACTAGCCTGTTTGGTTAATTTTTTAATTAAAATATTCACTGGACATTAGTAAACACTGTGTGAAAATAAATTATATTTACAAAGTCTGAACTTACTCTAAATGATTAACATGTAGTCCTGGGCACATAAATCACGAAGTAAATCTGTTCTTTATTTTATTTTGTTTTGGTGTGTAATTTAAAACTTTGACCTACATACTTGTTTCATTGACTACACCAAAGCTTTTGACTGTGTACAACATCAGCAGTTATGGGCTATTATGAAAAATATGGGATTTCCAAACCACCTTACACAACTCATCGCACTGCTGTACCAAGAACAACAGGCAGCCGTAAGAATAGAGGGGGAAACATCAGAATGGTTTGAAGTACAGAAAGGAGTAAGACAAGGCTGTACCCTTTCCCCTTACCTGTTTAACATTTATGCCGAGAATATCATGAGAAACATAAGAGATGACCAAGAACACACAGAGTTTGACTCATTTAACATCGGCGGGTACCAGAAATCAGATATGCTGACGACACAGTCCTCCTATCGACCAACCCAGAAGGACTTGAACAATTAATTCTGTCCACCAAAAAACACAGCGAGGCCCAGAATCTATACCTAAACACCAAGAAGACCAAAGTATTGACAACAGACAAAGTAAAGACCAAACCAGAAATTGAAATTGATAACGAAGAACTGGAAAGTGTTAATGAATTCGAATACTTAGGATCAATCATCAACAGCTCTGGCGACTGTGCAGTAGAAATTAAAAGAAGACTTGCAATTGCTTCACATAAACTAATACAGATGAAAAACCTATGGCAAGGCACAAGCAAAGAAACAAAGTTACAACTGATCAGAGCATGTATATTCCCAGTAGCAACATACGGCTGCGAGACTTGGACACTCAATAAAACAGTTGCAAAAAGATTACATCATTCGAAATGAAATGCTACAGAAGGATGTTGAGAATACCCTGGACAGAAAAAGACCAACAGAGAAGTACTGCACTCACTAAACATACAGGAACATTGGCTTTTAAATACCATCGCAATACGGAAGCTGAAATTTTTCGGTCATATAAAAAGACATAATAGTCTGGAAAAAATAGGGATGGAAGGCATGGTCCCTGGAAAAAGGGGAAGGGGTTGACCTAGACGACAGTGGACCCAGGACATCACAGAGAGTCTGAACTTGTCTTTGGCTGATGCGTTCAGAGCAGCTGTAATGGAGACAACGTTCTGGAAAGAATACGTCACATGATGATGATGAATTTAAAGCCTCTGATATTATCATCATGACCCTTCAGCTCCTCAAAGAATATAGGCCTTCAGCAAATGTATGCTCTGTCTTCCTGTCCTGTGCCATCCATTAAAGATCTTTCCTTTGTTTTCTGAATCCCTTTCATGTTTTCTCCAGTTGTCTTCTCAATGTGTGTTTCTGTCTCTGTCCACCACTCTTACCCTAGGGATTCCAGAACAAGGACTGCTTGTAATGCTATTAGTAGGTTACCTCAATGTGTGTCCTATCTTTTCCCAGCGTCTTCTCATATGCTGTCCCAGTAACTTGTCTGGTTCTTGTGATTAGCTGCACATTGGCTATCTTATCAAACTGTTTCAATCCATCTGTTCTGTGAAAGCGTCCGTTTATGAAAGTTTAACAACTTGAATGTTTTTTTTTGTTGTCCTCCATTTTTCACAACCACACAGTAGGGCTCACATGAAATTTGAGTTGAAGGTTCTGATTTTATGGTTGGACTTTTTTTTTTTCTTTTGATTTTCATACATTTCCCAAAATGATGAAGGCTGTTTTTACATTTTGTATTCCTGTTTTGATAACACTTACTGTTCCTCCAACTTTGTCTGTATAAAAGCCAATGATAGTGCACATATTAATATGCTCCGATGTTTTGGAGATGGCTTCTAAATCATGAAAATGTGCTGTTTTGTTCTGATGCTATGCCTTTAATTTCAAGCATTTTAGCTAATTATAAGCTCTGTTGTTTATATGTGTGTCACAGTTGTGACCTTTGAAAATTCTTGTGCACATTAAATGACAGGTGCGTGATTTTTAAAGATGAAATATCACTTTTCTTTATAGGCTGTTGCCACTGATTGTGGAGGACGTAAGTCGCAGTCAGTGTTTATTAATTTAGCCATAAATGAGAAATGCCGCAGCGGCTGGTCTGGCTTGAAAGATGTGATCAAGTACAGAGCTGGTTCAGGGCAGCAGAGGTTTGCTGAGGGAGCTAGTTTAAAGCTTTGTGATGGTGAGTGTAAACCCACCCAGGTCAATGTCAAAATCACCTTGACAACCCAACACATTGGCAAGGGATGTGATCGTGACACATACTCGGTGAACTCCCAAAGGAAACTGTGTGGTATGTACTATTTTCTTCAGCTTACAAAGTGATTTCATGTGAGTGAGTGTGTGGAGAGTGCCATTTTGTGTGAGTGTGCACCTGCACACATATACACACACAGTAGACTGATATGAACCAAAGATCAAAAGACTGCAACATGAGCCTTTTGTGAATCAAAGACTGAAAGGTTGATTGAAAATACTGTTGCTTGACTACAGCATACTAATTTGAACTAAAGCCCAAAATAATTGCAAGTTATTGTATGTTAGCCATCAGAAAAATGAGTGCAGGTTAAGCTGCTTATATAGGTTTTGAAGGTGTATACCACAAAATATGATTATTTACATAGCCCAGGCTGATTACTTGTGTAGTCACATAAAATATGTTAATATGTATGCTTTATGTTTTAGGTGCTAGTGGAGAAAGTGTAGACCTCTTGCCATCTCCTGACAGTGTTGGATGGTCCCATAACATTCCAACTGATGATGGACATGAGATGGACCAAGTGTTTTCATTTGATGGTCAGAACAATGCTCTGGAAGTCCCTGAATCAGTTTTTAATCACATGCTGCACAAGCATTTTACTATCTCAGCTTGGCTGAGGCATGGAGATTCACAGGCATCTAGCCAGGCTAAGGCACCCAAGGAGCACATCTTTTGTATGTCAGATGGAGATGGTAAGTAATTGTTCACGCTCATCAACTTAGGTTTTCTTTGCTGATTTTGATCAACCTGAAAGATTATCACCATTAATCATTTTCATTCCTTATGGGAGCATGGGGGCCACCACTGCAGTTTGTCCACTTACAGGAAGCCTGCATCAAGCATTCTCATGCTTTTGGAGTGGTGGTTTCTGTAGCATTGTGTTTTACATCATGCGGGTTCCAGCCCCATGCATAACTTCATATTAGTTGCCTTGTACGACATGCCTGAGGGAGTTCATTCATTCATAACCCTCCACTCCCAAAGGAGCATAGGCCTTCAACAAACACATGCCAAGTCCTCCTGTTACGTGCCATCATCTCAAGTTCTTTCCACGTTCTTCTCGTCATTTTCACCTCTGTTTCCAGCTCTCTTCTCCATGTGCTTCTTGGTCTACCTCTGCCTCTCTTGCCCTGGTGGTTCCAGAACAAGGACTGCCTTCTTGTCTACCCCCTTCCACTTTGTTTCACACATTCCCAGAACCTCGATTTTATATTCTCTCATTTATGCTGTTACTTGTGCCACTTTCCCTTGTTCGTTTAATGTCCGAACATTCCAGATGGCAAATCTGGAAGTTCTCCTAGAAGAAAGAAGGTTAGTCAGTAACACAGACTCCTTTCGGCTTTCTCTGTGTTGCATCATGTGCCTCCCTGCGAGAGGACCTTCCCCTGTCTTGGATGGCTGTGTTTTATTTTCCTTAATTGACTTATCCATGTTTGTTGAAGTTGTTTGTGGTTTAAATTTTTTACAGAATGGGGTAACCAGCCCCATGCCCAACCCTCCTTAGTCGCTTTCTATGACATGCATGGCAGGGAACAGTGCTACTATTCTTTGCTCCCCTTTCGGGCCCCGGTAACACACGGGTGACCTGAGGGAGTGCTAATCCTATTTTGCTTTGTCTCACCAGAGCGGCCCTCCAACTATACTTGCATGAAAGAATAGTAACTATCAACATTAAAGCCAAAGTTAACAATATTTAGTGTTGTGTGAAAGGGAAGTTGTTCATTGCATGCTTTAACATCTTAGGGAGGGAAAAACAGGCAAAGTAATTGTCATGATGTTTCGTTTGCAGGCATGAATCGTCACCATTATGGATTGTACATCCATGGACAAAAATTAGTTCTACTGCTGCGTAAGGAAGCTGAAGATGTCACATCACCTGAAGATATGCAGACTTTCAGACCAGCTGAGTTCCGCTGGAAGATCCCACAAGTCACAGATGACCGATGGCATCATTATACTGTCAATGTGGACTTACAGCAAGAGAGCAGTGATGGAGGAGTGGGTTTTATTTGATGTCTTATTCACTTACTGAATGTCCGATTGACAGAGTGGGTAGAGCGCGGGTCTCTCGCGGCAATGTTGCAGGGTTTGAATCACGGTACCGACACACTCAAGTCTACCCAGCTATAAATGGGTACCTGACTTTGAGTATAAAAGGAAAAAGCAGCAAGGAAGGGTACTGGTCACCCCACCTCTCGATGCTGGATCTAGTATGGTGAAGTCTCTAACACTTCGCTCCCCTACTATGGGATTACCTTCACCTTTTTTTTTATTCACTGTTAATGATGATGGTAGATTGAGTTGTTGATAGAAATGCCTTTTCTACAATGGCATGCTTAGCTAGTTCTCTCTGGTTTTCTTTTTTAAGTTCTTAAACATGCCATGCACGTAACCATAATACAAGAGTTAATTTATGTTTTCACTTATATTAGTTGATAATGAGCTACAGACTATACCATCACATACTTACTTACTTAGTTGTTCCCCTTCTACCGTGAGGTGTAGAGGTTTGGAAGAGAGAGCGCCAGACTATCTTATCGGCTGTCTTCCTCCTGGCCTGGTTCCATTCTAGTCCTCGGTCCTTCAAAGATTGTCTAATGTTGTCCTCCCATCGGACTCTGGGTCGTCCTGGGGGTCTGGATCCCTGGGTCATCCTGGGGGTCTGGATCCCTGGCTCTTTGTTTCCCATGCTTGTAGTTCGCGTAATCATGTTTTAAAGCAAACAGGTGATTGGCCTGTTGTGCCTTTGCATGGTGGAGGGGCTGCCTCCTTACGGCCTCCATGCAGGCCGCCCTCCTCCTATTTCAGCCGGGCTTTGGACCGGCCTAGGCGGATTTCCATCACATACTTACACCCCTTAATGGGGATTAGATACAAAAAAAGTATCCCACTAAGAATTATGGTTAAAAAGGTAAAAGACTGTTTTAGAGATCTCTTGTTTAGAGTTACTTCCCTTTGGAATAACTTCATTGTTGTTACATGTTTAAGGCCCCCAGGGAAGTAACTTCTCTAAAATAGTCTTACCGTTAAGAGTGAAGCATGTGTGAGGTGGAGGTGAATATGACACCAGATGCAGAGCACAGGCCAGACAAGCGTTGGACTGGAACCACACAGGCCACATACTTAAGAGAGACAGTAAATTGTCATGGAACTGTGGAATCATTATCAATCATCCTTTTCATTCCTTGGAGAACATAACGTTGCAGTTTCTGTTCACCATCAGTTTCTCTGGAGTGTCATTTTTGTTTTATTTCCAAACTGTGTCCATGAGGTTCCAGTTGCTTTGGTTTACTTCTTTTACCATTCTTTTCCAAGTTTTTTCTCTCTCCCTCTTCTCACTTCTTCCCTCCCCCAAGTTCTCTTTTCCTATGTGTTCCAGCTGGGAGCACGTCTGGTTATACTGGTTGGATGTGCTATCCATCTCCATCATTCATTCATGTTCTTTTTTGCTCCCTATGGAGAATGGAGCCACCACATCAGCTGCCCTGCTGCAAGAAGCCTGCATTTGTATTTGCAGTGAAAGTTTCTGCAGCAGATTGTTTTACACACAGTGACGTTGCTGGAAGTGGGTTCCTGTTTCTGGAACATTTTCTGAAGGGCTCTGTTGCAGTCAGAACTTTTAGTTTTAAGCGCATTCACGATTGAAAATTGTTTTTTTAAAAAAAGCACAGCAAATTTTATGTTGTCTGTCTGGCTCATAATCACAAAAAAGCTAATTAAGAGCTGCTAGACTATGGTTATTGTTCAACACTATGATGGAAGGTAAAGGATCTCATTACATGCCCATTGAGGCATATTGGGAATATGGTGTTAGGCCCATATTTTCTTGATCATCAGCACACTAGGGGTGATGTGGTCAGCATCATGCTGGTCGCCTTAACCTTCCCAGAGTTGCTATGGTGCCCAATTCATGAGGCTGGGTCGACCCCGGAGCCATATGCGGTCTAAAAAATCCCACCTCAACTGGGGATCGAACCATGGACCACCGAGCTAGGAAGCCAATGCATATAATGAAAAAAGGAGGGCAAAAAGTAGGACACATTTATTTTTATTAGTAAATGACGATGAAACTTATTTTTCACATATCAAACAATGAGTTCATCAAATCATCTTGATTTTGTGTTTTTTTATATATTAAGATGATAAAAATTGTCTTTAACATAGATGAATTACTTTGTAAATACACATAACAACACATTGTTACCTACTGCATTATGCCCAGTTCCACATAACATTTTGTTATAATTATCCCAAGTAAATGCAACACATTTCTCTAAGGAAATTCTGTGTTTCAGTTAGGTATTTTCACATTGTTTCTGTTGCCTTATTTAGTGTATTCTACGTTTTAATTTATTTGAATGTTAAACCACCAACTTTCCAGCCCAGGTACTGAATAATTGTTTCAAACATTTTGCCCAGACTGTGTTAATTCGCATCAGTAGGAAGCCTATAATAAGCAACACTGTTTTTTTTTCTCCCAGTCTTTCAAAAAGTCACAGAAATGACGATGGTGGTTGACTTTGTTCTTGCACATGCAAATTTGTTGGCAATTTCTGAATCAGAGACACTGTTATGAAGCACAACTAACTGATTTAAAACTGTTGGGGTGTTTGACAGTATGGAAAGCAAAAGGGTCTTCTGTATTAGCAACTTTATTCTGTTCCCTGCTTGTTTCTTTTGTAAATTTTGATTGCAAACTTTCAAACACAAGTGCTTTCTTGTGGCTTTTCTGGTTTCACAGTTTGTGTGCGCGCATGTTTTTTTTTTTAATCAGCAGCACCTTTTATTGCTACTGACAGATATGCCCTGCCCCCTCTGCACTCAAGACACTCTGCTTCTAAATCATTGCCGACAACTAACAAAACCTCAATACACACTTTCATTTTGGCACTTATAGTAGGTTTGTGCAGTAAATATATAATGTCATTAATTAATGTTTAATTCAATATTATTAAGTTAAAGTTATTTGTAATAGCCGAAGAGGTTTTAATTGACAACCTAATAGCATTTTATCTTTCAAAGTGCATTTTTTCATTACAGATGGCAATGAGCAAACAGAGCAAAAATTACAAAACATGAATTAAACTATAATGATAATGTGTTATAAACAATCCAACAACATGAAAGCTTACAGGATTATTGATAAGTTATTTTCTCGACACTATGGAGATGACAATTAATTCAGTCTTCGGAAGTGAAATTCAAGTGTGGAATTTTCGAAATGGCA